>JASDQU010100406.1:718411-776248 GCA_032191745.1 Picea mariana
AGTTGCCTGCATCTTCACGAGTACACCCAGTTTTCCATGTTTCATGCTTAAAGAAGGTTATAGGCGACAAGATCCCAGTTCAAACTATATTTCCAGTACTTGACGAGGAAGGAAAAATCATATTGGAGACTGAAGCCATCACTGACACAAGAATTCGCCAGCTGAGGAATAGATCCATTTCAGAGTATCTCATTAAATGGAGGAAACTACCGGCTAAAGATTCCACTTGAGAAGATGAGTCTTTTATACAGAAGCATCCAGAGTTACTCAAGCGTTAAGGACAACACTTGTCTCAAGGGGAGGGGCATTTTAAGCCCTAATATTGGCTCATTACCCTTTAATTGGGGCATATTATATTAGTAATGTTATTTTATTTATGTCAGCTTTAGGCCATTAGTTGTAATTATACCTCCTAGTCTCCTATATATACCAAGGAGACATTTTCATTTTGAATTATCTTGTACTTGAACATTTAAGTGGGGTAAAAGGATGTTGCCCCCTCGAAGAGGCCTATTATCTGAAATTATCTCTTTTTCAAGGCGTTGAGTACTTTTTCTGAGGTTTTTCTATGCTATATTGATATTTGGTTCTTAACATCTGGTTACATGGGTCAGAGACAACACGCTGAAGTATAATTGTAGATGAAAAGTTCAGAGAAAGTCTGCAAATTGATTGTCAAAATTTCCCAAGTGAAATTGGGGAAAGTTTCATGGGAAACTTGGAAAAAATTGAGCTCAGGGGTTAAAATCCCCAATTTTAACCTCTAGCTAAGAAATTTCAAGCTTAGAATTAGCCGAATTTATGTTTTGCAAAGTGACCATAGAATTAATTGGGTGAAATTGGGCAAAAAGCCCAATTTATGGGTAAAAATTCCAAGCTAAAGGTACTTAGAATTTCCAAATGGACAAGAATATATGTTAATTTAACCATAAGAGGGTCAAATTGGCCTAGGAGGCCATGAATTGTAGAATCATGGCGACCCAAGCAGAGAAAATGGGCGAAATTGGGAAAAGCCCCAATTTATGAAATAAAATTGGTCGAAAACTAAGTATGGGAATGATGTGTGTAGGATCATAGGTAAAATTATCATACACAGGGCCGAAATAAAAAAATGGGAAGCTTAATTATAGAGCTTCCATGGTGGCTGGGGAAGAAATTTTGAAATTCAGCATTTTTGAAAATTTCAAGAATTTTTGGAAAATTGGGAAATTTTCTATACCTGGAGATGTGGAGACCACATGGTAGGTGATGTGAATATGGTGACATGGAATACCATGGTGTTCGGTCCATGGTGGCAGGCCATGGTGGTGAGCTTGGAGGTCGATAGAGAAAAGTGTTGGAAAATAGACTAAGTCCCAAAAAGGTGCAAAATGCGGGTGTGGGAGAACATGTGAGTGCACTATTCCTCTGCATGGATGGAAAATAGACTAAGTCCCTAAAAATGTGCATGATGCATAGTGCGAGGTGAAGAATGTGGATGCGGGTGCACTATTCCTCCGCATGGATGGAAAATAGACCAAGTCCCAAAAAGGTGTGGAATGTGGAATGTAGATGCATGAGAACATGTGAGTGCACTATTCCTCTGCATAGATATTCCTCTACATGATGTTTGGAAAATTGGCTAAGTCCCAAAGACTTTTAGAATGCAGAATGTGGGATGCAAAATGATGGAAGACTTACAGAATGTGGGATGTAGAATGCTGGAAGACTTGTAGGTGTGTGTCCCGTTCCTCCAGATGGATGATTGGAAAATCGACTAAGTACCAAAGACTTGTAGAATGTGGAATGTGGGGCGTGGGATGCCATAATACTTGCAGGTGTCCTATTCCTCCACATGGACATAAATAGGAAAGAAATGAAAAGGAGAATAAATAAAGAAAGAAAGAAGAGGAAGGAAGATAAGAAAAGAAGAAGAAAAGGAAAAGAAGAAGAGAAGAGAAAAGGAAAGGAGAAACACATACAAGTATGTCTAGAGACAAAAACTTGTTTTTGCCATAACAAGAGCATAAAAACTCAGAATCATACGAAATTTAAGGGGTATGTCCATAGTGACAAAGGATAATAAAGTACCAGTGAGGGCCACTGGTCAATTATGCTGGGATTTTCTAGAAAATGCAAATTAATGGTTTTTAAAGATCTAGGTTGTGCGAAGTAAATGGGGCCTATATTAAGGTGAAATTTTTATAAAGAGTTCAAGAAGCAAGCATGAAGATACCCATTTGGGCTCCTGAAAAAATTCAAAAAGGTTTGGAGAGGAGATGCCAAGACAAGGCAAAATGCACTATTCCCAGGCACTTTTTGGGTATCTTTGAAATATTCATAGGAAAAGGGACCCTAGATCTACAATCCAAAGAAGTTTATTTACTTGGAATTTTATCTTCTCTTGAATCTGGACAACTTTTCCATGAGGGAGTTTTTCCCAATTTTTCTCTATTTGGGAGATTAAAAATTCCAAGTTTGGGAAGAAGTGCAAAGTTGGAATTTCCATATTGTTGCAGAAAGTGATTGGAACATCAACTTGAAAATATGAAGGCTTCTAAGTGTTCCCCATTATAGATAATATATGTTCTTCATACAAAAGTTTTTCCAATTCTGGTGGATTTTCTTCTATAGGTGGTTGAAGTTGGCCTCTAAGATTAATTGTACCTGTGAAATAGGTGCAAAAAGAGGAAACGTTGTTGATTTAATATGACTATAAATTTCTTCTCAAAGCTTATAATTGAGCAAGAAAGTAGTCACTCGAAATATATTAGATAGAATAATCCACATATCCACCCATAATTGTGATTTGAGTAGTGAAAATTCCCAGGAAATTAGAAGGAAGATGATTGTTGGGTGTAAAGGGTAGAAAAGCATATGTGATTTTCAGAATTGTAAAATTGTTTTATCTAACAAAATTTTTGTTGCAAGAATTTTATGTAGGATTAAGGGTACAAGAAGAAAAAGTCAGGTTCATAATGAGGACCTGAGACATGGAATATGCACAAGGAGCTTACATTCATGAGGAGGAATTCAAAGGATTGTATGTCAGCTTGGGTAATGTAGGGACTTATCCAAATGGGAATAAAGAAGTTGTTGTGACTAGCACTACAACCCCTCCATTTTACCTTCTATTTGAATACTTCCCTAAAATGGAGCCTCCTTATTTTTGAAGCTTAAAGAAAAATCTCATAAGCCCCTTTGGTCAATCAAAATCTTCTCTTGGTAACTCATGATTCACTTGAAAAAATGAGAAATTGTTCAAAGTTGAAGTTTTAAGAAATTTTTGGCAAAGTTAATTTTAACTCCTCCAAGCTACTCGAAGGAGTTCCCTTCAACTCTTCTGAGTTGCTCGGAGGAGTTCCCTTCAACTCTTCTGAGCTTCTCGGAGGAGTTTCCTTCAAATCCTCAAAACATTTCAGCGAAGTTAGTTTTATCTCCTTCAAGCAGTTCGACAAAGTTGTGATAAAAGTCTCCAAGCAAGTTCGACGAAGTTGTTTTAAGAGCCTTCGAGCTGCTTGGAGGAGTTGTTAAGAAAGCCTCCAAGGAAACCTACCACATTTAATGCTATTTATAAACCTGGGGGATATATAAAACAAAACAGGGTTAGACTATTATCACTAGACACTAGAGAGCAAGAGAGATGGGATAAACACCGTTTGAGCATTTTTTTCCATTCTGTTTCTTTACACATGGCCACGACCAATCGGTAAGTCTGTTCTTCCTCTCTTTCCTTTGTTCAAAATATAGGATTAAGATATATATTTTTTTCCACTTATTTCCCTTACACGCCTTCATCCCTAGAACGTTTCTCTTTTTCTCTCAGATTTCTTCACTTTGTTGCTTCACCTATTCGAGGCCCTATTCCCTTGTCCACCAACTTGACCTGGTCATGGCCAGAGATTGAACAAATGAATGTCTTTGCATTTGACTCTTCCCCAAACCCATACCTCGATTTTAATCATTTGCAAACCCCCTCCTCTTCCTTTTTAGGGCCTAGAGTCTTGACCTGATTAAAATCCTAGGCACCCGTCCTGTTCCTCTAAGCCGGTCGATGCATCCCTTGCCATGCTTTGTGTTCGCACAACTAAATTCAAAAAGTTTTTTTAGTAACTCTCTGAGCATATCGGAGAAGTTACTACTAACTTCTCTGATATGCTCAAGAGAATTATTATTAACTCCTATGATTTGCTCGGAGGAGTTACTAGTAACTCCTCCAAGCAGATCAAAGGAGTTCTTCGTGAAACATACGAACACCCAAAAACTAGTTGAGACTCTTCTGAGTGTTGCTCGGAGGAGTTAATATTAACTCTTCCGAACTATTCGAAAGAGTTACTATTAACTCCTTCGAACTGCTCAAAGGAGTTACTATTAACTCCTCCGAACTACTCAGAGGAGTTACTACTAACTCCTTTGAACTGCTCGAAGGAGTTAATATTAACTCCTCTAAACTAATCGAAGGAGCTACTCTTTTTCCCTCTGATTTGGATTTAAATTTTTTTGTTTCATCAGGTTGATGCTCAAGTCTTTCACACTCATAGTTTGACTAGGAAATTAACTGTTGTTTGATGTATACGAGGAACAACATGTCTTGAATAGTTTTTATTAATTCTTTCTAAATAAATAAAATGATCCAAATTGATCTTGTATGCAGATTCAAACATGTCACCACGAAAGAAAGCAACAATGAATCCAATAGGAGATGAACCATTTGGCATCTCTCAACAGATAGCAGATACAGAAAGTGTTAGGACCATGTTCGACGATACATCAAGAATTCTAGACAAAGAGGGAGAGACTTTGAAATGGGGGGAAGTCTATTACATGTTCAAGAAATAAAACTTTTCTACATAAGAAGAAGACCAAGGTGAACTTCAAGCATTTAAGAACATCAGAAAATCAAGAATTTTTCAGGGTGGTGACACATCTAGTGGTTTTCCCTTGTGAAGATGTTGTCTCATAGATTTTGAAGAATGCAGACATAGATAGTAGTATATATTTAATGCAAGGAAGGACTTGATAGCTTCATTTAGGCCTTATGATTTAGCCAAGTGTTATCACCTTGAGGTTGGAAACAAAAAGTTAGATGGTCATCTCCTTAGCGAGTTGGAACTCACACCAAAAGATTTGTTCCCCACCTGGTATAAAGCAGATAAAAAGTTCAAATATCGTCTCAATATTCGATATCCCACAACTAATCTAAGAAGACCCTACCAATATATGGTAGTCATGTTGTGCAGTTTGTATGAGGAACCGGATGTAACATACTTTCCTTTGTCATACATGCCATTAATTTATTTCTGTGTAGATGTAGGAGCCTCATTCAACTAGGCAAACATATTGTCTGAGAATCTTAAAAATGTGATTTCAGTTGTTACACAAGAACAACCGGGTAGCTTCCCCAACTTCCAGATGGCTTCATATCTTTTAGACATAATGTGCATAGCTCACAAATACCCAAACATGGGATGGAGTTGGTTATCCGCTGATGTCGCTATCCATATTTACTGCAAAGGGATTTGGGAGCACAAATATTGAGTAGATTATCAAAGGATCTATGAACACTTTCTTGCCCCATTGCATGAGTTCATTTTTTTCACCTCCACACCCTGTATGAACGACAAGGCCATAGAATTTATAAGGAGGATTGGGGATTGGTATCTAATGGAGCATGGTACATATATCAAGATATATGGTGCAATGAAACCACCTCACCTACTTCCTAGGTTCGTCCCAGACAAGTTGGTGCTCCAAGAAGTAGCTTATATTCAAACAATCATACATGGGGTCAGAGGAATGTTATATAAATCAAAGAAATCCATATGGCCTCCATTGCCTCTTTACATTGGGAGCTACTTATTTGAAAAAACCAAACAAACCTAGACATAAGTAGACATATTTCTCTCCCACCATTTTGGATAGGAAATATTCAGGAGACTCAGCCCCAAGAACATTGTCAAAGAGCATCTTCATAGAATGAGACTCCCTTACGAATACACCACTGAGTTCTTGGAAGAAGAAGGAGTACATGAAAATTCCAGAACCTATGATGATGTTATTTTCAAGAGGTAGGGTCAACCAAGAGGCAAGATTGCGGACGAAGAAACTATAAGAGAGGCAACCATAAAAGATGCAGAAAGAGATGAAGTTGATAGATCTTCCCTCATATCCCTCTCAACTCATTCAGGCTCTACAGAAGAAGATACAAAATCACCAACCGAAAAAAAGAGGAGGGACAAAGAGAAAGTGTTGAAGAAGAGAAAAGATGCTTAAAAGAAGCAAAAGCTAGAAGATGACAAAGAAAAGGCCAGTGCAGAAAATGAAGCAAGAGAAAAAGAGGATGTCGAGCTAAAGTTGCTGCTGAAAAAGAAAAAGAGTTAGCTGAAGCAGCAAGGGTAGAAACACAATTAGAAGAAAAGGAAGCAGTAGATACAACTGTTGAAGAAGAAAAATAGAAGAAAGATGCAGATTATAAAGAGGGTGACACACACCCAATGGAATTGGATGTCCCTGGAACATCCACCGCAGGCACAGAAACATAAAAAAAAAGTAGTGGTTTGGTTCTTGGTCCTTGGGAAACTTTTCGGTCATCTAGAATATTGGACATCCACGGTTTCATGTACGATAGAAAAACTGGTCGGATCGTACAAGAAAGGGTTAAAAAAGTTCTAGCGGCATAGGGAGCTCCTTTATCAGTAGTAACCCAGGTTCCCGTCACAGGAGATGTCAGGGAAGACCCTGTGGCAACAACTAAGGTAGGATTTCCATTCATGGATGAAACTATAGATAATATACAAAGGTTGTGCCAGTAGAACGAGTAAAATGAAATGACTATCAAAGAGCTAGAAGAGAATCTTCAATAAGTAAGGATAGATGAGAGAAGTCTTCTCAATTTTAAATCCAGCGCGGGAAAAGTGAGAAATGAGCTGGAAGGTGCCATCATCGATATGTATGCCAACCCGCATCTCTTCCAAAACATGGTTGCAACAATTATTGAACAAAACAATCAGATACAGATGCAATTGACACAATACAACACTATCCGGGAAGGTATAACAAACATTGATACTTGGATAGCAGAAAATCATGATGCACCTCTGGAGTTATACAAACCATCAAAATCAACAAGGAAGACATATCTATATGTGATATACCATTTCCAACAGGTAAGGAAACGAGCAGACAAATAAGTGACCAAAGCAATGGGGATCTTCTCAAGAACTCACAAAGTTTCTCAAGAGTTGATAAGGCATGGTCGGCTCCCAAGGTTAGACGAACTTGGAAAGAATTTAGTCATGGAAGAATAAGTGAATGCAATTCAGGAAAGTACAAGTAGAAGGAGAAAAATAGTTGAAACATCAACTTTTGTCTCAACTGATCTTATTGATCAACATTTATTATAGCCAACGAAGCTTCATACTATGGTATAAGCTTAGATGACAAGATTAAAGAAAGATATGAGCACCTTGGATGAAAAAATTTCCATGGTCGAAGCAATGCTGGAGAAACTATCTTACATGAGGATTGAGTCATTGTATAACCAGTTGGAAGTTTGGACAACTTATCTCCAGAGAAAAAGATCATAGGAAAAAGACAAACCATTGTTTTCCCTTTCGTATTTTTCCTATCTACCTCAAGTTTCGTCCTTTTGTGCCACTTGTCATGGGATAAGAGAATGTGAATAGTTTTGTAGCTTCCTCTTCAAGAAGAAGGAGAAAACACAAATATGAGTTACTATTATTTCTATAAAAGAGACTAGAGACTCTAGGAACAAGGACTTTTGACTTCTTGGCTTTTCGAGCATTGTATAGACCCAAGAAATATTTCAAGAACTTATACAATGTTAATGAATATCAAGAATCCCTTAGGGCCAGTATTTTATAGAATAAATCCTGTGTAGAAATTGATCGAATCTTTTAACTACTTCAAGTGAAGATATTTATTGTTTCTATGGACTGTAAGAATGCTTTGTTTGTTGTAGACTAATTCTTGTGCAATCTTAATCATTGTTTGCAGTTATTGTTATTTATTTGAATATTTCCATGCCTTTAGTTTCATGAGTTGTTATAGTATATGTCATTCTAATCTGGACTAATCTGATTATATACTTATATATGCTATTGCTTCCAATATTTCTCTTTTTATACAACTAACTGTATTAAAGTTGTTTTAAGTTTTGGTTGCATTATAACTCATTGGTTAAATTAGCTTTTCTCCTAGCTAGGATAGGTTAACATAGATTAGTGATAGATCAATTTTTTTTACATACATGGTCTTCATATACATCTCTGCATTGCATCCATCCCTGCATCGGTACACTCGACTGTAACCAATAACAAAATCAAAGTTAGCAATAATGGCAGTCGGGCCAAATTCCGGATGGGACTCCTAATCCAAATGGTGTCTAGTATAATTGGGACTATATACCGGGGAGGACCCCTTGATGTTGTCAGGAGAATTTGGACCCCTCAACAGAAGCCAAAGAAGAAAACATAGAGTTGGTGGAGACAATGAGAATCCTACAGAGAGAAGTGTTGAGATATAGAGTAGACAATGAGAGGATTATGAGAGCTTAGGAGGAGCATAACCAAATCAACATTTAGTTACTACAAGTCTTGAACATATTACAGAAGAAGATAAATAAAGAATCATATTCAAGGAAAGAAATAGAACATATATCACATGCAAGAAGTTCTAGGCGCTCTAGAATTTCTAATAGACATCATCACCATTCACCAAGGTACTTGGCTACAAGGGAACGTGCAATCTCAAAGTCAGAGAGCAACCCAAGTTTTTCTCCTATCAAATATCATAAAAGGAGGTATGGGGTAGATGATTTGCAAGGAGAGCTTAGGAAGATTAAGCCTCCTACATTTGATGGTGATCATAAGAAGGATGAAGATGCAGAAGCTTGGTTGTTGGGAATGAGGAAATATTTCCAATTGCACAGTTATTCATCAAATGTAGAGGTCAGAGTTGCAATCTACCATCTTCAAGGAAAATAATTAATGTGGTGGGATCAACTTAAGAAAGTTAATCACATTGATGAGAAGAGGATATCTTGGAGGTAGTTCAAACAATATTTTCATAAGAAATACTTGTCAGAACATTATTATGACAAAAATATGAAAGAGTTCTTTGAACTCAAGCTTGGAAGTGTGACAATGGATGAGTATGAGATGGGGTTCCTTGAAATATTGAGGTATGTTGTCTTCATAAAGTATGAGAAGGTTAAAATACATATATTTATTAGTGTGTTACCTTCTTTCTACAGTGATAAAATTCATTTTGAGGAGACCAAGACCTTGGAAGAGGCCATAAGGAAGGACAAGTATCTTCATGAGTGGAATAAAGGGAGGTCAACTTTCCAAAAATTTTGGGATGACAAGAAGAAAGGGAATATGGAGCAAAGAAAGAAAGGGTATAAGCCACCATTTTTCAGGAATAGTTCTCAAGCACAACCCATACCAAATGAACCCATAACAACATAATCATTGGGGAAAATACCAAGACAACAACCCATAAAATGTTGGGGATGTGAGGGAGATCACATGTATAGAGACTTCCCTCACAAAGGAGAAAGGATGAGAATTGTTCACAATATCCAAGGGGGTTATGCAATTGAGGACATGTGAAGGACCTATTGGAGATATTGCACACTCACCTAGCATATTTTTTCCTATATTTTATAGTCTATTTTGAGGGCACCACTTGGTCTCCCATGGTATGAGATATTCTCCCCTAGATGATAATATTTTCCCCTAAACAAGGGCACCACCTCTTCTTCATACATTACTCTGTTGTACATCAATTACACTAATGGAGTCTAGTCTTTCATGGAAACCTTGGAACTATCACAAAGTGTTGCATGCACACCTTGGAATCAACATCAAGAGGGTGAAATTTACATGCATGAGGCCAGGAGGGTGCACCTCATGTGCATGCATGAGTGAATCTCATTTCCACTTGCACAAACTAGTTAATTGTTGATTGCATGGCTAGTTAACTAGGATTGGGTGGTGCTTTACTCATATTTCTATTAGTGCATGTCCACATCATCTATATACTCACTACTATGGCACATTAGTCGAACATGTAGATTATATCACATGCAATTTTTCCATTTATTCATTGTGGAATCAAATTATTTTAATTCTCTCTTCATATTGTTCTCTCAATACTTTGCAATTGTTTTTGTTCCTTTTTGCATGAAAGATTCTTTGTGCAGGTTCTACAACAATTTCACATGGTATCAGATCACAGGTGCTTGTAAGAAAGTGCACAAACTCTCTATATTGCAGGTTACAATAGATTGGAGTGACCATAGAGGATTGAGCTTCCACCAACAATGATTATAACACCATACAACTATTTCAAATGGAAAACAAAAGTTTTTCTTCTTCTTCGAAGTAGAGGATTGTATCGAATCACTATGACAACTGAAGTGAAACCCAATTCCACTGTTGAAAAAGAAAAATATTTTAACCAAATGGACACAACTTTTGGACTTCTATGATTATCTATCTATATTGAATTAATATTCCATGTTGAATCATCTACAACTCCAAACGATGTTTGGACCACTCTGGAGCGCCTCTTTGAAAATAAATATAAAGTGCATGGTCATATGCTAGAGAACAAGTTAATCTCATTAAACCCAAGCAATTAAGGGAACCTTCAATACTTCCTCACAAAATTTAAATCTTTGTATCTTCAACTCAAAGGATGCATAATAGATAAATAAACACAAGGAGATCAACTAATCCTTGCAATTATTTCAAAGTTGGGTCTAGAGTACTCTGTCTTCATCTCTAGATTTCATCCTTCAAATGTTACAATAGGTGACAAATGGAAAATTCCTCTGTTGGATGCATTCATTGAATCTCTCATACATGATAAAGACAAGCCCTTAAAAATGGGTGTTCTCAATAATTCCAAATCCCATGCACTTTCTATAAATCAAAGTAGAAATACAAATTCCAATTCTAAGAAAAAATCAAAGGGAAAGAAGAAACTTGATCAAAAAAATGGAGGAAACTTCAAATCCTCTAAGGAGTGTTCCAACTCCAAAGCAGGAAAGTAAAAGAAGGATAAATCCAAATGAAACTATTGCAACTGAGGATATAATACATAAAGCTCATGGATGAAGAAAACTATCGATCCAATGGCTCAATATCTGTAGAAAAACAACCTTGGAGGTTTCATACCAGAGAATATCAAGAAAAATATTACAGACAAGTCACCAGAAGATCGAGGTAATGCACATGCATTGATAGCTATCTCTTCCTCTCCAAATGCATGGATCTTAGATTCCAGTGCATCACATCATATGGCTGCCATGTAAGAAAAATTTTCCTCTTTGAAACCTTGCACAATTCCTCCCATTTTGATGGGAGATGACACTCCTATAAAAGTTTGTGGACAAGGAAGAGTATCTAGACAATGGAATTTTTTAGAATGAATTGCATGTTCCAAAACTATCCATGAATATGCTTCTGATCTATCATATCACTCACTCTGGCACAAGAAAGAGGGTTGAATTTTTTAATGTTACAAACTAGTATAGATGGGAAATATATGTGTACTACCCAAAATTATTATTCTTCTTTGTGCAAACAGTTTTCTAGAAGTGCCAAATAGTAGCTTAAACATAGATCATGTATCCATTACACATATAATTGAGTAGATAACAATGGCATCTTATAATGGATGGAAGTTCCCCAAAATCAGTACAATGATAACTAAGGGTTGTAATAACAGTTGCACACTACTACTAAGCACACCAACTAATGGTTGCTAGACAACATCACAATATACTACATAAAACAACACAATGGAACCTAGAATTATGCCAAGATATGGATCACAAGTCTCTTAAATACCTCCTCTTATATGCTCTAGTGACGTTTTCTTTGCGGTCGATCCTCCAATTGCTTCATATCTCTTCCCATACCCGATCTGGCGAGATAATTAAAAACCCTCAATTCATAGGGGTCCTCGCGGGACATCTGTGGGGTGTCTAGCGGGGATTTGTGGGACGACGCTAGTTCAACCCATGAGGATACCTCTTTTTCCAAATGTGTGAAATCCTCTTGACACCTGCGGCCCTAGTGAATAGTCTCCTCCAGAAATTTCCCGTAAACCTCCTTCACGATATGATCTGACTTCAAATTTACTCCAGAACAAAAAAAAAGCACCATAATGAACTCAAATGACGATTCTAGATGAATCCCCATTTTGTCTAGCTAGGGTGGATATTTCACCACTGAAACTAAACCTGCAGTAGAAGGGTTTTTCCCAAAACCCCAACAAAAATGCTGGCTACAAGAGCACTCAATAAGATATAAAAACATAATGCCAAGGGGAAGGGTTGCTCCTCTATTTATCCCTTATTTTGATATTCTAGATCTTTCCCCCATTTTGATTAAATCAAATATTCACTTTATTTTCCCTCCAATTCCATCAAATATAATTGTTTATTTATTTAATGTCACTTTTAGGGTTTGACAATGTTTTTACCTAGTGACACCTCCTTGACTCCATTTTTACTTATTGACTATAGACTACAAGAGTTGTATAGTCTATTGAGTCATCTTGATCACTTGGAAGGGGAAATTACAGTCCTCCTTGCCCAAGATTGCTTGTCCTCGAGCAATTCTAGATCAAGGTGTTGTAAAATCGGGTCTCCTTCCCAGGTAGCATCTTCTACGGGAAGTCTTCTCCATACAACCAAATACTCTTGAATGAACCTGATCTTGAGTATTCATTCCTTGACATCAACTATCCTCTCGGGAGTTAGAACCAGTTTCCCTTCCTCATCTAGTGGAGGAATATCTTCTAAAGCGATGACCTAATGTCCCATAGCCTTCTTGAGGCAGGATACATGGAAGGTGTTGTGGATCCTACTGCCCTTAGGTAGCTCCAGCTCATATGCCACTTCCCCAATTCTATTGATTACTTTGTATGGTTTGTAAAAGTGGGGCTTGAGATTATATACACCACTCTTCTTTAACGATGACTGTCCGTACGATTGCAATCTGAGAAAGACAATATATCCAACCTCAAAGTTGTGTTCTGCCCTGTGTCTATCTGCATACATTTTCTGTTGATTCTGAGTGGCCTACAAACTCTCCTTTAGGACTCTTAATATGTCCTAACTTTCCTATAACCATTCCTTGGCCTTAGGAGCTCTTCTCTCTCCAAACACCAAATCCACAAAAGATGGAGCATCATATCCATACGATTCCCTGAATGGGCTCATCTCGATGGAAATGTGATAAGTGGTGTTGTAGCAGTGCTCACCTAGATGCAACCATTTTATCCATGCCCATTGTTTCCTTGACACATAGTTACTTAGGTACCCTTCTACCCATTTATTTACTATATCAGTCTACCCATCTGTCTAGGGATGATAGCTAGTGCTAGGTGTCAACTAGATTCCAGATAACCTGAAAAACTCCCGCCAAAATGCATTGAGAAACCTGCTATCCTAGTCACTGACTATGTTCCTTGGTAGGCCATGGAGTCTAAATCCTTCCCTGAAGAATAGATATTCTACCTTAGATGCAATATACTCCATAGGAATAGAAAATAAGTGTGCATACTTAGTCAACTTGTCCACCACAACATAAATATAGTCCATGTCCTACACCTTTGGTAATCCTATGATGAAGTCCATATAAATGCTTTCCCATTTATGTTCCGGAATCATAAATGGATGAGGTAGTCCTGCAAGATGCATGAAATCTAACTTGTTCTAATGGAAAGTCACACACTCCTTCATATGAATAAGTACATCCCCTTTTATACCTTTCCATGAAAATCTCTCCCTTAATTGTTGATAGGTCTTTAGATATTCCTGGTTCCCTACCACTAGTGTGTCATGTGTTGTCCTTGGAATGTTATCCTTGAGTGTGGACCAAGCGAAAATATAGATCTTGTCCTTGTAGTAGATAATTCCATCCACTACCCTATACCTATCATCCTGAATACTTCCCTCCATCAGCTCACAAGAGAAAGTATTCTTGGAGTATTCCTCCAAGAGGATGGACTTCTAGTCCGCTGAGATCTTTGACATGGAGAAGGTTGTTGGATTCTTGGATAAGGCATATAAAACTAAATTATTCTTCCTCTTTACATACTCACTGTCAAAATCATATGCATGTACCTTACTCACCCATTTCTTTTGTGTCTCATTCAGGTCCCTCTGCTCCAATAAATATCGCAAATTGTTGTGGTCTGTCCTAACCACAAAGAGTCCTCCTACCAAGTATCGTCTGAATTTGGCCAATGCATGCATGATGGACAACATCTCCTTGTCATAGAGAGGATATATATTCTTAGGAACCATTAGTTTGTTTCTCTCGAAGGAGATCGAGTGTTGGCTTTGCATCAACACTTCTCCTATCCCCTCATCAAACACGTCACATTCCAAGACAAAAGGCTGTGTGAAATATGGTACTGTTAATATTGTTGGGTATGTGTTATATTATTTGCATGACTAGTTATAGTGTCAACTACGTTGTGTTGGGCGCACAAGGGGGTTTGAGGGGGGGCATTGCCCTCGATAATTTTGTTTTTCCTATGGAAACATGTCATATTTTTGCCTCATTTTTCATGTCACCTCGATTTTTGTGTCCATTGTTGGGCAATTTTTCAGCACATGGTTTTTGCCGATGTTTTTCTCTTTCCATTTAAGGAATTAGGGTTGTTGACTAATCCAGGTAATTGGGTTAGGGTTTTGGATGCCGTTGGATCCTATATGTATATTGTATTGTAAACAATGTATCACTATGAATGAATATAGAATATGTTGGTTTTCCCAATTTGGGTTTCCAGGGGAAAAAACTCTGTGTAATGTGTGTATTTTCCATTGTATCTTTTATGTTCTTTTATTGAAAATATATTTGCAGTAAAATATTGTACAAGGTTAAAATCTACATTTGGTATCAGAGATTTGCTGGATTCAAGGGGACACCTTTGTGGTCAAGGGTTTGGCTTAGGACTGTGTTAAGACTTGTTACAGTGGGGGATCTGTGGTATTGATTTTTCAGGTGAAAAGAAATGGAAAACAGTTCGAAAATGGAGATCGAGAAGTTTAATGGGAAACATTTTGAGCTGTGGAATCTCAATTTGGAATATCTGTTAGTGGAAAGAGATCAGTGGATCATGGTGGATCTAGGTACTACACCTACATGAACTTCAACAAATGATTGGAAAAAGTTGGATCTGAAGGCGAAGAGCACAATCCGACTGTGTCTCTTAGATTCAATATTACTGAATGTGTTAGAGGAAGCTACAACCAAATATTTATGGGATAAGTTGGGGAAGTTGTAGTAGTCTAAGTCCCTAGTAAATAAACTATTCATGAGAAAGAATTTGTATAACTTGAGGATGAGAGATGGAGACTTGGTAGCAGAGCATTTGAACACCTTGAATACTGTGGTAAGTCAGTTAGTATCTGTTGAGATTAAAATTTCAGATGAATATAAGTGTATCGGTTTATTGTTCTCTTTATCATACTCGTGGGATAGTCTGGTTGTGGCCATAGGTAGTAATACAACTTCCTTGAAGTTTGATGAAGTGGTCTCATCCTTGTTGTCAAAGGAGATGAGAAAGAAGAACATGGAAGGACATAACACATATGAATTATTTGCAAGAGGATGCTCCCATGAAATAAATAGATCTAAGTCCTCAAGTGGGAGATCTGATTCTAAGGGAAGCTCTAAATCTCCAATAATTTTTGTAAAGGTATGATGGAGATGTGGAAAATAAGGGCACTATAAGAAGCAGTGTAGATCCAAAGTTGATAAAATGAAGGGATCTAAAGAATCTCCTTCTACAGAAGAAAATACCTCCAAGGAAGAAGGAGGGGATGTGGGGATGTGTACTTTGCTTCTTATAGAACACAGGCAGATCATGAGGCATGGTTGGTTTACTTAGGTGCATCCTTTCATATGACTCCCCACATGGAGTGGTTCTATGAATATGAAAGGTATGATGGAGGTAATTTTTTCCTAGGTGATGACTCGACAAACAAAATCATAGGTCGAGGAAAAGTCAAGCTGAGGCTCATAGATGGAAGGATTAGAGCACTAACTGGTGTTCTGCACATCCCAGGATTGGCCATAAATTCAATTTATGTAAGAAAAATGGGCGATGCAGGGGTAAAAACAATATTTGGAAAGGGAACCTGCATGATGGTTCAAGGAGAAATGGTGTTGTTGAAGGGAATTTGGTTTGGAAATATGTATAAGTTGAAATGAAGCACTATTAGTGATGGGTGTAATATTTCCATTGTTCTGGATATTGGATTTGAAGAATAAAGAACTCCTACAGTCTTTGGAGAAAATGTTATGCTGTGGTATCAAAGACTAGGGCATATCGAAGAGAAGGGTCTTCGACTACTACATGGTAAAGGTATGGTTGAAGGTATGTTGAATTGCTCTCTGGATTTTTATTTCTGTGAACATTGTGTATATGGGAATAAGAATCAGGTAAGATTCCCCTCTGGTGCAACGATGGTAGAAGGAATTTTACAGCTAGTTCACAGTGATTTGTTTGGACCTGTGTCGGTTCCATCATTGGAAAAATATGTGTACTATGTCTCATTTATAGATGACTTCTCGAGGAATACTTGGATATATTTCCTTAGGAAGAAATCTGAAGTCTTTGACAACTTTAAAGAGTTTAAGTCTCTTGTTGAGAATCAAACATAGAAAGGAATTAAGGTGTCGAGGACATATAATGGCGGAGAGTTCTACGAGAATGAATTTGAATAATTCTATAAGAATTATGGTATAGAGAGGCAAAAGACTACTCCATATACACCTCAGCAGAATGGAGTTGTAGAAAGTATGAACATGACGTTGATGACTAGGCCCCCCCTTCGGGGGTTGTAGGGGGGGTTCAGAGGCAATGCCCCCTGCAAATTTTTTTTGCCTCGAGAAACATGTCATATTTTTGCCTCATTTTTTTGTGTTGCCTTGAGTTTCGTGTCCATTCTTGGGAAGTTTTTCAACACATGGTTTTTGCCAATGGTTTTCTATTTACGGTTAAGGAATTAGGGTTGTTGACTAATCCAATTCATTTGGTTAGGGTTTTGGATGTCATTGGCTCCTATATGTATATTGTATTTTAAACAATGTATCACTATGAATGAATATAGAATATGTTGGTTTTCCCGGTTTTGGTTTCCAGGGGAAAAATATCTGTGTAATGTGTGTATTTTCCATTGTATCATTTCTGTTCTTTTATTGAAAATCTATTTGCAGTAAATATTGTATAAGTTTAAAATCTACAAATACTAGGAAATTACTCATCACCTTCTTCATTTTTTCAAATTCGACCTGTGCCTCTTCTGACCATTGGAATACCCCCTTTTTGGTGAGATCTGTCAATGGCGCCACCAATTGCGAAAATCCTTTGAAAAAGCGCCTATAGTAACTACATATCCCAAAGAATCCTCATAGATCCATGAGTGATTTGGGAGTAGGCCAATCTAAGATGTTCTGAATCTTCTCCTGATGCACTTTTACTCCCTCAACACCAATCATGTGCCCTAGATAGAGGATTTATGTCAACCCGAACTCACATTTTTCTTCCTCGAAAAAAAGTGATTGCTCCTCCATAATGGTGAGAATCTCATCCAAATGCTTCAGGTGTTCTTCCCACATCCAGATGTAGATGAGAATATCGTCAAAGAAATCCAATAAAAACTTCCTCAACTATTTGTTGAAGATATGGTTCATGTATGACTGAAAGGTAGTTGGTGCATTCGTCAAACCGAAGGGCATGACTAGAAACTCATAGTGCCCACAGTGCCACCTAGATGTTGTTATATGTATATCCTCCTCTCTAACCCGAATCTGGTGGTACCTTCATCACAAATCAACCTTTGATAAATACATTACCCCATGCAGCTCATCTATCATCTCATCAGTCCTAGGTATTAGGTATTAGTTCTTGATGGTATTTTTATTAGCACCTTGTATTTATGCACATCCTCATAGTACCATATTTCTTCTTCACCAGTACAACTGACAAAGCAAAAGGACTAGAAATAGGTTAGATGTGTCCCATATCTAGCAACTCCTTTATGGTCTTCTCTATTTCATCCTTGAATCTCTTGGGATTACTGTAGGGAGTGGTGATGATGGGCTTCGACCCTTCTTCTAGCTCAATGACATGCTCAAATCCTTTGTCCAATGGTCTCCCTGTTGGCAATGGTTCAATCACTCTCTCGTGCTTTCCTAACAATGCCTGGATATCCATAGGGTAATGTTGTCATTCATGATATGGCTTCTCCATAGTGATCAAGCACTCTACTATGCAATCCAGGTCCCCATGTCTAAAAAGGGCCTCCATGCACTGATTAGACACAATCACAGGGGCACCTGTTGACATACCTCTAAAAAAAAATCACTACGCATCCTTGTTCTTGTTACAAATTATTTTCGTCACAACTATGACCATAAATGATGTGCACCTATCATTTTTCATTTGAAGGATTATTGCCTTAATCCTTGAAGAAGATGAAAGAAAAACCTTTCCTAGAGAGATGAAAATATGGAAACTTCCTTTTAAAACCCTAATTTATGAAAGTGTCACATGTTGCACCATTGAAACATGTGACACCCTTAAAGTGTTGCATGTTGCACCACAATAGTCTGTGATAATGTCACATGTTGCTAGTTCATAGGGTGTGACATTGTTCGTACAAAGGAAAAAAGAAGAAATTCAAGAAATTTATAGAATAGAAGCTTCGAGGATGAGGTGTCCTCTGATCGGTTTGGATCTCACTCATATTCCTGATTTGGTGAGATCCTAACCTCTCATCTTAACCTTCTCATCCCTTCCTTTTCAAATCTATAAAAGGAATCATCTCTCATGAAGAAAGCTAGTTAGTTAATCAATCAATCAATCATGAATGGTGGTTAGTCATGGTTTTAGCTTCTGCTTTGTTAAGGTGAATTTTGACCTGGATGGGATGGTATCAAATCTATGGTGTCAAAACTCATAGAAGCAAAGGGTGTGTGTTGGAGCAAGGAATCATTGGGAGGGACTTCACAACATCAAAGCTCTGGTTGAAATCTCTTCCATTATTATTAATACAACAATATATGTTATTTCCCACAAATGCTATCCATTGTAGGTTATCTTTGTTTCATTTCTCCTTGATCATTTGCATGGGTTTTATCAAATTATACTTTTGTTTATTTGTCTCTTGTTGGCTTGTGTTTTCTTACAGGTTATCACCCACAAGTCTTAAGACAGTGCTGGAAACTACAACTAGCGAGGACAACGGTCGATTAAAAGGTGTGAGCTCTTGATAGCTAGTATTTTTTATTACATAAACCTAGGGAAAGTTATATGTTCTTCCCTGTTTTTTTCTAGTCTTAGAGTCTGATTATAGGGAGATCAGTCCATGTCGACCGATTTTTCTGACAAAAAAATTGGCGACTCCATTGGGGAACAATCTTCCGGATTTGTTCTCCTAGTTTTGCTTTGGCGTTTACCTTGTTTTTGCTTGAGTTTAACCTTCTGAGTCACTGAGTGATCCAACTTGACTCTCAGACCTGAGACATTCTGGTATTTTTGGAAAAACTTTTTTCTTTTTCATTTTTTTTTGTGTCACACTTTCCTTTGAGAGACAGTACTACATTGTCACATTGTACTAGTCTATATCCCACGACACTGGATATTGTCGCACTGTTTTGCATTACATACTGTTGCAGTCCTGTAGAAACAAATTTACTTATTTCTCTCTCATCCAATCTCATATTTGGTTTTGGCCTGGTTGTTTGGTTTTCTTATTCAGTATTGATATTGATCCTTGCAGTCTTAAGTCTGCCTTTTGGCCATTTTTGTAATTTTTGAGATTTTTATCAAAAATTTCATGGTTGCTTGCTTTGTTTTTTAAAAAAATTCTTTCTTCTGAAAGGGTTATAATCTCTTAGCTTTGTATTTGAGTATATTTCATCATGGCTATTGATTGTTGTTCTGAAAGTATTTATTTTTTGAATACTTCATTTTTCAAAAAGATAGAGATTGCTTGGATTTATTTTTCTTTTAAAGGGACTTGTTTCTCTATTGATGTTTTTAGCTCTATCTTTGAAATCAAAAGTTTCAATTCTTGCATTGCTTCAGTTGGTGGGAAGTTTTAGTTGCTTTGGGAAGAAACATTTTGAGTAGTGAGAATCTTGGTTTAATAAATTTGGGACATTGTGCATACGGGAATATAAAAGTTTTTCTCCTTCTCGTAATATAGCTTTCATCGAAGTGAAACATTGCATTTTCATTTATTTTCATGGTTTAGATTTGGTCAAAACATCATATTGTCCATGTTGTTTTCCTTGTGAGTAAACAACAACCATAAAATTAGCACACTAATTAAAATCCTTTTAGAAAATTTTACTTTTCATTGGTAGCAAACCTACATTAAATTAGTTGTAGGGCTTTGGAATAGGTGTTGAGAATAAATCTCCAAAGATATCAAACAAACATAGAATATTGAGGTAGGGAGAGAAATCTATTTGCTACATCACTGTCCTAGGAATCCCTTCTCACACAAGGTTCAATCATGAGGTCACATTGGGTCCAACAGAGTAACTAAGCCCGCTTCGTTGGCCTTGGTGGAGCGGTTTGCACATATTACAAACGATGTCGAAAGAGACTTTGGGATCACTTGAGAGGATCAAACCTATATGGGAGGAACCTCTCAAGGGGATTTTGGGTTACAGACCTACCCTTGCGTGTATACCAGATTGTTGAATGTTTCCCCAGACACTGTTGTTGTAAGTGGTAACCTTAGTGGCCATAATATTTAGAGATTATACACAAGGTGACGATGAAGGGGAAAGTATTTGTGTTGATTAATTGGGTTGGTTTTCATTGATGTCAACCCTTGAAGCAATTCTGGTAGCCCCAACAATATGGATAAGGGACTTAAGTTTGTTTGATGTATAATCATATGAAGATTAGTATATTTGTAGGTAAGACTATTCTAGATGGATAGTACATGTCATTCCATTTCTGGTGATATGTGTAACGTCACATAAATCCTCACAGTTAGATGGTTATGGCTTTGTGAAGTTGGAGAACCCTCATGAATTATCTAGAAGGTCAAATAAGTCAAATTATTCTAGAAGCCCCTAAAAGAAGTTGACTAGTTAAGTGGGTGAAACTAGGAGTTAATCATGGGTTAAGTTGTTGCAATAAGAAAATAATGAAAAATATATTAGTTGCAACTAGAAGTGGAGAGTTTACTATTTGTGGATAAAGTGGTTATAAGTGGTTAAGTTGGTTATAAGGTAACCCCTTGAGGAAGCTACATGGAAGTATAAATAAGAGAGCAAGGCTCTTCTATTAGCAGCTATTGAGCACATTGAATATCTATTATTGTGTAAGGTTATTGCAAGTACTCATTGATACATCTGAAGTTACACAAGTCCGAGGTAGCATAGAGGGTTGACGACGAAAGTTTTGGAATTGCAAAAAATACTGAAAAAACCCCTAGTTTTTTAGGTGTACGCAGGCTACAATGGAGAATGGCACGTACATACATAGGTGGCAATATAACAAGGTGCGTACAATTTGGAAAAGCCATGAAAAATTGAGGAGATGAATATGCGAAGTCTCTACAGTCTGAAAAAAAGCTCCCATGAAGGTCTACAGTGATCAGGTACAACATATCTATCTATAGGTTCAAAATGTATGTCTTATTTCTATGTGGAGTTGTATTTTGTTTTCTACATGAGATATGGTTATGTGGGTTTGAGGATTTTCCATAGAGAGGTTATTGGTTGTATGGAACTTACTGCATAATCTAGATCTACAGAAATACAATGTTGGTATATTTGATATTTATCATTGGTACATCTTGTTAGTGTTGAGGCACATCTTGTATTTCTTGGCATATGTTTAAGGATTTTTTTGGTTCATGGTTGAGAGATTTTGGTTGTGAAGTCATTTGTATGGTGTGAGGCTACATATCAGTAAGGGTTTGATGTCTAGTCCATGCGAGGATTATTACACTTGTTCATGATTGTACACATATGTATGGCACATAACTAGAGAGACATAGATGCATTTGGTTAAGTAATGTATAAGATGATGTATGAATAGGGCACAACTATAGAAAAGATATAGTGATAGGTTGTAGGTTGATGTGACAGAGGTAGCAAAGTGTTTGAAGTTTTAGGAAAGGTGAAAACCCTAGATTTATGAAGGTGTACATAGGATGCATTATAGACAGGTTGTGTGCATACATAGGATTCAATATAGACAAGGCGTGTACATATGTGAGCTACATCATATACAGTTTGTGTACCTGTTGGTTTTTGTTGGTACATGCTAAGTAAATGTACATATTGATTGCATGCTTTTGGTACAAGTTGGTTACAGGTTGTTGGCTCATATTGGTACAAGTTTACAATGGTATATCTCACACTGACAATGTGGTAGTGGTTTCATCATTTGACACTTATATTTCAGGGCAGCAGGATGGGGCAAGGATAGCTGGTTGTATCCACCTTCTGACCATAGTCGGAGAACATAGGCGATTGTAGCCTCCTTCTGGTTGTAGCCATAGAATTGGGGAGTTGGAGCTTCGCTCAGGTTGTAGCCTGAAAATATAAGGAGTTACAGCCTCCTTCCAATTGCAACTGGAGAACAAAGGAATTTAGTGCTTCCAATGAAAGTAATTCTTAAATACATATAAGAAAAAACATTATGTGGTTTTCTCCCGCATTAGGTTTCCACATAAAACTACCGGTGTACTGTGTATGTGTATGATTTTTAATTTGTCATGGTTTATTTACTTTTCACTTGTTGAATGATAATGGTATATTGATCATAAAGATAAATAACACTTACATACTGTGGTTAAAAGGATTAAAAAACTCAATTATTGATTCACCCCCTCTCAGTAATCCAACAATTGGTATCAGAGCAGGTTCCTTCATAAATAAGTTTAACCACTGAAAGGTAGATCATGGAAAGAAACAGTATGTACAAGAATGTGTAAGTTTTAAACCTATGAAGTAAAGCGATGCATATAGATTCTTAAGCAAAACAAAAATTAATCAATTGCTCATACACATAGTACACAAAGATTTATACCAGAAACCCTCAACCGGGGAAAACCTTTCTTATATTCGTTATATCGAATTTCACCATTCACCATACAATATATGTAATGTTTTTAGGAATTTCGTAGATACCAAAACCCTAATCCCTTAATCCGAGATTCATTTATAAAGCCACTAAAAATAGAAAAAAACCGCTAGACACACATGGTTGGATCGTGTCAAATCTGACGTGCCCACGTACACACATGCAAAGAATATAACACATACCCAACATTCTCCCACTTGTTGTTTTTTTTTCATCTAGGGGTCCACAGGATTATATATAGTAAACAATCTAGGGCAACAATGCCCATTGTTACTCTACACCAGGAGAACTTTTCTGTGCTCACAGACTTTGTCAATGAATCTGCAACATTCTTCAAAGTGTCAACCTTTTCTAGTAACACCTTCTTTTACTCAACCATGTCTCTCACAAAGTAATATTGAACACCAATATGCTTTGTCTTCGAATGATAATTTGGGTTCTTTGCCAGGAAGATTTCACTCTGACTGTCACAATCTAATCTCATTGCTTGTTGTACCAACCCAATACCTGAACACAATCTCTATAACCATATTGCTTCCTTGCTTGCATGAGTGGCTACCATGTATTCAGCTTCTGTAATTGAGAGTGCCACTATAGCCTGTCTTTTACTCATCCAACTGATTGCTCCTCCAAATAGGTTAAACACATACCCACTTGTAGATCTTCTGCGATCCAGATCTCTAGCCCAGTCTGCATCAACAAAGCCATGTATGTCCACCACTCTCTCCAATCCTGGTCTTCCTTGGTAGCACAATCCATAATTGGTAGTGCCACGAAAATACCTGAAGACCCTCTTTACTGCTGTCCAATGCTCCTTCCCTAGTTTTGACATAAACCTGCTCAAAACTCCCACTGCATGTGCAATGTTCGGTCTAGTACATACCATTGCATACATCAAACTTCCAACTGCACTAGCATACAGAACATGGGACATGTCCTCTTCTTCTTCCTATGTCTTGAGACACTGATCTACAGATAAATGTACACCTAAAGGAATAGGAACCTTGACCGGTTTACTTCCATGCATATTAAACCTCTCCAATATCATCTCAACATATTTTCTCTGATTCAACCAGAGTTTCATGTTAGCACGATCTATTTTAATTTCCATTCCCATAATGAACTTAGCAGCACCGAGATCCTTCATGTCAAATTTGGAGGATAACTGTGATTTCACCTCCTTGATAACATCCATGTTATTTCCTACCAACAACATGTCATCAACATACAACATTACATAAATGAAGTGATTACCAACCTTCTTGGAATATACACAGTGATCAGCCCTGCTTCTCACAAATCCCAATCCAAGGATGTATGTATCAAACTTTTGGTACGACGTCCTAGGTGATTGCTTCAGACCATATAGTGACTTCTTTAGCTTACAGACCAACTCTTTCTTTCCCTTCACTACAAAGCCTTATGGATGCTTCATGTAGATTTATTCTTCCAGATCCCCATGTAAGAATTTTGTCTTCACATCCATCTGTTCCACTTCAAGATCAAAAGCAACAACAATAGATAAAATAAATCTAATAGAAGTTAACTTAGCAACAAGAGAAAAAATCTCACCAAAGTCAATTCCCTCTACCCAGGAATAACCTTTTGCTACTAGCCAAGCTTTGTATTTCTCCACTTTTCCTTCTGCATTAAACTTCTTATTAAACAACCATTTTCTACCAATAGATTTTCTTCCAGCTGGCAACTCAACTATATCCCATGCCTCATTCTTATCCAAGGAATCCATTTCTTCAACCATGGCCTTCTTCCATAGTTTACTATCCTCTGAATTCACTGCTTCCCTGACAGTTCTGGGATCATCATCAGTAATAGATAAAGCAAAATTGGAATGAAAAATCAAGTGGACTATACCTTTCTGGTTGCCTTCTTTCTCTCACTGATCTCCTCAATATTGAGGTATGAGGTTCTTCTCCTTCTGTTGCTGCTTCATCTTCTTCAGATGATTAAGATTTTGCATCATCCAACTCTAGCTCTATTTTCTCAGGTTCTTTTGGCCTTGATAGGAATTCTTGTTTGGAAACATCTTTTACCTCTCTAATAACAACATCTCGATTGTAAACAGTCTTTTTGGTTTCTGGGTTCCAAAGATTATAACATTTCACACCATCTTTATAACCAATAAAGATACACTTTTCAACCTTTTTATCCAGCTTACTCCTATTTTCCTTTGGAACATGTACATAAGCATCACAACCAAACACTCTAATATGTTGAAGAGAGGGTTTCTTTCCAGTCCATACCTTATGTGGATTTTTATCATCCAACATTGATGAGGGTGATCGATTGACCAGGTAACATGTTGTACCCACTGCCTCTGCCTAGAATTCTTATCCTAACTCGGCACCGCTGAGCATGCTCCTTGCTTTTTCCATCAATCATGTTCATCCTTTCTGCAACTCCATTCTGCTGAGGAGTGTATAGAGTATTCTTCTGCCTTTCTATACCACACTTCTTACAAAATTCTTCGAATTCATTTTCGCAGAATTCTCCACCATTATCTGTTCTCAATACCTTTATTTTCTTCTTTGACTGATTTTCTACCAGAGCCTTAAACTCTTTAAATTTATCAAATACCTCAGATTTCTTTCTAAGAAAATAAATCCATGTTTTCCTTGAGAAATCATCTATGAATGAAACATAATACACAAACTTACCTAGTGATGGATCAAGCACAGGTCCAAACACATCACTGTGTATCAACTCTAAGATCCCCTTTGCTCTTGTAGCACAAGATGAGAATCTTACTCGATTCTGTTTACCATATATGAAATGTTCACAGAAATCAAAATCCAGAGTGCAATTATCCATACCTTCAACCATACGTTTACCGTGTAGTGTTCGAAGGCCCTTTTCTCCAATATGCCCCAGTCTTTGATGCCACAACATGGTCTTCTTTTCTGGGACAATATTGATCTTGTCTCCTTCATTTCTCTGCTCAGGGACAACATAACTGTTACACCCATTAGTATAAGTGTTTCCCTACAACTTTTACAGATTTCCACACCAAAATCCCCTCATCAACACCATTGCTCCTCATACCATCTTGCAAGTGTTCTTTCCAAATACAGTATTCACTCCTGCATCATCCAACTTGCTTATAGATATTAGGCTCTTGGCTAGTTTTGGAATGTGAAGAACCCCAGGGAGTGCTCTAATCCTTCCATATTTTAGCAGCAAATTAACTCTTCCACGTCCCATGATTTTTGTTTTTGAGTCATCTCCTAGGAATACATCACCACCATCATATTTTTCATATTCAGAGAACCACTCCCTATGGGGAGTCATGTGGTATGACGCACCTGAGTCAATCAACCATACATCGTGGTATGCATGTGTACCTGTAGATGCCAGGTAAACATCACCTCCTTCTTTAGTGGAGGTTTTTTCCTCTGTGGAATAGGTACTATCAAATCCCTTTGGTTTTTCAACCTTCTTAGACTTGCAATCTTTCTTCTAATGCCTTGTTTTACCACACTTCCAGCATTTCCTTAAAGAGTTTCCTAGAGACTTAGATCTACCTGTAGATTTAGATCTCCCCCCGAAGACTTACCAGGATTCTTATCTTAGGTACGACCTCTTACAAATAAAGCATATGTGCTATGACCATCCATGCTTTTCCGCCTCATCTCTTCACATAAAAAGGATGCAACTACATCATCATACTTCAATGTAGATTGAGTGGTACTACCTATTTCTACAACCAGATTATCCC
This sequence comes from Picea mariana, assembly GCA_032191745.1. Taxonomy (NCBI): domain Eukaryota; kingdom Viridiplantae; phylum Streptophyta; class Pinopsida; order Pinales; family Pinaceae; genus Picea; species Picea mariana. Next base: position 745,299 of record JASDQU010100406.1, read on the forward strand.
AAGATTCCGGCAAAGAACATAACAAAGTAATACACTTATCTTCTTCTGCAATCATAATATTAACAAAGACAAGTTGACTTACTAGAGTATTAAAGGCATTTAGATGTTCTGTCACAGAATCTCCATCTTCCATCCTAAGATGATACAACTTCTTTCGAAGAAACAACTTGTTTACCAGGGACTTTGATTGATACAATTTACCCAACTTATCCCATAGTTCCTTGCCTGTAGATTCTCTTGAGACATTCAACAACACCGAATTTTCCAGACAGAGTTGAATAGTACTCCTTGCTCTTCTGTCCAACTTCTCCCAATACTCCTTCGACATACCAGTAGGTGGTGTACTAGTAGGTTGTGTACCAGTAGCATGTGTGCTAGTAGACGGTGTACTAGTAGGGTGTGTACCAGCATCCACAACGATCCATTGTTCTTTGTATACAAGAAGGTCCTCCATCTTGAGCTTCCATGGCTCAAAGTTTTTACCGTTGAACTTCTCTATTTCGATTCTAGAAGAGCTCGTCATTCCTCTTTCTACACTCAAATAACCATTGCAAAAGATCCCACTAAACATAGGTTTATCACAGACCTAAGATAAAATTGATCTATCAAGACCGAGCCAAACCCTCAACAACAAAGGCATCCCTCTGAAGCCAAAAAGGAGCTCTGATACCACAAGTAAGTTTTAAACCTGTGAAGTAAAGCAATGCATATAGATTCTTAAGCAAAACAAAAATTAATCAATGGCTCATACACATAGTACACAGAGATTTATACCGGAAACCCTAACCCAGGGAAAACCTTTCTTATATTCATTATATCGAATTTCACCATTCACCATACAATATATACAATGTTTTTAGGTATTTCATAGATACCAAAACCCTAATCCCTCAATCCGGGATTAATTTAGAAAACCGCCCAAAAAAATATTTTGGGGCATTACCCCAAACGCTGCACGTAACCAGGGGGGCCATACCTGCCCCCCCCCCCTGGGACCCCCCTAGGAAGCACCCAATGCACACGACACACAGAGAACTACTACAAGGGATCGTCAAATTCAGTTGTCGAATCTGACGCGCCCACACACACACATGTAAAGAATATAACACATACCCAACATAATGGAATACCACAGTTTGATGGACATAACTATGTATTCTGGAGCAGAAGGATGAAAACATATGTACAAGCACATGGATTTGAGGCTTGTAAATCAATTTTAGATGGATATAAAGAACTCGTCGTTCCTCCAATAAATTAAAATGGAAGGAAACTCAGTCTAAATAATTCAAAAGCCAAAAATGCTCTTCTGAATAGTCTTGGTGATTTAGTATATAGAAAAGTTATGCATTGCATCTCTACAAAGGAGATTTGGGACAAACTTTAGAATGTTTATGAACGAGATGAAAAAGTCAAGGAAGCAAATCTTCAATCTTATAAAGGTCAATTTGAGCAGTTGAAGATGAAGATGGGAATATTGCATCTTACTTATTCCGAGTTGATGAAACATTGAATGCAATCAGAGGATTGGGAGAAGAACTGAATGAATATATAATTGTTCAAAAGGTACTAAGATCTCTTCCAATGATATTTTATCCTAAGATCTCATCACTCGAAGAAATAATAGATATGGATTCCATAAGCATGGATGAACTACATGGAATTTTCACAGTTTATTAAATGAGAACCAAACAAGAGAATCCAATTACAAAAGAAGCAGCATTCAAAGCATCCAAGAAGTCAAAGAAAAATGGAAATCAAAAGGAAAAATATAGTAGCATCAGTGACATCTCAGAAGACAATGAAGAAGTAGCCAACTTCGTCAAAAGACTAGAAAATGGAACCGACGACAGATATAGAGGTAAGCTTCCATTGATTTTTTTTTAATTATGATGGTATTGGTCATTTTTCTAACAAATGTCCTCATAATAAAAAGAAAACAAATGAAATGAAGAAGATGATTCAAATAGAAAACAAATATACAAAGGAAAAAGAAGCAAAAAGAAAGTCTTCAAGAAAAGTTTTTGCACCAAAGAAGACGACTCCTCATCAAACGAAGATGAAGTCAGTGAAAGTGAGACAAAAAGAGTTATATTCATGGAAGTAGAAGAATTTGATAAAGAAGGAACTGAAGAGGAATATGAAGAGGAAACAATTGAATACAAAGAAGAACTTTTGAGTGCTATAGAAGTTATAAAAAGATCAAAGAAGAAAAAAAATTCACTACAGGAGGAACTAATAAGAAAAGAGGAAACACAAAATTCCAACTATGAAGAACTAGAACAGATGGTCACTAAGGTAAAAATTCAAGTTGAAGAAGACAAAAAATTTGAAGAATAACTCAAGGAAAGGTTAGAAGAAAGAGACATGATCATTGGAAATTTGGAAGCAGATATTTTCACATTGAGAAAAGATTTTCAAAAGAAAAACATGATGAATAGTTCTAAAATTTTGGATAACATTATTAACAATCAAAGACCAAATCATGACAATTCTGGACTTGGATACAATCAGACAAAAAATGGATCGAGATCCAAAACAACAGATCAAGAAACACATCCAAGAAGCTATGCAGAGAAAGTCGGAGGAGACAAGAAGTTTTACAAGGAAGATCATAGGGAAACTTCTCCACCTAGAAGATTCAGATTTCAGAATCAACGACAGTCAGAAACAAATAGGCCTCAAGAAGAAGGATTCAAAAGAGTAACTCATTTCAGAAGATCTTCAACTCCCAGGTATCAAACTATATGTTTTATTTTATGTTATTCATGTAATAATTTTGGACATAAAGTTGTAAATTGCAGAGAAAATAGAAGAAACATAAATAAGTATGAAAGTCATGCACACAATGGTTATCCAAGAAGGTCTAGTGAAACATGGAGAAGAAGCTACAAAATATTTGAGTCTTTGAGCACTGAAATGGAATGTTACAAGTGCAACAACTTTGGACACATATCCAAAGATTGTAGAATGGTAGTCCCTCTTAGAGAATCACAACATAATAACAATAGTAACAGACAAGAACCTTAGTAGAGAATATGGATAAGAAAGTAGAATCAATATAACAATGAAGAATACACACTTTCTCTACAACGTAAACACAAGAAACGTGGTTGGTATGTTGATAGTGGCTGCTCATAGCACATGAAATGTGATGAGGAAAGGTTTCTAACCTTGAGAAAGGAAATAGATGGATCAGTCTCCTTTGGAAATGACGACTCAACTAGAATCATTGGAAGAGGTACAATTATAATTGGAAACAAGGATACCAATGCATAAAATGTTATACTAATGGAAGATATGAAACATAATATTCTAAGTGTAAGTCAGATGTGTGAACAAGGTCATAAACTTGTGTTTGATTCACAGAAGTGCGAGATACGAAAAGTAGGTTCAAGAATATTGGTTGCAACAATTGTAAGAACTTCAAGAAAGATATATGTATTAAGTGAAAGTGGAAATGAAAAGTGTTGTATAGGAAAGGAAGATGAATTTTGGCTATGAAACAAAATAATGGGTTACATAAACTTTGAAAACCTTGTCAAAGTCAACAAAAAGGAAGCAGTCAGAGAAATGCCCTAGATCACGAAGCCAACCAACACCTTATGCAAGAATTTTCAACAAGAAAAGAAAACAAAGACCATATTCAAATAAAAGGAATACTCCACAATAAGACCGATGGAAATTGTGCATACTGATCTAGGTGGACCAACTAGAACAAAGGGTTTAAAAGGTGAGCAATATTTTATGTTATTGGTTGATTATTATACAAGGATGAATGTAGTTTGTTTTCTCAAAAGAAGTCAAAAGAATTTGAAAACTTCAAGGTATACAAGGAAATGGTTGAAAATGAAATGGATTCAAAAATCAAATGTTTGAAATCTGATAATGGAGGAGATTTTACTTCAAAGGAATTTATGGATTTATGCAGCAAGCATGGAATAAAAATGCAATTCTTTGTTGCTAGGACACCTCAACATAAGGGAGTTGTCGAAAGAAAGAATGAGACTATACAAGAAATGGCTCGAACAATGTTAATGGATTCTAAGTTGACAAATGTATTTTGGACACATGCATTGCATACAACAATTCACATTCAAAATAGAGTAATGCTTAGAAACAACAGTGATAAAACTCCCTACGAGCTATGGAAAGGAATACCATCGAATGTGAAGCACTTCAAATTTTTTGGAAGCAAATGATACATCAATATGGAGTAATGGGAAAGTTTGATTCCCGTGTGGATAAAGGCATACTTGTTGGATACTTGAGCACAAGGAAAACATACAAATGTTTCAATCTAAGCCTCAACAAAGTTGTGGAAAGTATCAATGCGACGGTTGATGAGACATGTAGACAAAAAATAAAGGAAGAAGAAAAGGAATCAGTGGAACAAGTTTATGAAGAAGAAGCAAAGGATGAATTATGGATAAAGGCCATGGATGAAGAGTTGAATCAGATAGAGAAGAATGAAACTTGGGAATTGGTTCCAAGACCAAGGTACAAGAATGTGACCGACACAAAGTTGGTCTTCAGAAATAAATTGAATGAATGTGGACATGTTACCATGAACAAAGATAGATTGGTATGCAAAGGATATGCACAGGTTGAAGGTATCGAATTTGAAGAAACGTTTGACCCAATTACCAGAATGGAAGCAATCAGATTGATCCTAGCTTATGCATGATCCAAGAATATTAAAGTGTATCAGATGGATGTGAAATCAACCTTTCTGAATGGGGAACTAGAATAAGAAGTCTACATTGAACAACCGGAAGGATTTCATTTGTTCAGAGAATGAATATTATGTTTGCAAGTTGAATAAGGCCTTGTATGGTCTAAAACAACCCCCCAAAGCATGGTATTCTATACTGGATAGATATATACAACAACAAGGTTTTAGAAAAGGAAATGCAGAAAACAACCTCTACATCAAGGTAACTCAAGACAATATTTTATTAATTGAATTTTATGTTGATGATATTATTTTTGGAAGTGAAGATGACAGGTTGAGCTAGAAATTTGCAAAGGATATGCAGAATGAATTTGAAATGTCATTAATTAGAGAACTATCCTTGTTTCTGGGTCTTCAGATATGTTAAAGCAACTAAGGCATTTTTATTTCTCAAACCAAGTATATCAGAGAAATGATAAAGAAGTTTAGAATGGAAGATTGAAAAACAGTCAATACTCCTATGCAAAATGGTTACAAGTTAAGTAAAGATGATGACTCAAAGTCTACAGATAAAAAGCAATACAGGTCAATGATTTGCATCTTACTCTATGTGACAACATTCAAACTAGATGTAATGCATGCAATTATAAAGGTGGCATGATTTCAAGCAACACCAAAGGAATCACATGTTCTAGTAGTAAAGAGAATATTCATATATCTCAAGGGTACAAAATAATTTGGATTATGGTATCCAAAAGGAAAGGATCTATAACTTATTGCATACACAGATGCATATTAGGCAGGTTGCATTGATGAACAAAGAAGTAAAAGTGGAGCATCGTTCTACTTGGGTGAGTGTTTGGTATCTTGGCTAAGCAAGAAACAATCATCAATATAATTATCTACAGCCGAAGCAAAGTATATTGCAACAAAAACATGTTGTACACAAGTTCTATGGATGAAACAAACTTTGACAGATATACAGGTTGAGTATGATGAGTCCATTCTCATACATTGTGATAATATAAGTGCCATCAATATCTCAAAGAATCCAGTGATGCACTCCAAGACAAAGCACATTCCAATCAAGTATCACTTTCTACGGGAACAGGTTGCAAAGAGGAGCATCAGAGTTGAATATGTGGGCACAAAAGAACATGTTTCAAATATCTTTACAAAACTGCTTCCAAGGGAAGATTTTGAGTATCTTCGATAGAGACTTGGAATAATTTCTACTCCAAAATGAATTCTTTTGAATGATTATCTTATATGTCTTATATGTAGATGAGGAAGCACCATAAAGAAGACAATTCAGTTAGGGGGAGCAACCTCGACGTGCATTTTCCTTTTCCATTGATGTCAACGGGGGGGAGATTCATCAGATGCACAGTTGGAGAGTTAGATGCTTGGAGAGAGAGCACATACGCATGTTTCCAGTGGGAGCGATGGTCACAGGGGGAGCATGAGAAATATGACTTCAGTGTTGCATCAGATTGTTACCATCAATGCCAAAGGGGAAGATTGTTGATTAATTGGGTTGGTTGTCATTGATGTCAACCCTTGAAGCAAGTCCAATAGAAAATTCCAGTAACCCCAACAGTATGGTTAAGAGACTTAATTTTGTTTGATGTATAATGGTATGAATATTAGTATATTTTTAGGTAAGACTAGTCTATATGGATAGTACATGTCATGCCATTTTCGGTGATTTTTGGAATGCCACATAACTCCTCACGGTTAGAGAGTTATGGCCTTGTGAAGTTAGAGAACTCTCATGAGTTATCTAAAAGGTCAAAGAAGAAAAATTATTCTAGAGGACCCTAGAAGAAGTTGACTAGTCAAGTGGGTGAAACTAGGAGTTAATCATGGATTAAGTTGTTGCAATAAGAAAAAAATTAAAAATAAATTAGTTGCAACTAGAAGTGGAGAGTTTATTATTTGTGGATAGTGGTTATAAGTGGTTAAGTTGGTTAGAAGGTAACCCCTTGAGGAAGCTACATGGAAGTATAAATAAGAGAGTAAGGATACCCTATTAACACCTATTGAGCACATTGAATATCTATTATTGTGTAAGGTTATTGAAGATACTCTTTGATACATATGAAGTTACACAAGTTTGAGGTAGCACGAAGGGTTTACGACAAAAGTTTCAAAATTGCAGAAAATACTGAAAAAAAACATAGTTTTTAAGGTGTACGCGAGATGTAGTGGAGAAGGGCGTGTATGTACTTGGCATGGCAGTATAATAGGGCGTGTACAGTTGGAGAAATCCTTGAAAACTTGAGGAGATGAATATTCCAAGTCTCTAGAGTCTGAAAGCAAGCTCCGAGGAAGGTCTACAGTGATCAGGTACAACAAATATATCTATAGGTTCAAAAGGTATTTCTTATTTCTATTTATAGTAGGATTTTGTTCTCGACATGAGATATGGTTATGGGGGTTTGAGTATTTTCCCTAGAGAGGTTATTAGTTGTATGAGACTTACTGTATAAGCCATATATATAGAAATACAATGTTGGTATATTTGATATTTATCATTGGTACATCTTGTTAATGTTGAAGCACATTTTGTATTTCTTGGCATATGGTTAAGGATTTTTGTGGTACATGGTTGAGAGATTTTGGTTGTGAAGTGGTTGTGAAGTAGTTTGTATGGTGTGAATCTGCATATATGTAAGGGTTTGATGTCTAGTCCATGTGAGGATTATTGCACTTGTTCATGATTGAACACACATTTATGACACATGACTAGAGATGCATAGATGCATTTGGTTAAGGAATGTATAAAAGGATGTATGCACAGGGCACAACTACAGATAAGACACTGTGACAAGTTGTAGGTTGATGTAAAAGAGGTAGAAAAGTGTTTGAAGTTTCATAAAAGGTGAAAAACCTAGATTTATAAAGTCGTACGCAGGTCGTAGTATAGAGAGGCCACATACATATGCAAGCTGTAGTATAGACATGGTGCATACATACATGAGCTACATCATATATAGGTCACGTACATGTTGGGTTTTGTTGGTACATTTTGAGTACATGTATAGATTGATTGCATGATTTTGGTATAGGTTGGTTACAAGTTGTTGGCTCAGATTGGTACATGTTTACAGTGGTATATCTCATAGTTACGGTGTGGCAGTGGTTTCATCATTTCACACTTATATTTTAGGGTGGCAGGATGTGGCAAGGATAGGTGGTTGTAGTCGGAGAACATATGGAGTTGTAGCCTTCTTCTGGTTGTAGCCAGAGAATTGGGGAGTTGGAGCTTCCCTCAAGTTGTATCCTGAAAATATAGGGTGTCCAAGCCTCCTTCCAGTTGCATATGGAGAACAAAGGAAGTTGGTTCTTCTAATGAATGTAATTCTTAAAGACATATAAGAAACAACATTTCGTGGTTTTCTCCTGCATTGGGTTTCCACGTAAAAATACGGATGTACTGTGTATGTGTATGATTGTTCATTGTTCATGGTTTATTTACTCTGCACTTATTGAATGATAATGGTATATTGATCATAAAGATAAATAAAACTTACATAATGTGGTTAAAAGGATCAAAAATATATATTACTGATTCACCCCCCCTCTTAGTAATCCAACACTTTGTTGTACCTGGAACAGACGTTGGTCAAAGTCACTCAATATCCTTGGAGGGTAACTCACGATTATACCATGAAGGAAATTGCACCAGGGTGTAAGTACGTTAATCATGTCGCCAACGTAACTGATCCACCCACTCTATCTCAACCCCTCCTTTTTTTGATCTTGCAACATTGGATTTCATCACCAACTAGTGCGTTCACCGTGAGAAGTTTTTTTTTGTTTTCTTCCTAGATTTTTTTACCATGTGTTGTTTTTTTTCCCTTGCGGACCTTTTTTTGAGTCTATATATATATGGCATCAGCTCCCAGAACAACCAACCAAGGGACCCCTTCTCCTAGGGAACCTTCTGTTTTTCCTTCTTATGGAAACATTGGTCCTCTTTTTATTGCCACTTTGAGTCTTCCATGATTCACTATTGGATTATTGGTATGGTTATTTTCCACTCTGATAATCCTAAATGCATTGAGTGCTTTGGATGCAAGCACTCCACCCCAAGAAAATCAACCTCATGTTGACCCTTTGTCTTCTTCACCCGTCAGATGTTTTTCCCTTTCTTCTTCTTTGCCTAGTGAAAGCTCTGAAGCTAGTAACCAGGTGGATAAGAAGAAGAAGAAGAAGAAAAGGAAGATTAAGAAGAAGAAAAACAAGTAAGGGGGGAAGCTTCCAACCGTTGCAGGTCATGTTGGAAACAAGCAACCAACTATTAGTTCATCATGATGGGAGTGTTGATGATGTCGTTAAGACAACTTAGAAAACTCATAAGCCCAAATTCCCTTGCAGAATTTGTAAGGGTGACCACTTTTTTAAGAATTTACTTGGTCTTCCCAAGGTCTTAGAAGTGTGGTCGATGGGTTCCCAACAACCCATGTTGCCAGCCTTTGGACATAATGTTGGTGACAACCCGTCAAATAGTCATAGTACAATTGGGGGAAAAAAAGTAGAGTCAAATTTCCTTGTAGGTTATGTGAAGGAATTTATCAAACTTACATTTTCCCTCGTATGGATGAGGCTTCATGTTTGTTGGAAAATATTTTTGATGTACAACAACAAATTCCAACTGCTTACCGTATATTCTCTCCCAACCCACCATTGGTTGATGAACCGATCAATATGGTTCCATCATCGGTCAATCTGGTTGATCAAGTGATCGATCTGGTTCCATCATCAGTCGATCCAATTAATCAAGTGTTCGATCCGATTCTATTATCGGTTGATCCCACTCTTACCTTGAAGAGTGAAGTCAAAGTGGTTGACCTGGTTTCATCGTCGATCGATCCCACTCTCCCCTTGAAGAGTGAAGTAAAAATGGTCGATCTGTTTTCATTATTGGTTGATCCCAATATTCCCTTGAAGAGTGAAGTTCTAGTGGTCGATCCAACTCCATTATTGGTCAATCCCACTCTTCAGATTATTCTAGACTAGGGGGGATTTCACTCATTACCATGGAACCCCCTCCAAGTACTAAGATCATTTCCTTTGATTGGAATAGACTGATAGGCCCTCTCCTTCCTTCCTACCTTATTTTCAAAATCATTGTGCAGGTTTGCAATATAAACATGTCACACTATACTAGACAAAGGTGCCTATGTTAGTATTTTATCCTCAACCACTTGGAAAGCTTTGGGTTCCCCTCAACTTGTGCCTGTATACCAGAATCTATTGAATTTTGATAGAAGAGATAGTGAATATTTAGGGATCCTTCCTCAGTTACCTATTACCTTAGGAGGAAAAAAATTCTATATTGATGTGATGATAGTTCAAGGACCCTTGGACTTTAATTTACTCATTGGGCGAGACTATGTTTATGCTATGAAAGTTATCGTGTCCACACTCTTTTGAGTGATGTATTTTATATATAATGGAAACATCGTGACTATTGATAATATTTCATTTAATAATTAGGCCTGATCATTTTAGGACTGCCAACCATCTGACTCCCTTAAATGCTCCCAATATAATGGTATCCCCCCCCGCCATAGGTGAATTATGTGGCAACTTGTCCCATGCCTTCCACTACCGATAAGAAATAACCTCTCACTATATGCTCAACTTATTTTGTCTTAGATCTGGTAGTTGGCATGGTGATCTCTTCGATATGGCCATTATATATTGATCTCCCTACCCCTATTGTAGCCCTCGACATGTATTCCTTCTGAAGCATTGTTCTTCCATCCAACAAAGATCTCTTGGAATCCATGATCGAGGTATTCCCCTTGACATGTATTCCTTCCATAGCATTGTCCACTTGGAATCCATGATCAAGAAGGAGTCATGAGCATAGTTTTTCTTTATCTGTGGCAAGATCGTTAAAAAATGAAACAGAGGTATGGGAATCAAACCCAAGAGTCATGAGAATAGTTCATGTTTTTGTGTCAAGATCATTAAAAAATGAAACAACCAGCCATGAGCATAGTTATTTTCCTATCTCAATTTATTTTAAAAATGCAACAGACCTCTTTCCCTCCCCCTTCGATTTCTTCAAATATTTTACTATATATCATGACTAAACCTTCATTTCGTTTGCCAATGTCAGTTGATCCTCTTTCTTCCTCTGGTGAAAATTTACCTATTAGTAGCCAAGAGTATAATCATCTATAGTTGCAATTCACTGGTTATTCCAGATGCTCGCCAAAGCTGGAAAAACCCAGAGGTTATTTGTATCCCTCGAAAACCTCCACCTACATCCCCATTCAATATTTCTTGACCTACTATTGGCCAAACTACTTGGGCACTGGGTTTTATGTGAGTGGGATCACCCAGCCATGCTTCATAATTGGAGAAACGAGCGCCGTGAAAGTACATCCCAGAAATTGGAGACCACATAAGATTTTGCAGATGAAACGAAGCTTCGGGGGCATATCTCCATCCTCTGGGCCTCATGCTGGAGTTAATCTGCTACCATTTCAAGCTGGGGGAAAACTACCAACCACCCATGGGTATCACTCGAAACATTTGGACTTTACGTTAGGAAGTTCTGAGCACAATTAGTTTTTAGTTTCAAGCTCGTGAAAAAATGAAACCTATCCAAGCATAGTTTTACTTTGTTTCAAACTTGTGTAAAAATGAAACCAATACCGAGCTTAGTCTTTGTTCTCTCTTGTGCTCGTAAATACATAAGAATAGGTTACCAATATTAATCTTTGTTATTTATTGTGCTCGTAAATACATGAGAATAGGTTACTGAGTATACTTTTATCACTTTTTCGGGCTCGTAAAAGCTATACGAAAAATGAACTTTTTGAAGTTTCCTTTAAGCCCTTTTCAGACTCTCTAAATATGAAAATATTGTTGAGAGAGCTTGTCTCCTTTCATGCTCATAAAAGGATTTGAAAGGGAATCTGTCGAGCAATAGTTTAACCCTTTTTCGGTCTCATCAAACTAACTACAAAAAATGAATACTCTAGTCAATCATAGCTAGAAGAGTTCTCTAAGGTATTATTTTATACTTTTTCGAGCTTGGGAGACTAAATTTATGAAAACGTTAATATTGGAGTTTTCTTTCAATGTTTTTCAAAATCCCTACACATGAAAGACCGTCGAGTTTACTTTCCTTGGACTCGTAAAACGTACATTTAAAGACCCATCTGGGGCCGAACCACTCCTTCCTAGGGTTCGTTAAAAATACTCCGAAGGATGATCTTATATTACAAGCATATGTTATCCTCCTCAAGATTGTGTAAAAATAAAGAGGTACTCGCCAAAAATGGTGGGGGTAAATTGGGAAGGGAATATGTATTAAATTTGTATTAATTATATGGAAGTAAGTCGTTCTTGAACATGACATCCTTTCACTCCTTGTGTAAAGTTTGTGAAATCCACTCGTATCTTGCTAATCATACTCCTTTCTAAGTTTACACTTTGGTCTGTGATCCTTTGTTTGAGTCAGTGCTGTCAAGGCAATTGTCATATCGTCAATATGTTCAAGAGAAGTTCAACCTGGAAAGCCTTTTATCGTGTCGATCAGTTCTGCAATTCTTAAGCCTTTTACAGTGTCGTCCATTCTTAAGTCAGTCCTAAGTCATTCTGTTCTCTGATCTACTTCAAATATGTGTACCTGTTTCACGTCATTGATGGGGGATACATCAATTCTCTCTTGCAACAAATCACTACCTATCAACTTCAAAACATTATATAGTAAGTTGGTTTAGGAACTTTACAGTACCTTGGTACTTACATGCCTTAATGGTAAGTTTCCTCTCCTTCAATGACATGTTTTCATCATCGACCTTCGATCGAATGATTCTATTAGTGCTCGACTTCAACTCATCTATTCACACTCAATAGAATGTACTTATGTACCTTAAGGGCCACCATCATTATTGGTGGTTCCTTTTTCATTTGTTAACATTTTTCATCATTGACTGGTAATCAGATGGCTTCTACCATGTTCGACTTCGACACCTTTATTCATGTGGTTAGATTCGTACTATGGAACAATAGAGATGAAGACCCTGGATCCTATCTGATAGATTCAGGTTGCAATGGAGTATTTTGAGTATGTACTATTGCATATATCCACAACATATGTCTCATGGCTATGTTCAAATTTTATTCCTTATGACAGATCCACAATGTATTTTTGGTGGCTATGTTCATATTTGAGACATTACGGCATGGATCCACAGTGTATTTTGGTGGCCATGACCTATCGTACTTGACATGTATCTTTCCATGATGATACTTATGCTTTGAGTCACTTGTATTCTGAGTATGTGAATTCCTACCTCAATGATGATATATATTATTGTATTGTAACTCCTTGTTTGTTGTTGACAGGTTTCTGACCGATGTGTTCTCTGTTTCAACACCCACACAACAAAGTATTTCAGCTCTCACTCCTTTTCTAACTTCATACTTTGGGGTGCATTCTATTACACATTATTTTTGTCACAACTACAACCATTGATGATGCGCACCTACCCTTTTTCATTCAAAGGATTATTGATTTAATCCCTGAAGAAGATGGAAGAAAACCCTTTCCTAGAAAGATGAAAATATGGGAATTTCCTTTTAAAACCCTAATTTATGAAAGTGTTTCATGTTGCACCACTGCATCATGCGACACCCTTAAAGTATCACATGTTTCAAAACAGTAGCCTGTGACAGTGTTTCATGTTTCTAGTTCATAGGGTGGGACATTGTTCATATGAAGGGAAAAAAAAGAAATTCGTGAAATTTCTAGAATAGAAGCTTTGAGGGCGAGGTGTCCTCTAATCCTGAAGGTATAATATTTAGGGACTCCTAAAAGTGTGGAAATGGTTACCCCCTTAGGGATACCTTGTAATGGAATGTTCTCTATAGTCTGTGAGGGCTCACTAATGTCATGTCTGATACCTTCATCATCACTTTCATCCTCCTCATCATAAACTACCTCAATATAATGGACTTTACCCTTGCCCATATATCTATGACTTGGTTCCCATGGATATTTGCATTTGAAACAAATATTCGTCCTCCTTAGTTCTTTCTAAGTCTCCTCACATGCTATGTCCTTCCCTTTCCATGACTTCCGGGGAAATTTGGTCTCCTTGCCTCCTTGAGGGATGAAGGATTTTATTGAAGCCTTCTTGTTAACTACATCCTTCATATCCTGGGATATCATGATGACCTCCTATAATGTGGCTGGCCTAAAGGCATTCACCCATCCTCTCAGGGGTTCAACCAATCCTTCCATGAATAACATCACCAACCTCTGTTGAGAGATATCTGTCACCATAACTGCCATTCTCTGAAATTTTGTGATGTATGCTTCTGGTGTGCCTGTTTGTTTCAATTGTGCCAACTCTTTGAAGTGTATTTCAAGGTCCTTCTGTTCAAACCCGTTCATCAATATCTGAGTGAAGTCCACATATGAAGTGATGTTCATGTGTCCTAATGTCACCATCCCATGGTACCACCATTCGTGAGTTTCTCCTTCTAAGTGAAGAGTGACATATTGAATTGATTCTACTTCGAACATTGGGTTGAGTTGGAGATACGTGTCTAAATTATGTACCTAGGCCTTGGTCATACTTGTTGTTGATCCATTGAAGGCTGGAATAGTCAAACTTCCCACCTTGAGCATGATATCAAAATTCTGTGGGCTCGATGTTCCTCTGTTCCCCTCCCTTGTGTCATACTTATGTTTGAGTTAGCAGAAGTATTTATAGGAAATGTTCTCATGGAAATGTATCTTCTTGTCTCCTGAAAAAATATTGTAGTATCTGGATCAACTCATAGTTGTCTCCCATCCTTCCTTTTGGTTCTAATTCTACATGTTTTAATTATTTTTCTCTTTCTGGTAATTCTCGAGAATTTTTTCCTTCACACCCATTTCTTGTAGGAATCAATGTAGTCACATGATGGTAGAATCACTATCTCTGATACCACTGTAATTCTCCAAACTAGGATAGATGGGAAATATATGTGTACTACCCAAAATTATTATTCTTCTTTGTGTGATTTTATCAAATAGTTTTTTGGAAGTGCCAAATGGTATCTTAAACATAAATCATATATCCATTACACAAATAATTGAGCAGATAATAATGGCATCTTATTATGGATGGAAGTTCCCCAAAATCAGTACAATGATAACTAATGGTTGTAATAACAGCTACAGACTACTACTAAGCACACAAACTAATGGTTGTCAGGAAGAATCACAATCTACTACAGAAAACAACACAATGGAACCTAGAATGATGCCAAGATATGGAGCCCAAGGCTCTTCAATCCATCTTCTTCTATGCTCTAGTGACGTTTTATCTACAACCGATCCTCCAATTGATTCAGATCTCTTCCCAGACCCGATCTGGCGAGCTACTACAAAACCCCCAATTCACAAGGGTCCTCGCAGGACGCCTGCAGGGTGTCTAGTGAGGCCTCATGGGATGACCCTAGTTCAACCCGTGGAGATGCCTCTTTTTCCAAGTGCAAGAATCCCTCCTGATACATGTGGACCTGGCGAATAGTCTCCTCCAAAAATTTGTTGTAAACCCCCTTTCCAAGATGATCTTACTTCAAATTGACTCCAGGACAAAAACAAGCACTACAATGAAATCAAATGAGGATTTTGAATGAATCCCCCTTTTTTCTATCTAGGGTGGATACTGTGCCATCGAAACTAAACCTACAATGGAAGGGTTTTTCCCAAAACCCCAACGAAAAATGTTGGCTACAAGAGCACTCAATAAGATATCAAAACATAATGCCAAGGGGAAGGGTTGCTCCTCCATTTATCCCTCCTTTGGATCTTATAGATCTTTCCCCCATTTTGACTAAATCAAATATTCACTTTATTTTTTCCTCCAATTCCATTAAATATAATTATTTATTTTATTTAAGTCACTTTTAGGGTTTGACAATATTTTTACCCTCCTTGACTCCATTTTCCCTTGTTGACTATATCCTATGGGAGTCATATAGGCTATTGATTCATCCTTATCACTTGGAAGGGGACATTACAAATTCACCCTAGATTCAATGACCATCTCTGAGATGAAATATGGATCCAAAGTTGTTGGAGAGGTTGATCACCATTCTAGTTTGTATACCTTCTCTCATTTTGTTCCTAAATTTGATTTAGTTATGCTACTAACACATACAAATGATGAAAGTAGATTATGGAATGAAAGGTTTGGAAATTTGAATTTTAGGTACTTGCAACAATTGAGTAAGTAAGGAATGGTAACTAGTCTACCAAACATAAAATTCATAGATGGAGTCTATCAATGCTGCATACTTGTCAAACACCTTGAAGAAAATTTTTGAGGAAGGAAAAACATGGAGAGCATCCTCCATTCTGTAGCTCGTGCACAATGATGTAGTTGGTCCTTTCCCACACCCATAAATGAGAAAAGAAAGATATGTACTTACATTCATTGATGATTGGTCCAGATTCACATGGATCTACTTTCTCAAATTCAAATATGAAGTCTTTGCATGCCTTAAAGATTTCAAGGAACTTGCAGAAAATCAATCCTAGAAAAGGATCAAGATAATTTGCATGTAAAATGGAGGAGAATATGTAAATCAAGATGTGGAACATCTCTTTTATGAATATTTCATACAATTGCAACATGCAGTTCCATATACTCCACAAAAAAATGTTAACAAAGAGAAAGAACCGGTCCTTGAAAGAGATGGCTAATTGCATTTTGCATGCAATATATCTTCCTTCAAAATCATGGGATTAAGCAATAAACTATGGCACATACATTCAAAATAGATTTCCCCAAAAATCCTTGAAAGGAATGACACCTTTTGAATCCTGGAGGGACAAGAAAATGGAAGTCACACACTTCCACATCTTTGGGTCTTGTGTATGAGCCCACGTCCCTTCAAAAAGAGGAAAGATTTGGATCCTAAAAGAAAAGAATGTATTTTTGTGGGTTAAAAAGAAGGTGTAAAGGGGTACAGATAATTGGATCCTTCAACAAAAAAGATGATCATTGAAAGAAGATTCATATTTGAAGAATTTCCCTTGCTTGCATTCCGTGAGCAACCTACAAAAACTTCTTCGCCTCCTCTTGAATAAGATCTTAGAGATGATTCTTTCTGTCATTTAGATCAGATTTCAGATCTGATTTCAGAATCTGATTAAGTTGTACATGAGCATGCATGTGTTGATCCTTATCCTAGAGAACTTTGGGCACAAAAGACCATACAAGCTACCAGAGATATAGTGGGAGATCATGTTGATCGAAGGAAGATAAGATCTCAATTTGAGGGTGCTTCAAATGCTCTCACAACTACATAACTATGATTTCCCATGCATTTCTATATGGTTCTTGCATCTGACCCTCATTCCTATCTAGAGGATGGAGGGAATACTTATTAGGAAGAAACCATGAATGAGGAATACAATTCCCTCATTGAGAACCAAACTTGGGATTTGGTTCTGCTTCCATCCAATCATAAACTTGTTCAATGCAAGTGGATCTGTAGGAAAATGAAAGCAATAGATGGAATTGTAAGCATATAAAAGTCAATATTGGTAGCCAAAGTCTTCCAACAATTTCATGGGATCGACCATGATGAAACAATTGCACCAATGGAAAATATGGATTCCATTCGGTTGGTTATCTCTATTGCAGAAACAAGAAAGTGGGAGGTTCACCATATCGATGTGAAGAATTATTTTCTTCATGGTGATATCAAAGAGGAAATCTACATGGTGCAGCTGTAAGGGTATGTACAAAATTCATCACTAGTTTGCAGACTCAAGAAATCACTCTATGGCCTCAAGCTGGCACCTAGAGATTGGTATGCCAAAATGGATTCATACCTTCTCTCTCAAATTTTCATTTGATGCAAATCTAATCCAAATGTGTATATGTTGAGATCTATTGATTCTCCCTTGATTACAATATTGTATGTAGATGATTTATAATCACAGATATTTTAGCCTTAGCCATTTTTGTAGTCAAAACCACTTTGTATGATAGGTTTTCCATGACCGATATGGGTCTACTACACTACTTTCTTGGTCTTGAAATCAACCAGGCTGATTCAGGAATCAATATGTCTCAGTCAAATTATGCCAGATATATCATGGTCAGATTTCATATGGCCAACTACAAGCCATCTTCCAAACCTTTCCTATCTTGGGTCAAGTTAGAAGATGATGATGATACACCTAATTTGGTTGATTGTACCAACTATTGTCATTTAGTGGGGAGTCTTCTTTGTCTCACCCACTCTTTTCCTGACATCTCATACGTTGTTGGATTTTTTTCCATATACATCCAAGAACCGCATGAACTACCTTGGAAAGATTCCAAGCATGCAATTTAGTATGTCAAAGGTACACTAGCCATGGTATACATTATGTACCAGGATATACCTTGGATATTGTCAGCTACACTGATTCAAATTGGGTTGGTGATAACACAAATCACAAGTCCAACTTAGGATATGTTCTTAGCTTGGGATCTGGCCCCATATGTTGGTCAAACAAAAAGAAATCTACCATTTCTTTTTCATCAGCAGAGGTTGAATATAGAGGTGCAGTTAATGTTACAACTCAGGCCATTTGGTTGCAACACTTCTTCACAGAGCTTGGTATACTATTTCATTGACCAATTGTTATCTGGTGTGATAATCAGAGTACACTCAAGTTTTGCAGAGATCAATACAATGAAAAAGAACCAAACATATTGAGATCCATATGCACTTCATCTAAGGATTGATTCATGATGGGATCATCGATTTGCAGTACTTTCCCTCTTTTGAACACATTGTAGACATATTCACTAAGACCTTCACTGAGAAGAAATTCACATATCTGCAAGACCTCCTTGGGGTGAAGGCAACCACTATGTAGCAACTGCCATAGTCAACATTGTATTTTGAGGGGGGGGTTTGTTATCACAAGATTTTCCCTATTTCCTCATATTTCATATTTTATATTTTTTTTTCTCATAGATGCATTGTACATGGGTACCCAACATGGCTTATTTCCGAGCCCCATTCATTGTATACTCCTTAGTAATGCTTTAGGGGGGGTATTGGACATATTTCACACTCACCTAGTATATGTTTTCCTATGTTCTATAGTCTATGTTGAGGGTTCCACTTGGTCTCCCATGGTGAGACATATTCTCCACTAGATGAGAATATTCTCCACTAAACAAGGTTGCCACTTCTTCTCCATTCATTACTCAATTGTACATTAGTTACACTAGTGGAGTCTAGCATTGTATGGAAGCCTTTTAATTATCACCAAGTGTTGCATGCACACCTTGGAATCATCACTGGGAGGGTTCAATTCACATGCATGAGGCTAGGAGGGTGCACCACATGTGCATGCGTGAGTGAATCTCGTATCCACTTGTGTAAACTAGTTAACTATTGACTACATGGCTGATTAACTAGGACTAGGAGGAAATTTACTTAGGTTTCTATTAGTGCATGTCCACATCATCTCTAGACTCACTACTATGGCACATTAGTTGACCATGTAGAGTATATCACGTGTAATTTTTCCATTCATTCATTGTGGAATCAAATTTTGTTCATTCTCTCTTCATCTTCTTCTCTCCAAACTTTACAATTGTTGTTGTTCCTTCTTGCATGCTAGATTCTCTTTGCAGGTTCTACATCAATTTCATAGGACCATGCCAAGGATCTATGCAACTTTGGACAACATTCAAAAAGAATACCAATATCATATGATTGAAGTAGAAGGTAATATTGATAATCATCCCATATCCATTTTAATTGATTCTTGTGCTATCCATAGTTACATAGATCCTAATCTTTGTTGGGAAATTTAATTTGCAAAGAAGCAAACATGGGAAATATTGGTTGGTTTAGCAAGCCACAAGAGCTAAGAAAAGAATCAATGAGTTGGTTAAGAATTGTCCAATGGACATGAATGAACTCAACACAAAGGTAGATTTGAATATCATACCTTTGGGTTCATATGAATGCCTAATTGGTATGGATTTGTTGGAAAAGCATCATGCTATCCTAGATTGTTACAAAAAGCTATTCACTTGTCTTGATGAGGAAGGAAACTTGAGAACAATACAGGTTATTGCAAGGGAAGTATCAATCAGAGAAATTTCAGCCTTGCAATAGAAAAAAAAGCTTTAGGAAAGGATGCCAAATATATGCAGTTCATATGGAAGAGGCAACCAATGATAAGGTGCCAAATATTGAATATTATGCAGTCTTGTGATAATTTAAAGATGTTTTGGGTGAAATGCCAAGTTTTCCACTAAAGAGAGACATTTATTTCTCTATTGACTTGATGCTTGGAGTTGTCCCAGTGTCCAAGACTCCTTACAAAATGAACACACTAGAGCTAAAGGAATTACAAATTTAGCTTGAAGATATTTTGAATGTACATACACCCAAGTGTCTCATATTGGGGTTCCCCAGTTCTCCTTGTGAAGAAAAAAGATGATATCTTAAGGGTGTGCATCCATTTCAGGATACTAAATAAGGTTACCATAAAGAACAAGTATCCTTTGCCAAGGATTGATGATCTATTTGATCAATTGAAGGGTGAAAGTATATTTTCTAAGATTGACTTGAGGTCATGCTATCATCGGGTGTGAATTAAAGAAGAATATATCAAGAAGACAAAATTTAGGACAAGATATGTATATTATGAGTTTGTGTTGGTGCCATTTGGGTTATCAAATGCACTAGTTTTCTTCATGTGTTTGATGAATGGAGTGTTTAGAAAATATCTAGATTTTTTTTTTATTATTTTCTTGGATGATATTCTCATCTATTCTAAGTCTGAAGAAGAGCATGAGAAACACTTAAGGATGGTGCTACAAGTACTGAAAAAGAATCAACTATAAGCCAAGTTGATCAAGTGCTCATTTTATCAGAGGCATATTCATTATTTGGGTCATATTATTTCAGAGGAAGGAAAAACAGTTGATCCTAAGAAAATAGAAGTCGTTAGAGGATGATCATCACCAAATAATGTCTCATAGGTGAGATCATCCATAGGACTTGCAGGTTATTATAGAAGATTTATTGAAGGTTTTTCAAAGATTGCACACCCAATCACTTCTTCGCAAAACAAGGGTGTGAAGTTCAAATAGACCTTTAAATGTGAAGAAAGTTTTCAACACTTGAAGAACTTATTTACAAGTGCACCAATATTGAAGATTGTTGATGCAGATGAGAATTTCATTGTGTGCACTAATGCATGCAAGGAAGGGCTTGGTGGAGTGATCCTTACAAAAAATAGGTATGTGATATGCTATGATTATAGGAACTTGTTGAAAGAATATGAGAGGCACTATGCCACACATGATTTAGAGTTGGAAACCATAGTTCATGCCTTAAATATATGGAGGCATTATCTCACGAGAAACATATTTGAGTTGAGGATAGACCATGGTGGTCTGAAATATTTGTTTGGATAACCAACATTGAATTCCAAACAAGTTAGATGGTTGGAATTCCTTAGTGAATATGGCTTTCATATAAAGAATGTCAAAGGAAAAGAGAACAAAGTGGTTGATTTACTTAGAAGAAGAGTGCATGAGATCCATGCTGTAATACTCCAAGGTCGAGCCCCAACTAAATTGTAAACATATTTTATAGGCTGGTGAACCAAGTGATTATAATCTAGGAGGCTTATGTGATGATTAGGCCGGAGAGCCTAGATGCTTAAGAATTGTGAGCCTATTTTTTTATATGTAAACACTCATATCATTAATATAAATACATCACTGTGTGTAGACCGACTACGATAAAAGAGTATGGGGGGCTAAGCTCGACTAGGTAGGGAAAGGGAGGGGATAAGAGACTAGGAAAAAGGGATAAGCTTGAGGGATTAACTCTAAAAGGGAGTATTATATTATTATTTCCTAAAGACTATGTTAGGGACAACTATTTTATCCTAAGTCTCATGGAAGAGGGAATAAATACCAAGTGGATAGAAACGAGCTCCAGGAGGGCCATGTGTCAATCATGACACATGAAAATATAGGTGGGGAAAAATAGTTTGTTTTCCCATATTTCCCCATTCATTCACACACTCACACACAAATCCATCCCCCCATCATCGACCTCTGCATTATTCACACACCTTTGGAACCTGGAAGAATTTTGAGCTATCTTGTACTTTACCTGTGAATTACAATGCACCTGTACTTTTCCTAAGCATGTATCGTGCCTTAACAATTTGTTGTTGTTGCCAATGCAGTCCCTTGTATGAGCGTGGCTTGCTGTCATCATCTATTCTATACCTGATCTTTGTTGATGCCATCACCTTTACTTGATCGAATAAAGAGCTTGACTAAAGAAGCAAGTTGTCAGGCATGTGGTTTGAAGAGAAAAGTTGCCAGGCCCGTGGACTAAAGAAGTAGGTTGTCAGGCATGTAAGAAACTCTCTCCAGGAAAGAGAGATTGTTGGGGAAGTGATTTTTCCAGAGGGAGCCCAACGACAGCTATAGTGCTCTAAGAATTCATGTTTGGCCTGTTGTTGAAGCCGTGGAAGGGAAGTGGGGAAGCCAAAGGACTGTTGAGCAGAGAAGGGGCACACTTCCTAGGGTGGGAAATGCATGTTGGGACTGAGAGGTTGTAGGCTGTAGTGTGAGATGGCTCCGGGGAAAAAATCCTTCCTGTTGACTATGCAACTTCCAGTTGTCCCAGCCTAGCCAAGGAATCCCTTTACCCGAGTGGAGTTTAGTCGCAGTTCAAGGGTGACCCACTACTGAGAGTGATGATAAGCGTGGTCTAAGGCTGGGAGGTTCATGGAAGGTCTTCATGCAGTTGGTGGTCTTCTATAAAAATACAAGTACCATTTGTGTGTTCATTTTCATTCAGTGTATTTGTACATGTCTATATTTATGAGTTTTTACTATATATGTTGTATGTATAGGCTTACTGTTATTTCCGCATTAATCTTTGTATTAGATGAATGTAATTTTCTGTTAAGATTTATATGTATGATGTTTCACAAGAGTTTCTGTGTGGCATATCCTAGCAGGTCTATGGATGGGTATGTACATTTTTGAATATCAGAATCATGAAAGTTCTCAATATGGAAATTCCCCTGCCTGGGAGACCTGGGGTGTGCTACCAATTTGGTTTCAAAACTTGGAAAGAGTGTTTTATGGAATAGCATAGCCCGACCTAGGTGGATGGTGATGTTACAAAATGGTATAAGAGCTCCAATTTTCAACACTGAGCCAATATGGGTTGTGTAAGTGGAAATTGAAGCAAGAGTTCATAAAGAATTGTTGTCAAAGTTAGGAAAAATTTGAGTTTCTAAACGTCCATGAGTGCCAAGAGGGCACTAAGAGCACACCTTAACTATGTCTGAAAGATCAGAAGGTGTAGCGGTTCAATAAATCCAACAGAGAAAAGAAACCACAGTAATCGTGGTTTTGGGACCACAAAGTTAGATTTGGGTCGTCGAATCTGTTCAGGAGAAGGAAGATCCTTCATAGCCGTCATATCTGGGAAATAGCACGATGGTTAACCTTCAAGTCCTTCAGACTTAGTTGCTTCAGAAAACCTTAATATTTTGACAAAAGGAGGAAAAAACCTTGAAGCTCTGAAGTCCCAGAGTGGAGCTACACCATATATCATTTGGGAGAAGGCAGGTCGTTGGATTCTCTAATTGGTTCGACAGTTCGGTGTTTGGGGAAATCTGTTTATGGTTGCATGGAGTGGAGTTTTCCCCAAAGTCAGGAACCAATCCATATCGTTCCTTAAATGGAGACAGGTTTCCACAGATTAGCCAGTGTCTGGAATTTCAACATTCGACAGTTCAGGTGTGGATTTGTGTTCAGCAGTGAAATCCTCCGAAGTCTTGGAGCCTCGAAGTCCCGAAGCTCCTGGGAACACCTATTCATAAAATCAATGTTCGGGTGTTTTGACATGCTTTGGCGTATAATTTTCCAAAGTCTCAGAGCCCCAAAGTCCCAAAGCTCTGGGAAACAACTATTAGAAATTTCGACATTCGAGAGTTATAAAGTAAGTTGGTGTGAAATATTTCGAAGCCCGAAGTGCCAAAGTCCCAGAACACCATAGTGACGTGGCATGAAAACGTCACCTAGGGTGATGTGGATTTGTTCGGGAGATAAGAAGTTAGACGTTCGGAAGATGTGTTGTGTTATGATGAGAAGTCCTCTGAAGTCCTGAAGCTCTAGAGCGTCGAAGTAGTAAAGGTCCAGAGAGCGAGGGTTCAGGAGTTTTGAAGTGTTCTATTGTGAAAACCTCTGAAGCCTGGAGTTACGAAGTCCCGAAGCACCGGATGTGACGTGGCATGATGACATAACCTAGGGTGACGTGGACCCACTTTATACCTACCATGTGTCAACCTAATTCATGCTTTTGAAAATCTTATTTTACCAATTGTGACTTGACACATGTCACTCGTTGGTGGGGCCATGTGTCACCACCATATTCTTGACAACAATACTAAGTGGACCCTGAAATTTTGGAAGTTCGGTATTCAGGATAAATTGTGTAGGACGTTGCAAGAACCTTCGAAGCGCGAAGTTCTAGAGAACTTCGCCAGTTCGACATTTGAAAGGAATGTTGTGTGGTAAAGGAGGAACCCCCGAAGCCCGAAGTTCCAGAGCCCTGAAGCTTCAAAAAAAGGTCTGTTTGGAACTTTGCTAGTTCAACATTCGGGGAAAATGAAGTGTGATGAAGGTGAATCCCCTGAAGCCCAAAGTTATAGAGCCCCGAGGTCCCAAAGCTTTGGATAAGCGCACATCAACTAAGCACTTAGTCATATTCTTGGTCCTATGCAACTTCAGTCAAATTAAAAGGGGGCTAGTGCCCGAATTGATGTTTTTAAACACAAAAGAGGGCTAGAAGAAGGAATATGTGGGGTTCTAAGCTATACAGACATGTACCTAAATATGTAAAGAAGGAATGTGTACTTTATGAGATGATCCAACACAAGTCCAAGAGCCAATTCAACTATGAAGAAGAAGAACAATTATACAGAGATTACCTTCTAGGAAGGACAAATTTTTAAACATTCATAACTTCCTGCTCAAAAATTAGAATTGAGAAAGGGAACAGTCATTGGAGAGATCTTGGTGATCTGAAATCGATGCTTTACACCTTGACTTCTATTTTAACAAGATATTTTCTAAAAATGCATGTGAATTATATGAGTGGTAAAAAGACTTAAATAATGAAGAGAACTTGCAGAAAACTCAAAGAGACAAGCGATAAACAGATTGAACACCAGAAATTGATAACGAAGTTCGACAAATCTGCCTACGTCTCTAGGCTTTTAGTTGCAGTGTGGGAGGCTTCTTTATTATTCCTCAATGCTCAAAAAAATATTCTTCGAAATTACATCACTCAATTCTTTGACTGACTCAACTATACTTTTCTCTGTCTTAGGAACCCGATGCAACAGATGGCACTCAAAAAGATGGAGTAGAACTCCTGGAATAAGCCTCACAAGCTCAACTATTCTTCTAGCTTCGTTGCCTAACTCTTGCTTCAAGAGTCACTTGTGGCTTGTTTCAAAACTACATAATGCTTGGTTTATATAGTATTGGGTTCAGGCATCACATCACTAGTGCATTTGGGTCAAATTCCGATGGCGCATTCATCGTAATTGCCACTTTCTATTGTCGGAAGAACGACAAACATCGGACCCCCTCAAACGTCGTTTCACAGGATGTCGCTTTTTCGACGACATAGTTTTCGTCTGTATTGCGACGTTATATGACGCCATGTGTCATCATAAATTGGATTGTCCAACCCCATATGGACATCGTAATACCGACGTCTAGGTCGTGGCAATACCAACATTGTAGATGTGGCAAAAGGGATGTTTCAGACGTGGCAAGACCGACGTTTCAGACGTGGCAAGACCGACGTTTCAAAGGTGGCAAGAGTGACGTTATAGAGGTGGCAAGAGAGACGCTCCAGAGGTGGCAAAAGAGACGTTCTTAAGGTGGAAAGAGAGAAGTTTTAAAGGTGGCAAGAGCGACGTTTCAGAGGTGGAAAGAGAGACGTTCTGAAGGTGGCAAGACCGACGGGACGAGGTATTAGCTCCGATGTGTTTGCTATGGGAGCGACACTCTTGGACGTGGCAAGAACGACGTCCATCAGGTGGCAAGAGCGACGGCCTGGAGTTACTAGCTCCGACGTGGTTTCTATGGGAGTGACAATCTTGGAGGTGGAAAGAGAGACATCTTGGACGTGGAAATAGTGACGAGAAGAGAGTGAAAGACGTCGCAATTGAGACGGTTGTGTAGGTATTTAAAAAAAAAATACAATATCAATATCAAGACCTAATAGTCATTCCAAGCCCAAAGGTGGAGTAAGTCATAGAGGTGCTCTGGTAAAAAAACCTACCTATACCTTGGCCCAAAGGTTCCTCCTCCTAAGCTCCTTAGATAAAATAACATCAAGGGAAATAACATATATCTTTGAGAAAGAGTGACCTACAATGATAGTCTAGTAGTTGTTTGAATCAAACATGGAACCGATTTGTGGATAGGGTGGATAGCGTGGTCAGACCATGCCTACGAGAACCCTAAGCATACACATGGTTAAATAAATTAGTGATGTAATCAACAAGTATATGTATACTAGGTTTGAAAAACTCAGCCTAGAAGTTATCCTCATATGCAACTCTATTGGTATTAATCTCCCAAATTGCCCATCAAATATCGATGTAAAAAGAACATGGCATGAAGATGGGGGGGCGATGTGACTAAAGCAGGAGGTTTCCCAGGTACATCATAAAGGGTAGTAGTGTGGGTGATCATGGATTTGGGATCAAGGTCAATAGGGAGACTAGAATGGTAGGTAAATATGGTGTTTGCACCAATAGGATTTGGTAAAATGGCTAAGGGATGCACGCAACTCATGTCTACTTTATGAGATGATGAGGCATCTCTTGCAATGAAGGAGGTAATTGTAGGATTTCTTAATATGTGTGTAGAAGACATGATTTTGGAAAAAGGCATGACAGAGCTCTCTATGGTGGGATTTGCAATGTTCGTCACCGTCGCTTCATAGCATAGGATCCAAATATTGGGTAGTGGGAAGAAAACCAAGTGATATGGGGTTAGGAGATAACGGCCTCCTCCCATATAATTGAAGGGAGATGATTGTATTTGGAATAGGTTGACTTGAGAGGCAAGAAGTGAGAAGGAGGAGGGAGAAATTGGTGAAGGCAATATGAGCAAGCCTCTGGGTCCCATCCTCGAAAAGAATAGTGGTGGAAGGGCAGGCCATGGTGGTGGGGAAGGGAGGGTAGTAGGATTAGTTCGAAGGGAGAAGGAGAGGAGAGAACATACCATTAGAGGGATTGGGATAATTGAAAACTGACAAATATGAGGGAGAAAAAATTTGTTGGCCAGAACATAAACCACTACACTAGCACCCCCACTATGAGGAAAACATGTGAAGCTGCTGGAATTTCTAGAAAGCAAGGAAGGCTATTGAGGAGTAGTAACTCATTGGATTCACTAAGATAGATAAGTTGTTGTCATATGTAGTGACATGGCATCATCAAATATCTTGTGAAGACCCACTAAGGTTGGATCTACCTTGTAGAGACAAAGAGGAACCTCACCCTTGTCACGAAGTGGAATCTATCAGGGCCTAGTACATGAATTTAAGTCCATCGGGGCAATGACATCCCCCAAATCCCAGCACTGAACAATATCGACATACAAGTGCTAGGAAGGGTCCTTGTCTAAACCATTGAGGATTGCAAAGTCTAAGGAAATAGGGGGGAAGTAGCAAACTCCAATGAAAATGTCATGGTGATGAGGGGGCAAGCCATTAACACGACCCCACATGAATCTAGCAAAATCATTCAAGACAACCATGGACACTCTAGACTGGAGAGAGTCCCAAGCAAAACAAGCAACACCTCTCGATCCTCAAACATTGCCGAATTTTTGGGTCCCCTATCTACAAACCGATAAACAATGTTAACCTCGATAGTGTGGTAACATCCTAACGAGAGTCACATGGGTCTCATTCAAAAAGAGAATATTTAATGGTTTGAGTGCACCATATAGTGATCCCAAAGATGATCAAAAATCTTTATTACAACTCTAAAACCCAACTAAAATTCCCTAGACAACATTCCCACTCCTACAAGGCCATCAATTGGGAAGTCCAATATGGGCCCACACAGGGAGCAGTATCCTGAATAACCACTCTAAAGTCCCTGATGATGGCCCATTTGCCGACCTATCAAGCTACTGCAACTTATTCCCTAGAGCACTTAAGCTCAACGGCCTTGCATCTTGTGAGATCCTCATCCAAGTAAATCCTATGGGAAAGGGAGAAGAGCCTCCACTTAGCTTGATAGGTTCACAATAGATCTTTCGAAGACCTAAAATGAAGAAATAGAGTGGACTTTGATCCAAACCCGGCCCACTCTAGCCCAATATCTAGAATGTCCAAAGTGTCTAGAAGAAAAGAAGCCCCTACTTACAGGGGATCTAAGAAAATCGAAGGTGATGAGAGAGCCCTCACCTTCAAGTTCATCTCATGAGCACACTTAGTGAGCTCCTCTACGAGCTTGGATTGCAATGACCTCCTCTACCGTAGTGAGTGGGGGACTTTTCCCTCCCCTGAACAACCTATGCACAAGAATTCACAAGTTGACTTATCGCATTGTTGCAAGTTGTTCCCTAGAGTTCTTGAGCTCCACAACTTGGGATCTTGTGAGATCATTGTCCAAGTAAATCTTGTGGGGAAGGGAGAAGAGCCTTTTCTTAGCTCAAAGGGCTTGAAATCGATCTCCCGAACACTTGAAACAAAGAAATAGAGCGGAGTATTGTTAGAAATAGGGAAAAATCAAAACACAAATGCTTTAAAAAAATTTATGCTCACTAGATCAACATAAAGAAGAAGAGATATAAACAGATCTGGAACCAAACAATATTTCTGAGTATAAAAATAAACTTTTAGCTTACCTCTAGATTCAATGAGAGATGTACTTGTCACATGTGTGGATGTATGCCTCTTTAAATATGCTCAGACTTTAGTTTAGGTTCATGGATCAAACCTCTAGGGTTTGATCTCTGTCAAAGAGGATTGTGGGACAGTTTTTCCATAGATAGAAACCCCCAAAGAAAACAGCAATAGAACCACAAACTTAACAACAATACCCCTAGCAGAAAAAACCCTTCACTGGACAGTGATATAGCACAGGAATGAGATCTGGACAGGTAAGCAAAAACCTTTAACTCAGAAAACTGGACAACAAGATGAAAAACCCCACACATTGATCTCAGCACACCACGCGGCAGCCAGAAGAGGGATCTACAATCCTCACACAACAAAGAAGAGAGTCCAGAAGTAGCCCGCGGCACCTATACACAGATTCGTGGCCTTAAAGGAAGATCTGGCATCCACTAGAACATGCCTGGTTGCAAGAGGACAGGTCCGACAACTTTTGAGAGGCACCTCACAGTTCAGAAGTGGCAGATCCAGCCATCAACCATCAACAGACCCTTAAAGGAGAAGCTTCCAACCACCACAGAAAACTCAAAAATGAAACTAATAAACAAAGGAGAGGTCGCACCAATCAAAGGGGAGTATTTATTGAGGTAGTCGCAGTAAGGAGAGAGAGGAGAGAGTGAGTGTGTGTAAAATGCAATAGGGTAGGGTCTAATTTCTAGTTAGGGAGAGGGGTTAGGGTAATTAGGATTATAATTAAATATTGACATTTAATTAATATAAATATTAATTAAAATCCTAATTACATATAAAACCCCAATAACAAAAAATAAAACCCAATTACATAAACCAAGAGGGAAAGCAAAACAACAAGGGGGTACATGTTAAGATAAAGTCAAAGGGGGGGTTCCATAGTGGCAAAACATGTCCACATGAGTCTCATAGTGACCTATAAATTTTATCATAACTGCATAAGGGGGTACATTAACAATGTGGTCATGTCCATCTTCATAGGCACTCCTAGGTCTTATGGACCATCCCAAGAGAGAGGAAGAGGATCACACATCAACAAATCTTGGTATTACACCAAGATCTACCTAGTCAAAGACCAAGTTTCCCCAGAGCACAACTGGGGGCCCTAGAACACATCTAGGGTCTTATCCACCACGGTACAAGACCAAGGATCAACCCATGCATTGAGCAAGGGTTCCCTGGAACACGTCCAAGGGCCCTAGACACATCTAGGGACTTATATCAACCACCAAGGAACACATCCAAGGATCAATCCAAGCACCGAGCAAGGATTCCCTAGAACACATCCAGGAGCCCTAGAACACATCTAGGGTCTTACTGCTTGGTCTTATACCAAGAACCCCAATCATCTATTGGGGGCCCTCACAAGGGTCTTTTGCCATGGCTCTCACTGCTTGGTATCATACCAAGAAACCCTGAGAGTGTGTTGGGGGCCCTAGTCCACATCTAGGGTCTTATGCCATCCTCCAGGAGAATGGCTCTTGCAACTGCACTAAATTCAACAAGTATGATCCAAACTAGGCCCTCTATAGCCCAATATCTAGAAGGTCCAACGCGTCCCAAAGAAAAGAGGCCTTTGTTTGCATGGTGTTCGAGGAAGTTAGGAGTGATGGGAGTCCCCTCACCTTCAAGTTCATCTCACGAGCATGTCTAGTGCACTCCTTTATGAGCTTGGATTGTATGACCTCCTCTACTACAAAGAGAGTGGGGGTCCTTTTCCTCCCTTGAACAACCTATTCCCAAGAATTGACATGACTCTCAGTTTCTTGTTTGAATATTACCTGTTGAGAATGAACCTCCTCTTTCTTGTTCTTAAGGTCCAAAATTTATGCGTGTAATGAGTCTCTTGGTGGGTGGAGGGTTTCTTGCAGTTTATTTTCAGCCATCATTTTATTAATAATGAGATTCTCAAATTCCAGCTACAAGACCCCATTTGAGAGAGTGCATACCCCATCTTATAGTTTAAGATTTGCCTCTTCAGCCTACTCCATCCTCTGCACCAAGTCATTGAATTGAACTTCCCAGAACTCTATCGGATGACTATCTAATGCAATATGCATATAGATGTTGTTGATGTCTTTGTTTTCCTCCATTGATAGTTTTTTGGGTTGTTGTTGTGCTCTTGGAGAACCCACAGAGAGGGATAGTAAGTGAGTGGGAGTGAAGAGGTGGTTTGGGGTTGTGTTGTGCCTTCAGATTTAAGAGAGAGTGGGGTAGAGCATCCTCCGGGTAAAGGGAGTGAGGGAAAAATAATGAACATGAAGGTGGT
>JASDQU010100406.1:776867-813802 GCA_032191745.1 Picea mariana
TGTTGTAACAAGATTTCTCCCATTGCATAATTGCTTGCATCTGTTTGGATTTCAAAAGGTTGTCTTAAACTTGGAGGTGCAAGAACTGGTGTTGAACTGATCTTCTCTTTCAAAGTATCAAAAGCCTTTTGTTTCTTGCCTCCCCATTGAAAAACTTGCTTGACACTTGTCACTACATGTATTGGAGCTACAATGGAAGAAAAGTTAGCAATAAACTTTCTCCAATATTGGGTTGCTCCCAAAAAAACTTCTTACCTATGTCACATTGTTGGGCTTGGGCCATTCCAATATGACTTTGACCTTGGAGGGATCAATTTTTAATTCACCTCCACCAACAATATGCCCCAAGTAAATAAGTGAATTCTTTCCAAACTAACATTTGGACATCTTCAAAAACAACTTTTCCTTTCTCAAAACATCCAAAACTTGTTTCACATGCTTAACATGCTCTTCATGAGATTTGCTAAAGATCAAAATGTCATCCAAGTAGACAATAACACAATCATCAAGAAAAGGTCTTAAGACATAATTCATAACTCTCATGAAAGTAGCAGGTGCATTGCAAAGTCCAAAAGGCATTACCATCCATTCAAACAAACCTTGCTTTGTTTTGAAAGTTGTCTTCCATGTGTCTCCTTCGGCAATCCTGATCTGATGATATCCACTTCTCAAATCCAACTTAGTAAAATACTTAGCATCTTTCAATTGATCAAGCAAATCATCAATTCTAGGAAGAGGATAACGATTCTTTACCGTAATCTTGTTCAAAGCCCTGAAATCAACACACATACAGCATGTACCATCTTTCTTTGGTACTAACACAATTGGAGATCCACATGGCGATGTTCTTGGTACAATGACCCCTTTGTCGAGCAACTCTTGAATTTGTTTTNATCAAGCAAATCATCAATTCTAGGAAGATGATAGTGATTCTTTACCATAATCTTGTTCAAGGCCCTGAAATCAACACACATATGCCATGTACCATCTTTCTTTGGCACTAACACAATTGGAGATCCACATAGCGATGTGCTTGGCACGATGACCCCTTTGTCAAGCAACTCTTGGATTTGTTTTTTGATTTCAGCATTCTCCATGACTGACATCCTGTAGATACCAATGTTTGGAAGAGGACAATCTTACTGCAATTTAATTTCATGTTGGATACCCCTTCTTGGAGGTAATCCCTTTGGTTCCTGAAACATCTCATCATATTGATTAACAACCTCATATAGATCATATTTCAACTTTGCATCACAACCTTGAAAAACTTCGTTTTCAATATCATCTTTGGGTTTAATCATCAAGAGAACAAAATTCTTGCTAGCATTGACTAATCTCTTCTTTTGTCCCGCGTTTACAAGTGACAAATTCATCTTCTTTGTATGGGCTCTAACAATGTACTCAACTCCATTTTTAAACAAGTGATACTTATCCTCATGACGATGAAAAATGGCTTTTCTATAATATAAATATGGGCTTCCCAACACAATACCATAGATATCCAAAGGAATAACATCAATCTCTACCTCATCTATAAAATTTGCAGTGATAGCAAACCTAAGTTTACACCTTCTTGTTACCTGCAATTTAGCATTATCACATATCCAACCAAGAGGGTATGGTTTAGGATGTGGAATAGTTTCCAATTTTAATTTCTTGACAGTGTCTTCAGATATAAGGTTTTCTTGAGATCCAGTATCAAATAGAGTATCTATCTTGGTATGCTTTGAAACAACCCTTATGTGAAAAAGTTCTATTGTTTTTTTTTTCTTGTCGAGTTTCATTGAGATTAATGTTACTTGAAGAACTAGTACTTGCAATAGAACCCTCACCTTGATAACCCATGGTTGTAATCTTTGTTTCATCACCCGAATCAGAACCTCAATCATGTTGTATGGTTGCAGCAGTCTTTGGCTTCCCTTTGTTGCCAAACTTTTTGGGTCTTCTTTCATGATGAAGTTTCCAACAATGGTCTTCATCATGGCCATCTTTTGAACAATGTTTGCATGTAAATTTTTCTCCCTCTTTCTTAACAACAACATTCTTTTTGCCATTGCCCTTGAACTTCCTCTTTCCTTTGTCTCCATGACTAAAAGGCCTCTTGTTACCCTCATGAGTTTCATTCCTTCCTCTTTCTTCCAAATGAGTTGCCTGAACACAAACTTCATCTAGATTTGAAGGGTTAAACATGAGTATTGTATGTCTCAAATAACTATGTAAAGCTCCAATGTATTTGAGTAAAGTTTCTTGAGAAGACAAATCTTCTCCCAAAACCAAAGCTCTTCTCCTAAATTCTTGAGTAAAGCTTTGCACATTTTGTCCTTTAGCTTGTCTAAAATTTTGCCAATCCATAGTAGCTTTTTGCATATATGCCAATGGATAAAATTGTTTTTTAATTGCAACAATAAAATCATTCCAAGAGGTTAAAATTTTACCAAGTTTCTTCATGTCCTCTTGAATCTTGGCTTCCCACCAAATGAGTGTTGCACTATCCAATCTTAAAGAAGAAAGATGAATCTTAGTTTCATCATCTTGCATTTTTTGTATCCTACAATACACCTCAATCTGACGAATCCAGTTATCTAATTTCTCAGCATTTACCTCTCCATTGTACATTGGCAATTCAAATTTAATATCAAGCTTTAACAAAGGAATTTGTGGAGGAGTTTTACCATGTCCCCTTGGAGAATTTGGAAGAGGTCTTGAACTGGTAGAAGAAGAAGAAGATGGAGGTGAGGGTGGTGGAGAAGCACCATTCCCTCCATTTCCATTTGGAGTTTTATCACCACTGTCTCCCTTGTGCTTTGAAGGGTTGGAGCCTTCACCTTGCAACCTGATATTCCTTTCTTCCATCAAGACTTTCATCATTTCTCTCATTTCCATGAAAGCGTTTATGAGATATTCATCTTCTGTAGGAATATGTTCATGACTCTCTTCATGAGCCATACTTGGTGAATGCCTCCTTGAAGCTTGAGGTGATGATATAATCTTTCTTCTTGAAGGATCAGAACTTGGCTCTACAAGTTGACCTTCTCCTCTTGTGAGTTTCAACCTTGTGAGCATCAAAAAACCAAACACTTGCAAATAATCAAGCCTTCAAAAACCTAAGCTCTGATACCAACTTGATCTGAAAATGATAAAGGCTTGTATTCTTGAAAATATTTGCAAGTTTTAATTTAAGTGTTCTTATGCAAAAGGATCAATTTGAAAACACAACTTTTTATATAAATTACACATTCAAGATGCATATAATAAGCAACAAATAAAAATGAACAGAAAACACATAACACAACAAATGATAAAGAAGTTCACCCCTCTCTTGGGCTACATCTCCTGGTCCAGCTTCCAATGGATCTTTTGTATTATTTTCTCAAAGTGATAAAATATATGCTTTACAATGCTCAAAATTCCAAATAGATGGCTCCAATGGCTTCATAACGTCCAAAAACCCCTAGCTGGGCTTTTTTGGCACCTGATTTGGCCAAAAATTGAAGAAGATAGGCTTCTTGGAAGTTCACCTTCAAACTTGTTGTCTTTGGATCGCCAAAATGCACCTCTGCGTCCTCAACCTAGCCCCTATGCTCATATTTGTGTTAAAACCTAGCACCGGGCACAACCGCAAAACGGTGCGAACTGTAGGATGGTTAGGGCATGCCTAGACCCTAACCGCCAAACCCGTGGACATATGGGTCACCATGTGACCGCACCCGCACATAAAAAAGGGCCAAGGTTTAAACTTGTAGAAACGCGCCAAGTGTCATGCATGCGGGCTCCGTTTTCATTTGAAAAATGCACGTGGCAATGGTTATATGGTGGCTATATGTGACCGGGGGCCGGGGCTAAGCCCCGACCCGGACCGTGCCCCAAATCACAACATAATTCAATTTAAATAAATTTTAAACCATATATATGTTAAGAATCAAAGGTGGGTGCGCCGGTTGGGCAGCCCTTCCCAAGGCTCTTTCCTTACCCAGAGGTCGCGGGGTCGAGTCCTACCAACTACACAAATTTTAAACCATAGCCAAGGTGACACATGGTGGCCCTTGTTTGGGCCACGTGTCACCAATACATTCGCCACCAATGCCACGTGTCAAGAAATGATTCGTCATCCAACTGCCAACCAACACCTGCCACGTGTTGCACAAACCTACCAACTCAGCATCTACCCAATGTTGTACGACCCTGCCACGTCAGCATCCGTACGGACTATACGAATTGTATAGTCAGCACATTGTTTTTGCCTGTTTGACAATTTGAACAGAACACGATATCTCACTCATCCGACGTCTATTTGAACCCAAATGAGTTGCATTGGGTTCATGACAACGAGGCCTACGCACCCGTTCGATTTGAAGTGATTATGAGCACTTTGAATTTTGAGCAAAATTTGATCCCCTGGATCACTATTGATTGGATTTCAATAATGTAAGAATGAATAATGATTGGGAGAGATCTAGGGATTACTGAGGCTTACTAGGAACCACTATGCTTAAGTAAAGCTCTGTACTCCTCTACCCAGTACTTGCACTCAATGTCTATACCTCGCTTATGGCAGGATGCATGATGGGCATGTATGGATCCTCAACGAATGAATCAACTGCACCCATCTTTTCCCTCGCTGTTGGGTCTGGCTCTCCACCGCCAACGCCCCCAACTGATGGGAGTGCACTTCAATTGCTTCTGAATCTTGGTAAACTGAATTCCCCAACTCATATAAGCATACCCACTAGAGTAATATATGCTTAGGAGTGGGATCTAGCCCCTGTATTTGATCAATTACCCTAAAGACAGATGTCGTCTGTGCTGGTACATATGTACCAGCCCCCCATGCTTCTACAACAAAAATATAGAAATGTTGTCTAGGATATCTCTTTCCTTACAGTGATATATCTTTCCTTACAGTTAGGTCGTTTGTTCAGCTGCTCTTTTTCTTTGCTTTTCTTTTCAAGCCAGATCGATCAATTATCAAGGAGAGAGCCTTCTCATGCCAGGGTAGACTGGGCGATACAGTGCGAAGATCTCAATATCAAGATAAAATGGTTATCCATCTTAGATATTCTCTAACTATGCAAGCATTTCTTTATGCAACATTAGTTGAAGGGAAGGGAACCCATTGTCACTGGAAGAAACATTGAAAAGTTGAACATGGTCTACCCGAACCTTGTTGCTCGCTTAACACCGGGTACACACTGTTACCTAAGCCAACTAGGCCAACCAATAGCTAATTTCACTTGGAATGCAGTTAGTCACCTGAAAATCTTCAATCACTTTCTGACAAGTCATTTCGATGAGGGAACAACTCAGAGAAAAAGGGGCCCTAACCAACACAAGCAAAACAACAGAGGGAAACTAGTTTGTTTGGTGCCAACTTAAAATGAGAAAGGGGTGATTTCGTCATATCTAAGTTTAAGAAGCTGATTTGAGCAATAAAGTCTCTCTGTGTCCCCAATCCATTAAGCAATGGCATTCCTCTACCTGGGGCGTTTCCTTACCATAACCGAGTGTGATCAAAACACTTTTTGTTTTTAAGCTTTTTGAACAATCAAGTAATTAAGAATGAAAGGAGTATCTTATCGTAGAAATAGCATTTGTTTCGGTAGATTCACTCTTCAAGCACTTGAACCTTCTTGGATCACATCTGGGCAGATAGAAGCTAGACGAAGAACGATTACTCGTTATGCCCATCGTGGTGGAAAAATATGGGTACGTATGTTTCCCAACAAACCTATTACAATGAAACCTGCAGAAACACGTATGGGTTACAGGAAAGGATATCCTGAATATTGGGTATCTGTCATCAGACTAGGTCGAATACTTTATGAAATGGGTGGAGTATCTGAAACAGTCGCTAGAGCAACTACTAGAATAGTTGCATACAAAATTCCCATACGTACTCAATTTGAGGAAGAATGCCCATGTTGTGATGATTCCACCCAAAAGGTAATGAGATACTCCTACAGCATGTCCCTGTACAATGCTCAAGGCTCTGGGATGGATAGAAGGAGAAACCTTCAATTTGTTATGGGCCCAAACAATAGATTCAATGAGTTCTTGCCATGATTTTGGGGGATAACCCCTGACTAGCTAGGTGCTCTCTTCATAACGGAGAAAAAGGAGTCGCCTTCTTCTAATTCTGCCATTGCATAGCGGGGTTATGCAAAAATCATAACTCCAAGTGCATTTTGGAGAAAATAACCACATGTTTTTGTGCCCACTACCAAAAAGAAATCGTCTTCAATCTTTTGATATGGGATATAGAACCTGAAAAGAAAGTACGATTAATAGGTTTTACTTATGCTGGGATAACCAATCCTAGACGAGTACGAGAGGTTTTAAGGCCAGGATAAACCTGTACCATCAACTGGTCTCACCTCATGCAAGAAGATTTTCGTGACAGATGCATTATAGTGTCAGAAATGCACGCCAATGCCAATTTTAGCGATCTATAAATGTTCCCCAACCCAGGTTTTTATTAGAAGAAAGACCTATCTGGCTGGGTAAGGGAAAGAGGGAAAGGTAAGGGAAGGAAATAGCCATTAGAGTGCGTCGTACCATTCTCAGAACTTTCTAGTAAAGAAAGACAAGTAACTAATGTTTTTCCCTTCTATAGGCAGTCGTGGCTAAAAGAATATGAAATGTACTCCTTCTCTCGTTTGGCCACTCCAGCTCAGCAGAGGGTTATGATTTTTTAAAAAGCATCTGGTTCCATCTCTATTAACATATTCGATATACCTGTATTCACATTAAGCTCATATACGTAGATGAAGTATTCCCCTTATTTGATACATATTAATACTAGTGCTTGTGTTTCATATACTTGCTTATTACTTGTACTGCATAGATCTACATACTGCTTAGATCTACATACTTACTGTAACTAATCTTCACCTATTTTATAGGTAATCATATTGTAGAAACTAAAGGGTACTAGTAGCTATCGGTTGGACTAGAAGAAACCTCTTCTACAGACATAGCAAAGTTTTGTGAATTTGACGTTTAGGTATAAGAATATTAATATCCAGTTTGTCCTTTCATTTCTAGATCTTATTGATCCAATCATTGGACCCTCTAGATGGATTAGGTTTTTTCAATATTCAATCTTAGAGCCAATAGAGCCCGATATTACAAGAATTCCACCTATGAGCGCTAAATACTTTGCGAGAAATATCTTCCAAATCATTAGTATGACTATCAAAATAGTGAGCATCAACATGTAAATTCCAGATCCAAGTGGTAGTATCAGGGCCTTTAGCTAGCGTCTTTGAGAAATGCCCAGGTTTGGCCCATTTTTCAAAAGAGGTTTTGACAGGATCCCTGGGGCTGTACGTCTGTGGGAGATTGGTTTCCACCCCTTAACATAATATCTTATTCCTAAACCTTGGCTTCACTGAGTTCATCATCTATCTCCATCCCTCGATATATTGGAGCTTGCAGCTATATCATTAGTAGAGGAATGTCCATAATACCATTCTGAAGGTTAATTCAGGAAGTACTTTTCATCAGTTTATCCCACAAGCAATGGAACCACTGGAATAGTAGGAGTTTTAGCATCAATGGCGGAGGTAGTCTCATATCCAGCTCCATAGTAGGCAACGTCCCCCTTTTATGGGTTAATGTATTCATGTACAGATGCAAAGGTAGCATCCTCGCTATAGGGATTTATGTTTTAGCAGTGTCTTAAGAGATATATCAGAGATTTTTTGGCTTGAGACCAATCTACTGCTGGGATAATGCTATATGAGGACAAGTGTATGTATAGAGGATATGAAATGACCCGTGGTGAATCGATTCGGCTGACAACCTGGAACTTTGAAAAATTTACGTGCAAGTTTTTCTTTTTACGTGAAAATTTTTCTTTGAATTTCCATAACCATTAGAGAACATAGAATTTGATAGATAGAGGGAAGACATTCTCCGGGACATGCACAAACTTTAGTTTAACGAAACCTTTGAATTTCCATAACGATTAAATAATATACAATATGACAGATCGAAAGGGAGAAACATGGCATCAAATCTACAACTGTGTGGGAATCCTGCATCTTCTTTACTGTTGGACAATGCTAATCATAAACCCAAATATTGCGTGGAGCGCTCTTCCTTTTTCTTGGAATTTCAATGCACCCAAATTTCCGGTCTTCGTGTACAAAAGAGACATGTTTTAGTGCTATATCCTCTTAAATTTGATTGAAAACTTTAATCTACTTGTGATATACATAGAGGCATACTCTTAGCACCTTTCCTCTCCACGTCATGTTACAAATGTCATTGAGTTTACTTTGGCCAATACATTTTAGTTAAAATACATAGAGGCAAGGACTAGCTGCTTTGTAGCTATTTCCCTTGTTTTATTTATTTATTATCAACTTCTTTTATTAGCTTCCTTTGTTGATTTTTATCCACAAGTGAACTCAATTGTTCCTCCAAGGATGCTTCTTTAATTTTCTTAAATTGTTGTTCTTAAAAATTAAACTAATAATCTATTTTGTTTTTCCACTTTAGCTACAACTTTGAATGCAACCTTAGGCCAGTTCAAGATATTTTGAATCAACAATATCTTTGTAATTTGACTCATAAATGTGTGCTCTTTGTAATTTAATTGTTTAGTTGTTCTTCCTCAAAACTAGTGTCTCAAAATGTAATAAAAATTAGGAAACACAACAATGATGTTTTTTTTTAATCTTTCTCAACAATTACTCTTGTGGCTCAATATTACCTATCGATAGGTGACTTTTGATATTAATTAGTGGTTTGACCTCAACGTTCTGTGGTTGTGTTTTTTGTCAGCAATGAGAGGTTTGATTTCCAATTTGTCCTTATTTTCTTGTTGATAATCTATCAAGTGGGTTCAAGTGGTAATCTTTGTTGTATAAGTATATTCATTATATCTCTATGGAATTTGTTTTTCAATAGATAATTTTCTCTTACAACTCTTCCTAAACAAGTAGTATTGAAAGATCAATGTTGTTTTTAGGAAAAACATAGTGGTGCCTTTGATATTTTTTCACAACATGTTTCCTTCCATATAACAATTTGTTTGGTTTTCTAAGTAATGGTGGATTAGTGATGTCAATCTTATTTTTCTCTTCTATAGCACTGGTGTCAATTCTTTTCTTCCTTCGATAGACTCATATTTATCAATGACAATGGCATGGAGCGATTGAGTTTCTTTATAAATTACTAATATAATTCTTTTCTTCCTTCGATGTTTGATAGACTCATATTTATCAATGACAATGACATGGAGCGATTGAGTTTCTTTATAAATTACTAATATAATTGATGGATGTAGTTTCATATTGTTTCACATGGTCACTATTATACTAGATCCAACACAAATACACAACAATTAATACCAAAGGCATCAACATTATTTCTCACGTGGAGATACACTAAATCATCAGTGGTATCACCTTCGTTGTTTTGTTGGTTCCAATAATTGTTTTCTTTTGTAATTCTCAATTTGGATACCAACCCAAGCCCAAAGGTACCACCAAAAATAAGTTTTATCCATATCTTAACAAAAACACTGCTTTGATACCGCTTAGAATGAATTCAAGAGTACATTCACTGAAGCACCCGTAATAAAATAGTGAAAGAAAACTAATCGATAATACACAAGAAATAATTATATAAGATTGATATAAATGTAATGGTTATTACAATTGGGTGGCACTTTATTTATATGGATTTGTGGTGAAGGAATGTGTCCCTTCATAAGGTGCAAGGTGCTAACTAATAATAATTAGCAATTTCCCTAGGAAGGTGCAAAGGTAGGATGATAGAATGGGCATTTTGAAAAGATGATATAGTAGTGTGAGTTGTTGTTTTTTTTCGTATGTTAGCTTAAGTCGAAAATGGAGCAAAGTGGGTTTAATTACAGGGAGTTTGTTTGTGATATGTCTATAATTGACCATTAATATTGATGATGTAGACCAATTTTCATGTGCAATAAGGTTTTCTCCACCCCAAAGATATTGATGTATATTGTTTTCGATAATGTTGCAAGGTTGACATTTCATTCAGAGATGCATTATTCAAACAAAGAATGTTCAAACAAAAATGTTGTTTTAAATTTCATATCCAACATATGTCGATCACATTTTTCCAATAACAACAAAAAGATTACATTTTAATAACTAAATGTTCCACGACCTCCAATGATCTGTCTCAATAAAAATAAAAATGAAACACTATTTTTTTTGAAAAATGTGCAGAAACAATATTCATAACATCTTTAAAACAAATATTTGTCCATTCCCTAATATAACAAGTAACAAAACAAGGTTCCTCCTACATATGCAACGAGACTCTTTACAATTCTATTTCCAAGGGGTATCACATAAAGTTCCTTGAAGAATCCACTTAATTGGTGCTACCATGTTTTGCAAAGCCTTGCATTTTATTTTCAATTAAAAAAAAAAAAACTTCAACCTTGCCAACTAGGTTCCCTAATATTCTACCAAGAATCCACTTGATTGGTTCTACCATGTTTTGCAAAGTCTTGCATTTTATGTTCAATTAAAAAAATATTCAACCCTACCAACTAGGTTCCTAAGATTTTACCAAAATAAATTAAAAATATTCAAATTCAGACAAAATAGTGAAAATGGAATGAATCGTATAATGACATTCCAAAAATTGAAGTAGTATCATGTCTACTTAATCGAAAGGGTTGGAAGTAATAGGTGTTGGTTCCAAGGGCTTCGATAACATAAATCCACTTACCAGTTCCAAAGGATATTTAAAGCCCTTTTTTACTTTGAAGGTCACGACTTGTATTTATGGTCAATGTCTGATCCATGCCCTAAAGTTCATAACTCTAGTGAAATCGTAAAATTAAATAATTCATTTTAACATATGCATATATGTGAAATCTTAAAATTAAACAAGTGTTGTGTGGCAACGTAGTCCCTGCCAAGCAACTTAGAAGGTAAATTTTGGAAAATAGGGCTGAGTTGTAAATGACGGAAGTGTTTGGTGCAAAATGTATATCACAGAAGTGTTGTGTGCAACATGTATATCACGGAACAGAAGGGCATAAGAAGTCAATAGCGCTAAGTCACGACGAATTGTAGAGTAAAAAAGTTTTGGCTGCAAGATTTATAATAGCGCTAACCCGGGGGCAATAAGCGAACCAACCCGCCTATCACAGAACATGGGGCATAAAATTTCGTTAGCGCTAAGGCGTGACCCCGCGGAGAGATAATTGGCTAAGTGTTGAAAGGAACTACGGTCAGTCAGGCTCACGATGTGACGATATAGGACCAATTGACGAGTTCGAAAAAAGTCAGGTTCAAGTTTAAGTATATTTATTTAAATTGTATTTATATTAATGTATCTTAGTAGATAATTTGTGGTCCAAATGTAGACCATGTTCCAATATGTGGACGAATTGTATATCACATAAGTTTTTGGTGCAAGATGTATACAGTGGAACTGCATATGACACAAGTTTTGGGTGCAAGATCTATAATAGCACCAACCAGGGGGTCGGTTGGGCTCCCGTAAATCACTGTGGAATATGTTTTTTGGTTGTTAATGCCAATAAGAGACCTTGTGCACTGAGTTGTCACAAGTAGAAGCACAATATATAGACAATTTGATGGGCAGGGCCTTACGTCTCCTCGAGAACCCTTGTCACCCTATTTTGAAGCATGTCCGACCGTTTTTCCCCTTTATTCTCTCTTTCTCGTTACTTAGCCGTTTTTCCAAAAATGTCCCAATGCCCGCATTGGCGAATGAACCGGTTCAAATTTATGCTTATGCTTTTATATCGTGACTCTGATCGACCGCTAACCATTTGATGCCTAACCACTTTTCAAATCACGGATTCCTGGATAGGTGGGCTCTATAACTGAGGTCGAATTGTATATTATGCAAGTGTTTGGTGAAAAATGTATATCACGGAAGTGTGGTGTGCAACATGTATAATAAAGAATAAGGGGCATAAGAAATCGATAGTGTAAAGTCGCGATGAATTGTAGAGTATGAAAGTTCTGGGTGCAAGATGTATATCACGCAGTTGTAGATGATGGAAGTTTTGGGTGAAAGATTTATAATAGCACCAACCCGGGGGTCGATCGGACTCCCGTAAATTGATGTCAAATACATATATCACAGAACATGGGGCATAAAAATTCGATAGCGCTAAGTCACAACCCCGCGGAGAGATAATTGGCTAAGTGTTGAAAGGAACATCGGTCGGTGGTGCTCATGATGTGATGATATAGGACCAATCAACGAGTTCAAAAAAAGTCAGGTTCAAGTTTAAATATATTGATTTAAATTGTATTTATATTAATGTATCTTATTAGATTATTTGTGGGAAAAATGCAAACCATGTTCCAATATGTGGATGAATTGTAGACCACAGAAGTTTTGGGTGCAATATGTATATGGAGGAACCGTAGATGGTGCAAATTTTGGGTGCAAGATCTATAATAGCGCCAACCTGAGGGTCAGTTGGGATTCCGTAAATCATTGTTGAATACGTTTTTTGGTTGTTAATGACAATAAGCAAACCTGTGTACTGAGTTGTCACTAGTAAAAGAAGAATGAATTTGAATTGAAGATAACATGAATACCCTCTTCGTGTTACACATTTTTCACTGAAATGGGGTCGAATTGTAAATCACGGAAGTGTTTGGTGCAAAATGTATATCACGAAAGTGTTGTGTGAAAAATGTATATCACAGAACAGGGGGCATAAAAATTTGATAGCTCTAAGTCGCGACCTCGCTGAGAGATAATTGGCTAAGTGTTGAAAGGAATTGCAATCGGTGGGGCTCATGATGCGATGATATAGGACCAATCAATGAGTTCGAAAAAAGTCACGTTCAAGTTTAAATATATTTATTTAAATTGTATTTATATTAATGTATCTTAATAAATTATTTGTGGGAAAAATGCAAACCATGTTCCAATATGTGGATGAATTGTAGACCACGAAAGTTTTGGGTGCAAGATGTATGTGGCGAAACTCTAGATGACGCAAGTTTTGGGTGCAAGATCTATAATAGCGCCAACCAGGGGGTCGGTTGGGCTCCCGTAAATCGCTGTCGAATACGTTTTTTGGTTGTTAATGCCAATAAGCGAACCTGTGCACTGATTTGTCACGAGTAGTAGAAGAATGTATATACACTTTGACAGGTGGGGCCTTATGTCTCCTCGAGAACCCTTCTCACCCTATTTTGAAGCCCGTCCGACCGTTTTTCCACTCTACTCTCTCTTTCTCGTTACTTAGTCGTTTTTCCAAAAATGTCCCAATGCGCGTGTTGGCGGACGCATAGGTTCACATTTGCGCTCATGCTTTTAATCATGACTCCAACCGACCACTAACCATTCAATTCCTAGCCACTTTTTAGATCGTGGATGCCCAGATAGGCGGGCTCTATAAACGGGGTCGAATTGTATATGATGCAAGTGTTTGCTGAAAAATGTATATCATGGAAGTGTGGTGTGCAACATGTATATCACGAAACAGGGGGCATAAGAAATTGATAGCATGAAGTCGCGACGAATTGTAGAGTACGAAAGTTCTGAGTGTAAGATGTATATCGCGCACTTGTAGATGATGGAAATTTTGGGTGCAAGATTTATAATAGATCCAACCCGAGGGTCGGTCGGACTCCCGTATATCATGGAACAGGGGGGGCATAAAAATTCAATAGTGTTAAGTCGCGACCCCGCGAAGAGATAATTGGCCAAGTGTTGAAAGGCACTTCGGTCGGTCGGGATCATGAGGTGATG
Source organism: Picea mariana (assembly GCA_032191745.1). Lineage (NCBI taxonomy): Eukaryota > Viridiplantae > Streptophyta > Pinopsida > Pinales > Pinaceae > Picea > Picea mariana. Next base: position 790,623 of record JASDQU010100406.1, read on the forward strand.
ATATAGGACCAATCAACGAGTTCAAAAAAAGTCAAGTTCAATTTTAAATATATTTATTTAAATTGTATTTATATTAATGTATCTTAATAGATTATTTGTGGTCGAAATAAAAACCATGTTTCAATATGTGGACAAATTGTAGACCATGAAAGTTTTGGGTTCAATATGTATAGGGTGAAACTGTAGATGGCACAAGTTTTGGGTGCAAGATCTGTAATAGCGCCAACCCGGGGGTCAGTTGGGATCCCGTAAATCATTTTTGAATAGGTTTTTTGGTTGTGACTGCCAATAAGTGAACCTGTGCACTGATTTTTCACCAGTAAAAGAAGAATGAATTTGAATTGAAGATGGAATGAATACCCTCTTTGTGTTACACATTTTTCACTGAAATGTTTTGATATATAAAATTTAACAGGAGGAGACTTACGTCTCCTCGAGAACCCTTGTCACCCTATTTTGAAGCCCGTTTGAACGCTTTCCATAGTTGAAACATAAGGAAAAGATCTTTCTAGGAAATGGATTATCAATTGCATATTTGAATATATCAGACCTTATTTTCCCTCTTCTATACTCAATGAAATTCCCGTTTGTTTTTCCACTCTACTATCTCTTTCTCATTACTTAGCCGTTTTTTCCGAAAATGTCTCAATGCATGTTGGCGGATGCACCCATTCACATTTGCGCTCATGCTTGTATATTGTGACTCTGATTGACTGCTAGGCATTCGATGCCTAGCCACTTTTCAGATCGTGGATTCTCGGGTAGGTGGGTTCTATAACCAGGGTCGAATTGTAAATGATGCAAGTGTTTGGTGAAAAATTTATATCGTGGAAGTGTTGTGTTCAACATGTATATCACGAAACAGGGGGGCATAAGAAATTGATAGCGCTAAGTCGCGCAAATTTGTGCATTGAGTTGTCACTAGTGAACACAGAATGAATTTGAATTGAGGATGGCAGGAACACCCTCTTCGTGTTACACATTTTGCACTGAAATGGTCTGATATATACAATTTGATATTCATGGCCTTACGTGTCCTCGGGAACCCTTACCACCCTATTTTGAATCCCATCTGACCACTTTCCACGGGTATTTTTGTGCCTGCCACCTTCGCACTTCTTTCCAAGTATATGCAATAAGTATATAGCTTCTCTAGAAACATGCAGAAAAGATCTTGAGAGCAAATGGGATATCTATCACAGATGTGAATATATTTACCCTTCTTTTCTGTCTTCTATACTTTTATCTTTTATCAAGGAATTGTTGGGTGCAATATGTATATGACAAAAGTGTTGGGTGCAATATGTATATAACGGAACACGCAGGATAAGAATGTGATAGCGCTAAGTTGGGACGCCACAGTGAGATATTTTTCCAAGTGTTTAAAGGGACGGTCGTCGGTCTGGTTACTGATGTGAAGATATAGATGGAAATGAGGATTTGATAGTCCACTAACCGATCAACCCGACGACAATCCAGGAGCACGAGAAAGTTAGGTTCAAGTTTAAAGGGATTTTATTTATGTTTATTTAAAATGTATCCATATTAATGTATCTTACTAGATTATTTGTGGTCCAAATGTAAACCATGTTCGAATTTGAATGGTGTTTTGTGCTTTTATATCGTGACTGCAACCGACCGCTATCCATTTGATGCCTAGCCACTTTTCAGATTGTGGATTCCCGGGTAGGTGGGCTCTATAACCGGAGTCAGACTGTAAATGATGCAAGTGTTTGGTGCAAAATTTATATCATAGAAGTGTTGTTTGCAACATGTATATCACAGAACAGGGGGGCATAAGAAATCGATAGCGATAAGTCGTGACGAATTGTAGAGTAGGGAAGTTTTTGGTGTAGGATGTGTATCGCGCACTTGTAGATGAAAGAAGTTTTAGGTGCAAGATTTATAATAGTGCGAACCCAGGGGTCGGTCGTACTCCCATAAATCATTGTTGAATACGTATATCACGAAACAGGGGGCACCCAGCGCGAGGGTCGGTCAGGTTTCCGTAAATCATTGTTGAATACATATATCACGAAATAGGGGGCACCCAAGGTGGGGGCCGGTCAGGCTCCCATAAATTGTTGTTGAATACGTTATTTTCTTGTTAAAGAGAATAAGCAAAGTTGTGCACTGAGTTGTCACTAGTGAAAGCAGAATGAATTTGAATTGATGATGGCAAGAACACCTTCTTTTTGTTACAAATTTTGCACTGAAATGTTTCGATATATACAATTTGATAGTCGGGGCCTTACATGCCATCGGGAACCCTTGCCACCCTGTTTTGAAGCCTGTCTGGCCTTTTTCCACGGGTATTTTCATGCTTGCCACCTTCGCACTCCTTTCCAAGTATATGCAATAAGTATATAACTTCTTCATAAACATGCAGAAAAGATCTTGCGATTAAATGAGATATCTATCACATATGTCAATATATTACCATCTTCTATACTTATCTTTTATCACAGAATTGTTGGGTGCAAAATGTATATGATGGAAGTGTTGGGTGCAAAATGTATATGACGGAAGTGTTGGGTGCAAGATGTATATAATGGAACACGCGGGATAAGAATGTGATAGCGCTAAGTTGGTATGCCGCGGTGAGATATTTGGCCAAGTGTTGAAAGGGACGGTTGTCAGTCGGGTTCCTGATGTGAAGATATAGATGGAAATGAGGATTTGATAGTCTGCTAACCGATCAACCCACAGACAATCCAGGAGCCCAAGAAAGTCAGGTTCAAGTTTAAAGGGATTTTGTTTATTTTTAAAATGTATCCATATCATTGTATCTTACTAGATTATTTATGGTCCAAATGTAAACCATATTCAAATTTGAATGGTGTTTTGGGCTCGAATTTTTTTGCTCAAACCTACAAGGAACAGAGAAAAAAATATATGACTTTACATTTTGTATATCGAAGAATATTTTGAAATATAGGAAGTTGCAATACATGCACAATATAGAACAGGAACATGTACAACGAAATGAGTTAATTTTACGAAGAAATACAAATTCAAAATAACAACACCAAACATTGAATATCATCATAGAACAACCCCAAATATTTATATTTAGATAAATTGGGTCACAAAATACATTTGAGAATATTTCCCCAAAAAAGATGTCTTCGAATTTGCAAAAAAAAATATAGTTCAGTACATATTCTGTGAAATAAAAAATGTGTTTGCCAGAATGACTCCGATTGGGACTGTCACAGACTACAAAGCAAATATGTACAAGAATGAAGTTTGTAGAAAGAAGAAATCCGATGATGGAAAACAACAATACCTGGCAAGAAGAAAGAGAAAATTGTCAGATCTGGATTAAAGCTTTGTTCGAATAAGTGGATGAAGACAAAAGAATGTAATCAATATCAACTTGCTATGATGGTGTCCCATGCCTTGTCATTTCTTCACTGATTTCCTTTTATGGATTTCCTCGGCTTTGACCTTCATTGGTAATCTGGTCGACAACCTTTTTCAACCATTCTTTGATGTAGCTCCTCATGGGCACCATGTTCATTTCATGCCAGATTTTTATATTGAAGAGTTCACTTTCCAAGTCCCTTAGATCAATAGACAAGTTTTGCAATGCTTCTTGAATATTTTTGTTTCTAATTTCATAACCGACTAGCCAAGTTTTCACGTCATCTTCACCATATTCAAGAATGCCATAGAAACTTTCAAATGACAGTCTTTTATAGATATGAACTTGATCATCAAATGCTTGCTTGGTTAAAAACAACGAGTTTAATATCAATTTTGGGTCCTGGACTTCATTGGTGCTACCATCTAGATCTATCTCAGTTAGCTTCTTGAATAGTTTGTCTCTTTTAGATATGGTCTAGATACATTCTTGAACGATACCAATAAGGTTCTTTACCTTTTCTTTCCAGCATGCATTTAGTTGGTCTATTCAATCCAGGGAAGGGAGATCCTCCTGTCTTCTTCTAAATTCCATCATACCGGTAACTTCAACACTAAATGGTAAAACTGCATTGAGATAAAAACCTTTCTCATTCTTGAGATCTGCTTGCAGACACTCATGAAAAGCATGTGTTCTTGTTCCAAAAGAGACCATATTCTTTGACATCTCCCAAGATTTTGTTATTAATTCCATTATTTTGTTTATGTTCTTTTCCACATAGTCTCGGGCCAATGTGAGAAGGATTGTTTATCCTTGCAATTTTGGTGCAAGTGCGGTGGACCCGACCATTTCCAAAGGAGTAGCAAATAGTGGAAGAGGCATTAGAGTTGCCTTCAATTCTTTGATTCGCATCTTTAACATGAGGTTTTTTGTTTCAAGGCCACTAATAGAGTTGTCTAGAGCAGCTCCAGTTTCTCGGTGCATCTTGGATATATGGGAAGGGCGCATGTTGTGTAGGTTGAACTCTGAACGAGATGTCCCTTTCTTATTATTTACATCTTTGTTTTCAATAATCAATTTTTTTTTATTCGTTGTCAAAAACAACTCTTTGAAATGAAAAAGACTCTTCTTCATGCAATGTATCTATGCCAAGTATTTCCATCCCAGGATTGTGAGTAGTAGTGCTCTCTAGGTGATCGTCGTCAGGGAGCATTTTTTCAATGTCAATTTCTAGTTCCATATCTTTGAGGGAGAGATCGTACATATCAATTTCTCCCCTCGGTCCCTCCTGTTCTTGGACTATTGTTTTCCGTTTTTTTCCCGCGAGAAGCTTGTGACAACTTTCAATTTTTCCGAAGGGAGGGTTCTTATCTCCTCCTTTGCCTAAAGAACTGTGTGTGACTTTGTTACTTGGGTAAGTCCTTGGAGTATTGCCATGAGATGTTGTGGTCTTGGTTGTGGTAGTCGGGGATTGGGCACTTTTTTCACCCGAGCCTTTTTGGTTCTGCTTGTGAGAATCATTGGTACTAGTATGGAGTCCATTCAGGATAAGTAAGTGAAAGAACTGTTGAAGTGGTTCATGACCATGATATCCTAGACTTTTGAAGGCATAGACATGAATTTTCCTTTCTTTTTTCATGGAAAAAATGAAACCAGCATATGTACTCCCTTGTTATTCTAGCAAAACACATTGTACCAGATATGTGACATGGAAGGAGGAAAGGATTTTGTTTAGGCTCAAAAATCCTCATAACATTATAGTTCTCAATTTCTTCTATTGTGCCCTTCCTATCTAGGAAGATTGTCGGTTGGCCAAAAAATCAGGGAAAATACCTTCCAAATATCAATGCTTTAAAAATTGAAACAAAATAATTGAATACCTTATAAAATTGTTGGCAAGCGTTGTGTCTCCATAATTTCTGGCACGAAAATGTTACGGGGTCAAATTCAGAGTTCATCTTCCTACACATAGATAGTCCAAGAAATGGATAGCAATTCAGCACGACGAAAATTAAATAAGATGGCATAAATAATTTCTTTTGACTTTTGTATTGCAATAACTGGGAAGATATTTGAATGGAAATTAGCTTGCAGCAATGGAAGATGGTTTGTTGCTTGACCGTAAAATATAAAATATACAAAATCATCTGAGAGATGTCAGTTGCACTTTCTTGTGTCGTTGTCCTCGTGAAAAGCCATGCAATTTACCGGAAAAGGTTTTTACATTCACTAACCTGTAATATGGCCATGTCTTGGCAAGCGGGCCCTGGGTCCTGTAATAATTTTAGCAAGAGGTCTAATTCATTGCCATGATTCTTTAAGAAATGTTTGTAATTCTCGCCCTTCAAAGTAGGTGCTAGGTCAAGAAATGTTAACATCTTTCGGAATATAGTTCTCAGCGCAACACATGACCAAGTCCTTAAAGTAAAAAAAAAAAATGGGGATACAATGTGCGGTTGCAATTTCATATGTTGAGATAAATTTCATCTGGGCAGAAGTGGACGAGTAGTAGTCATAAGATATGGACCACTGAAAACGTTGCTCCTTGTGCCTGAAAATATTCAGGGTATCTCCACATACATGTTGTCCAGCTGCAACCATAAGGTGATGAAAACCTTCCTTTGCTCCTCATTGTATTTAAAATGGACATTGAAACATCATAATACAATCTCTAGTAAATCTTGGTTCAATGTGTTTTAATGGAAGATGTCTTCGACCTTTTCTCCTTTTAATGCCAATCTTTTCAAAGCTAATAAAAGTGTCATCAATTTTCATTAGGAAAGCGTGCAAAGGTGGCAGGGAAATCGAGAAACTATTGAAAAGTGGGGAAAACATTGACAACTGTGTAATATATCTGGATTTTGACAAAAGCAGGTTCAATTCAGAAGATAATTTGTTAGTATTTACTTAAAAAAAAATCATATTATTTTATTTTATTGTTGTTCTCTATGGCCCAAATGCAAACTATGTTCAAATTGGAATGGTGGAGCAACATTTTCATATGCAAGCAGAGCCTCAAATATGAAAACCTATAAGGTTCAAAAATTATGTGCACAATACTAAAGAGCAGCATCATGTGAACACCTTTGTAGATGACAACAGGCCAGCACAATATTGAATTCTTTCTATGATGACGTCTTAAAAAAACCAAAACAACCATCATTTTTTTGCGAATTCAAGATTGACAGAGGAAACTAATCAAATTCCATAATATTCTCCCATAAATGCATTTTAATGGGAGATTACCTCGAGCTTTCCGCTTGTTAATGCCAATATTTTCGAACATATGTGGTGAACTGTCACCAGTAAAATCATAATTAATGTGTATTGGGAAGGGGCGAATGTGGTGGGCATGGAGGATAATTAAAGATGCTTTGGTAATTTTTTGAACCTGGGAGTCTGTGTGGAATTGTAGATCACCCAAGTTTTGGATGGAAGATGTATACTCATAACACGGGGAATGAGATTTTGATAACGCGTACTCGGGAACCCGCGGCGATAAAATTGGCTAAGGAAATGAAAGCGCCCGGTTGGACTCATGAAGTCAATATATAAATGGATATAAAATTTGTGAGTTCGATAAAGAGTGAGGCTTGCGAGTTCTAGGAGTCTGGGGTCAAATTGTAGATAACCAGAGTTTTGGATGCAAGATGTTATCTGAACACGAGGCATGGGAGTTCGATAATGCATTGGGGGGGAACCTGCAGCCATAAAATTGGCTAACTGTTGAGACGAACTGAGAAAAATATCAACATATGCTTTGAAATATCAACAGATGCTGGGAAAAATGAGTCACAAGCTTTGAGTTCGAGTCGAATTGTAGATCATCGAAGTTTCAGGTGCAAGATGTATACCGTGCACACGGGGCATGAGAGTTCGATGGCACCTACACAAGAACCTGCGGCCATAAAATTCGCGAACTATGAAAACGAACGACGGTCAGTCATACTCGTGATGTAGAGATATAGATGGACATGAAATTTGCCACTCCATCGTCCTGGGAACCCGTGAGCATATACATGGGACTAAGTATAGAATCATAAATGGATAATAGAGGGTAAGAAAAAAAGAAAGAATGACTAAGTATAGAAGAGGAAAAAGAAAAGGAGGTAAGAACTGTATGCCACACAGTACAAAGAATACAATCGACATGAAAGAAAATTGTTATGTAGGAACACATGAAAAGAAAAGATGGAGTACAAATTTATTTATTTCAAGATAGCAACACAGAAAATATAATTGACATGAAGACAAGTCAATGTACAGGAAGATATGGAGTATCCAAGGAGGAAAAAAAAAAGAGCTACAAACCAGTTCAACAAATAGAGATAGAGTAAACGAAAAACTATTGGATATGGAACACGGGTAGAAAAATGCACCTTTGCATGGATTCTTCTACATTTCTGGTTAGGAGTTCTTCGCAGTGTCTAGTTTTCCTATTTTTTTCTATGAACAAAAGAAAAAAACAAAACGGACATGAACATAAGTTGACATGTAAAGAAAAAAGCAAGTGCTATGTACATAGACTAAATAAAATAAAATAAGAGGAATAGAGTAACAGATAGTGTTAGAAGAATGTACCTTTTTTTTTTTTTTAGTTCATTCAAGTTTGTGTGTGTGTGTGTGTGTGTGCGTGTATATTGTAGAAAAAAAATTGTGACCAAAATCAATTACAAACCAGGGAAAGATAAGAAGTTGGATATCTCGATTTTCTGCATCAAGATAGACAGATATGATTTGAAGCATAGAAATATGATTCTGCAATATGCCTGATGTATATTTCATAATTCAAGTGCAACACCAACAATGTGGTGACCCGACCAATATGTGTACAAACCAGGGAAAACTAAGAAGCTGGATAATTTGGTCTTTTGCAACAAGCTACATAGATATGCTTTGAAACATAGAAATATGACTTTGCAATATGTTTGATGTATATTTAATAATTCAAGTGCAATACCAATTGTATCGTGATCATACCAGTATGTGTCTAAGATAAATATGTTGTATTGAGGAATGGGCACATTTGACCACACATGATCAATAAGCGAGTTTTGCACATGGCTTGTGTTGTTCAAAAGAAAGCAGAGACTGTATTTGCACATGTAGTTTTCCAATTCTTTTGTTATGGCATTATTTTGTAGCATGTCAATATTGAAGTCTCCTACAAGAACAATGGTTCCATTCAGATGAAAATGGCCTAATGCATTGGAAATAACATTTAGTATGTTGGAGAATGTTTCATTGGGAGCAACATACAGATTCAATATTGCAATTTCTATTCCATGGAAAAATATTTTTGCAACCACCATCTCAACATTCTTTTCTTCGAAATGTATATGGTCCAAAATTGGTACATGTTTTTTCACCAATATCATCACCCCATGTGTAATGTAACTCGATATGCAATTGTGATTTGGAAATTGTTTGTTTTGCATGCATAATTCCATGTATTTTTCCTGCAAGCACAAAATATCAGATTGCATTGTATCATAGTCATTGAGTATATCATCCATGTGTGCATGTAAGTTGCGTGTGTTAAGCGAGAGAATTGATACATATGACTTTGTTTGTATGAATTGGTAATCATACTGCAAATGTCATTTTGCGGTAGTCCTGAGGAGTTCCATTTCAATATCAAATTTATGTTTGACTTTGAAATTATCATTTGTAAGAGGACTTAGTAAATACAAGGAATCTATACTTCTGACACGAGACAATGTTGTGTATACAAGTCCATGTATTTGAATTCCAACAGGCTGAAATGAAACACTATCAAGTGTTATTCCTTGCGATCTGTGGACTGTACGTGCACATGCAAGTTTAATTGGAAACTATTTTCGAATCTTCAATCAACCTATCTTTGTTGATGTCGATATTGGCTTTGATATTCGAAAAATAGGTGTCCAATCGCTTGCAATGTTTGAATTATATAGATAATCCAATTTGCTTTCTTGTCGCTTGCCTATATGCGGTTCATGGAACTTAATCCAAAGGACATCAAATTTTTATGTTTTGGTATATCCTTTGAGTATTCCATCTACACCATTGACCAAGCCATCCTATGAATCATAGTTGCAGGCATATATTTCAACCAACATTTATAATTTCAGGACAAGCTGCAAAGGTAAAGTGGTTGTATGTTCATGATGTGGCACATTTCCATGGTTGTCTTCTTCCAGGTCAATTGAATTGATGACTATATCATTGCCAGGCATGAGTGATAGCATGTACCTATTATGCATTTCAACATCCTTATTTGTGTAGAACAGGTAAGGGAAAGTTGGGTTTGTTGGTGCAGGTCGCAAGCACCTTGAATTGATATATGTTGAGTCATCATATGTTTGGTTGTTTGTTCGCATTCTATTCAGAATTGCAATAAATGTTTCATCTGTCTGGCACATTGTAGTATGCAATTCAAAGAATTTAATATTTTCTCTCCAGAAGTCATGCGTCACTATTTGCATGTTAACCGTAGGTTTTTTAAATATCAAATAATATTGGATCGGTTGTGCCTGGTAAACATCCCCACAAAATATCATGTCAATGTTTCCAAAGTATTTCGTGTGCACATGTTTTATGCTTCTTAGTCGGTTGTCAATGGAATACAAGAAGCGACTTCCAATCAAATATGCCTCATCTATAAAGACAATTTGGAGTTCGTCATAAATCTTAGACAAGGTATCTAACATTTCCTTGCTAAGTGGAAGAAACTGTGACTTGTTAAAAGGCATTAAAAATGCAGAGTGGACTGTTGTTCCACCTGCATTATATGCAACTTTTCCTTTGTATGCAACTATTAGGCCCTTTGATTTCATAGGATCAGAGGAATTGTTTGAATCATAGATTCGTATAAGCAATTGGAACAGTGATTTCGTTGTGAATGTCTTGCCAGTTCCTACTCCACCTGTAAGGAACAAGTGCACAGGAGTGTCCATGTTCAAGCGTTTTTTAAGCGCAATATCCTTTAGAATTGTTTCGTGTTCTCGATTCAATAGACGTCTTATTCTATGGTATTCATTATTTTCAATAAGGAAAGGATGTTTTGTAACTTGAAAACCAAGATTGATACATTTTTCAATGCCACCTGCTCGAGGATGAGGCAAATATTCTTGCAAGTCATAGGACTCGCAGGGAGTTCTGGTTTTTTTCGGTTTGTGAATGTCTCATCAAGATTGTCAGGGTTTTATATCTCATTAACTGCAATTTCTAGATCACCCCATGTTGTATTAACATTGTAAGTAAATCTAGCTTCATTGATTTGCACTATAGTCTCAGAGGCAACATACACAGCTTCCCATGTAGATAAGTTATGTTTTAATGTCTATTTGTTTTCATTGAACGGAACGTATAACAACAGTTTTTCTCTACAATAGTTTTCATAGTCAGAATGTTTATTGTATTTGACAAACCATATCACAGAGGGTTTTTTTCTTTTTGATATGGGCGCACCATTTTTTTTGTAATGCGATACAAATTCTACTAAGCAGATATGCCTAATAGGAGATGGACGCTGGAGGTAATAATCAATAATAGAGAGACATAGCATGTCTTATGAATTGTCAGGCTCTTGTTCTAGAAAACACGGTGTTTTAAGCACAAATGTGTGTTTCTCAAGTGGAGATGTGTTTATGAAGACACATTTTCTTGAACTACAACTGAGGGGTAGGGAAAGTGCAATGTGGACTGCTTGTTGAATAAACCTTTGTTGAATATTAAGAAATGTATTTCCAAGTGTACGTATCATTTGTATGGAATCAATATGACTTCTTCCATGTTCTTTGTGTATTCTTCTGAATGCACTTGTCATAGATTTGTCAACCTTTGTCATATACGAGGTACAATACAATGCTGCAGCATATGCATTGAGGACGTACTGTGCATATGTATTTGCATTCCACATAACTGGCATGTCCTTGGAGAAATTGTTGTTCCAGATATGGGAAAGTTTTTGTTTAAGGAAAATTGTTGGTTATTTAACCGTACATTGTATGGCTTGGATGTATTCATCTTCTGATAGATTTAGCTCTGTCAAGAAGTCATTGAAGCTCATCAACTCATCAAAATCTCCTTGTTATAGAAATGTGAACAAGGATTTAGATTTCTCAACAACAACATTTTCCTCTAAACTAAGTGGCTCTATGATTCTTATTGCTCTCATTGGCGGCACGGGGAAGTTGTATCTGCAATGCGATTTTTTTCGTTTTCTACAACTTTTTGTATGATAATGTCTATGAACTTTCGCAAGTTCTGGATCCAAATGATCTATGTTGCATGTTATGTATTTGTCCATAATTGCTCGATATGTGAATTGTTGTCAGTGCCATAGACTGGTGCACCCTCTATCCACAACAGTGTGTGGTCATGTTCATTCCCCCTATTCTGGAATTCAATCACAAAAAAGTAGTCAGATATTTTTTTGAAAAACGTTTTATCATGGCATATCAATTGTCTCAAAGCATTTATTCTATGTCTATAGTAGCAAGTACATGTCACTGGGTCTTTTCTTATGAGGTAGTCAATGTCATTATTTTCCAGTGTATCGGTTTGTTTTTTACGTTTCCTGTTCCTATGCAAGTCAGATACTGCAGCCACCAATGGATCCCAGCAATGCTCTGCACTTGTAAATGTGATGAAAAATGTTGGCGGGCCCAATTGTCGGATCATTGCAAAAATAGTTTTCTTGTTTTGTTGCAAATAGTCAAGAGAGATGCGAATGTTTTTGAAATCTATGTATCCAATATCAAATTTCAGTATTTTTTCTAGGTTTACTTTGTACTTGACATCCTTGGCGAACAAATTTCTTCCTTGTAACTGGCCTTTTCTTATTTGGACCCACATTCAAGACATCACCTGCTCTATTATTATGCGCATTGTTTTGAAAAACAAATTTGTTATGTGACAGGAGAAGTCATCGCTTGAATGTAGCAGCTCCCATCGAACTATTTCATGGTAACTGAATTGTTATGTAATGTCAGTGGGATGTGGATCTCCATATAAGAGTGTTGGGAAGTTCATTTCCTCAGCAAATTTGTCCTTGAATATTCCAAGTGGACGTTTCCCCTCAGTAGGTGTAATTTCGACAATATTGTCTTGCAAGTCATGAATGCACTGTGAATAAGTGAATCCATGCACCAATGTCTCAGCAGGTGTTTCATTCTCTGATTCATCACTTGTATCAAATTCACTAGCAGTTTTGAGAGTCTCTACAAAGCTGTCATCCTCTTCTCCAAGAACATTGTTCCAGTTCTCATTTATACAAACGTTTTATGCTTTGTACAGAGCCCTGGAACATAATTCTTTTAATGCTTTCATAACAACATGCACAGACACTTTGAATGTTTGATACACATTTTTGTATTGCAAGCATCTTTTGAGAGCCACTGAAATTGTCACTGTATCGCTAATGAATTGTGGCAAGGATTTTTGCACAACATCTAGTTTAACAAGAACATTAATAATTGATCCAGTTAAGCCCATCTAGGGTCATTTATAGCCCCAGGGCCTGATTTGTGAAAATGCAATTCACAGAGACACAAGTCTCTCTTCAAGTTCTGTAAGTGCACTTACATCTGGTAGTGGTGTATTACATCTTCTTTGGTTAGGGGTTGCAAATTGTGGCAGTTTTCCATTTTCAAGTGACCGTTTGCATGGAAGACAAATTTTTCCACTGGAAAATGTTTTATCATGTGTTGTCAAGCAAAGGTATTCTTCTTCCAAATCAGGCGTGAAAGACTTACTATTTTTTGTGAAATTCAATTGATCGAAAATTGCACATGCAATGGAAGGAGTGTCTTTGATTTGTTTCATGTAGGTCTGTCTTGCATATTTCTTCCACAGGGAAGTATGGATAGAAAGTGTTTGTTGGTTTTCATTGGTAGTAGTGCACAGTGTTGCTTCTAGCCCACAAAATGTGATTTTTTTCTCTCGGACAGTTGCATGACCATTGTGGGATATGCGACCGTACCTTTTTCTGTTGTGTTGTGCATGAAAAGAAAATTTTAGATTGTGATATGTCATTTCCTCTCTAGAAGGAAGCGTGGCAATGTATTTTTTTCTCTCGCATATGACCTTTTTCAAGTTGTGGTAACTTAGTCTACGTTTCTTGTTCAAGGGAAGGATGACCTCATGGCAGCTGGGATGAATTTCACTCTAATTAAATAGCATGCGACGCTTATGTACATTCAATGTGGTTTGGCTGGCATTGACACTGGACCCTGGAACGACAGTATTTCCTATATCACCAATGTTTTTTTTTCTCTCACGTATGAACTTTTTTAGGTTGTGATAACTTAGTCTACATTTTTTGTTTAAGCCCTGTATGGCCTCATCACAACTGGGACGAATTTCATGCATGACCTTTTTCAAGTTGTTTTTTGTGATAACTTAGCCTATGTTTTTTGTTTAAGCCTTGTATGGCCTTATCGCAACTGGGAGGAGTTTCATTCTCATTAAAAAGCATTCCATGCATATGCAAATTCGATGCGGTTTGGGTGACATGGACATTGAATCCTAAACCAGTGATATGTCAAAGAAAAGGTTGATAATGGATATGTGTCGTATATGTTTTCAATGAGAGGATGTCAATTGTCCAATCATAATTTGAATCAATAGACCAGGAATGGATAGTTCCATCTAGCAAGGCCGACCAGAGTTGGATATTTACTCTGAATATGATAGATAACCATTGTAAATAGAATMTTCCACCCTCCACATTTCCTTTTTCATATGGCAGTGCCATTTTTACAAGGTATTATTTCCAACTTCCAATTGCCGACATATTTTCTAGGAGATATGGTGAAAGGTGTTGATGAAAGCAGCTAAAAGCCCGTTGGTTGCCGCCTATAATTGCATTGCAAAAGAGTTGTACAATGTAAAGCCGTAACGACTGCACATCGAACTCTGCTGCTACCAAACAACAAATTGTATTGAACAAACTATCTCCACAGCTAGATACAACATTTGTTTCTATCTGCAAACCATGGCAGTCTATGCAATGCATAATCTGTTTCCACTGCGATTCAAGGTCTTTGAAAATGAGGGACAAGTAAATATGAGGTCCTCCAAGATTGCATATGGACAATTTTATGTACATTAGTGGTTCATAATGATCACTGACAGGATTGGCATCATGGAACAAGATGCAATATGGATTGCTAGATGCAATTTTGTTGAATAGTAGATATCGTGTTTTTCTTGTCAATGACCATATTCCAATTGATATATTGAGCCACTTATACATACACCATATAAAAAATGTATCTCCCCAAAGTCCCCTCTCATGTGCAGGCAGAATTGGAGATGCAGACAATCGCATCTTTGAAAAATACGTAGTGACATGATGTATTCCATGCTACTGCCGAAGAAAATCAGATTCCAATTTGTATTCATACGAATCCAATGCCTCAACATCGTCATTTTTTAAACAAGCCAAGAAATAATCTATCAATCAATTTTGTAGTTCGGTTGAGGAATAACGGAAATGCAATAGAACCCAAAATGCATCGAAAAGGCAATCTCCTACAGTATACGACAATGCATCCAATCTAAAAGTTCCATTGCTATGCAACACCTCATCAATGATGTCATGTATAATGGAGTGTGTATCTATTTCATACAACTCAACATATATTACTTATTTCATCTCTTAAACTGTGATTCTCAAGTAGTTTCTTAGCTATTTTCAGTTTATATGAAAATAAAGAAAAGGGGAAAAAAGAATAAAACAAAAACAAAACAAAAAAATAAAAATAGAAAACTACAAGTGCGGAACTGTGTACCAATCCCGGTATGTATCCTTCAATCTTCTTCTTGTCAAATTCAATTCCCCCTAGTCGCCATAGCAGAAGACAAGAAAACAAACCTACACTGACTAGTGAACCAAATAGAACAAACAACACAAATAAATAACAATATAAATCTGTTGAGCACAAAGACCGATTTGAACCTATTCATGTTGTGCATCCTACAAGCTTCTCAGAGGCAGAATATGTTCTGCAAAATAGAAAGGATGGGACAAAGGAAACAAGTGGACGGATTTTTTTGACCCAAAGAATAAAAGCATTCCCTGTCACCACACCCCAACAGATGGTTCCCCCTTGTGACAGCTCTGAATTCATTTTCTAAACCCCTGTGCATCGAAATTTTAGAAATAGGTATGGCACAATATCCAGGACGTGGAAGTTAGCATATGAAGACACATGGTTTCTAGGAACAGAAAATAAGACCACACAGAAATATGTTCTGCAACAAAATTTTGAGGGAGGGACTCCTACCATTGAAAAATCTTGCCTGCAAGGTGCAAAACACCAAGTAGAAAAAAATGAATAGCAACGAAACGATGGCATGAAAACTTACCCGTCAACGAGGGATGACAAGATCTCATCCAAAAAACTTGCAAACCGCAACAACAGGTCCAAAAAATTGCAAAGTTAAAGAACAACAAACCAGTGAACAACCACGAAGAGGTTCAACTGCAACTGCGGGACCTCAACTTTGCAAAGTTGAATCAAACAATAACAAGAAGCATGGAATGAACCAACGAACAAGCATCAACCACTGAACCAGTTATGTCAGTGGAGAACAATTTTGCACAATCTCAACAACACCATCAAAAAAATGGAACGAAATTGTATTGCAACACATCTGTAGAATAAAAATTTAAGGTTGCGAGACCTGTTAGGTAAACACTTAAGACTATCAAAACTGTCGAAGGGCGTCGCCCTGTGCAAACATTTAAGAAATAATGCAGCGTGGTAGACCTGTTTACATACGCAACAATGACATAGACTCTCGAAGCACGCAACAATAAAGAAACAATCATAGATAGTAATAGTAATATTAATAATATTAACAATAGTTTGAACAATGGATACTATGGTAAGAAAAAAATGAGTGAGACGACAAAGTAATATGAAAACTGACTATCCATGTGCAATAAAACCTCAAATCTATTAGTACAAACTTTGGATATCTAAACATTTCAATACGAATAGTACAAATTAAGAAAAACACCATACATGATAAAACTTTGGATATGGCAACGTATAATTCATTGGGAATAGTGAATCTGGCAATAAGACCTCAAATCTATCATCCAATCAGATCATGACATATATGGGTTTTTTTTATTATATAAAAAATAATTCTTTTACTTATGTAGTTCAAACATTAGAAAGTATGCAAAAATTTGTAGTCAAACCACAAAGTAATATGAGGTCAATGAATTATCGATCTCTATAGTCCCTCTATGCCTTCGGCAGGGACTAATAATTCATAGTACCATCGACAATTATTTTAACAATTGTTTTTTATCAAGGATGCCACTTGGAGATAGTAAAATAGCTTTTGGGAACATTTATCTAGAATTGCATGCATCATTTAAAAACCTTACATAAATGAGTAAATTAAGAACCAATTGCAACTATTTTTGAAAGAGACTTGGACTTGGTAGAGAAGATATGCATAACTTTAAGAAACTTGCATAACTTCTTGAATCACATTGAACCTATTCTAATAGGATTCGAAACTTGAGTTAAGGATTTTCATACTTACTTTAAAGGATACTAATGATTGATTACATTATGTACTCTCACAACCCTGGAAACTAGCTTTCTATGTTCATCTACACAACAATAAAAATGGCTTTAGGTTTCAAACCAAATAAACACCGCAAGAAGACTGAAAGAGTTATCAATATGCACCCCAATTTTGGTTTGATTCCTAACCAAAGGATTTAAGTAATCAATTTTCCCACAGATAGGGATAAAATGCATTGAACCACAAAAATCTATAAATGGGTAATTAAAACAAGAGAATTACTAGGCTAAGCTATATGTCCTTAGGGCACAAACAAGCTTATGACACTAAGAAAATATTCCAACCTGAACAAATACAATATCTCTCAATTTCATGCACTGCAATGATTTTATTTCTCCAATGCAAATTAATATTGGTGCCTTGTCAATGGGTTTTGGAGTCTTCTTGTGTAAGGTTAGATCTACTACTTCTATAGGGATGTAATCCCTTTTACTCCCTAGAGAAAGTAAATTTAACAAGATATATCTAGGAGGGTGTAAGCCCTTTTACTTCCTAGAGCAAGTAGATTTAACAAGATATATATAGGAGGGTGTAAGCCCTTTTACTCCTCCTAGCAACCTTTTGAAATTGCTTATCCATGACAATTATGATGAATCTTGGTGTAGGTTGTATTCCCTTATACTCCTCCAAGGGTCTAGACAAGAATAACCATGAAAAAATAAATAAACACCAACAATATGCAAAAATTCCAAGTACCAATTCTAAGAAAATAGCTAGATAAACACGTATTTAACAAGAACATTCCATCACCATAGAAAGAGACAAGAATCCAAGAGATAGTGCACCATTTTAGATCAAAAGAAAAGTGTTTAATCATCCAAAAATTTCACAAGAGAGAGGGATGTGATTTTCCCAAGAGGGGCAAAAATTTCAGCCACAAACTATGTAATTCTGAAGTGAGATGTGTGTCTAAATGAAATGAGAAAGCCTCTATTTATAGGAGGTATTGATAAAAAAATGTGTCCACATTAATTAGCATAAAACAAAATTAGGGAGTTTGACCTCCTCTAATTACCCTTTTACAAGTTATAATTCAAAATTTACATAAAAATTCCCCTAAAAGGGGTGACGTCATGCCCTAATTAGCCTCCAAGTGAGACGTTTTTTCCTCTAGAAGAAATAGTTGGGCCTCCAAAGGCCATGGACCAATCCACCCAGTTCTTTGATGCATTTTAAGAGTCTCTCTCCATCAAAAGGTTCCAAGTCATCATCAAAACCATGAACACCATCGAACCCTATCCTTCCACATGTGATGTCATACCCTAGAAGTGCAATGTAAGGATTCCAAAGGCAAGTTGTTGGGGATAGGAAGGATATAAAATCACCTATAGGGGATCTTCAGGTGCCTCCAAAGGTAACGTCTTTGACCCAGGTGTCCAAGAAGAAAGGGCGCATCCTGTGGGCTTCAAGCCCCAAGTGAAGGTCCAAGTGACCTTGTGCCTTCACAAAATGACTTCCACATGTCAAGGCCCTGCAAAGACAAGCAAATTCACCCTCAAAGGGATCACCAGTCTCAAGAATCATGCCAAGTAAGATATATATAATAAAAGAACCACCTGAACATGTGAATCAACTCACCCCTCTCAAAATAAAAAAATTCTCAAAGACCTTATGCAACTTTCCAAATTCAGGTATGAGAGGGTTGTCATGGTGACCTATTGGGTGAATCATTCCCCAAGTTAAGGGGTGTTTCCCAGGTGGCCCCTCTCTAAGTCATGTGAAGAGTATGAGTTGGATAGGGTTAATTCTTTTGAGCATGGGGTTTTCTTGACAAAGAAGGGCTCATATTGTCTCATTTATGTAGAGGGTGTGCTACCCTTCATCCGCAATGCATGGGTTTTCAAATCCCTTTTTCCATTTAATTTATTAGAGTGTTCCCATGTTGAAGCTAAAGTGGGACTTCTACCTAAGCATGAAAAACATTTCCCACCTTAACTCTACCCTGGTCACACTGTGCTTCCCCAAGTTGAAGACAATGTGTGGGACTTCTACCTAAGCATGAAAAACATTGTCCACACACACTCTACCTTGGTTGGCATGTTCAATTAGATATTATTTTATGGGTCCCTTGGTTTTTTTTGTGAGAAACATTTCATTGTTCTTGTGATCCCTGGGCGAGCATCTGGAAGGTTTATGATTGGCTTTTATCTTTTTCCAGCTACAAGCCGTTGGGCCTTCAACCCCTTCTTCTCATGAAAAAAGGTACAAGCCCTACTTGGGTCAATGTGGCCTGAAAACCCAAAATATGAGAAAATGAAGGGAATAAAGCATGGAAAGTGGCAAGTCTGTGTGGGAGTGGTATGATGACTCATCAAGGAGACCCCACAGTATAAATCCTTTCCCTGATGGTGATCACTTACTAGGACACAAGGTGAACCATCAAGGGGAAATAGGGAAAAGAGCATAATTTCCAAGAAAACATTTTCAAAATCAAGGAAGAACCCTTTGCAACATATTCAAATGCTTCATTTATTAAAAATACACTTACCACAACACCAAACTCATTACCTCATGGAGAAAGACTCGTTGTCCTTCGTGAGCTATCTGGTGTGGTGAATGGTGTAGTCATCGATGTCATGGTGATGAGTGGTGTGATGTGGGGCTCTTCCTATTAGTCTATCAATCGGTACTCCATGTATGCAACCTAAGGGCCTTGTTATCTAGGAGGATCTCCACACAAGGGATCATTCATTTTCACACCATGGAGAAGATCATTAAAATACTAATTGATGATAGGTGGCAAAGAATAATTAATACTCTTTAATAATTTATTTATGATGTAAAAATGATTAATACTTTAAGTGAGTGAGAAACTCATGTATTATTCATGCAAATTTTAAAAATGATTAATGCTTGAAGTGAGTTTGAGAATCTCATGTATTATTCATTTAATTGTAAAAATGGGAAATTAGCGTGAGAATCCAACTCACAAATTAGTTTCCTAATTTTAAGGGGAAATTACTTTCCTAGTATCAAGGAGGAAGTTAAGGGTCTCTTGAGTTGGTTTGGACCCTTCCTCACTTTACCACAAGTGGTTTCATAGTCTCAAGGAGGAAGTTAAGGGTCTCATAAGTTGGTTGAGATACTTTCTCATTTTTTTCCTTGACTTGTTATTAGATGCTAAATTTCCAGATCGTGTCTCCTTGAGTTATGGAGTTAAGGGAAACTATATAAACTCCTTGTGAAAGCTACAAGTTTCATATTTGGATGAAACCTTTATGGACCATCCCTTGGTGGATCCCTTTATGGAGCTAGAGAGAGAGAGAGCTCAATGTAGTCCTTTTGGAGTCTAAAGAAATGTCACTTATGTGAGAGCCTTAAGTTTTTTTTGTGTAAGAGAAGGTTACTCTGGGTTTCATCCCTGTAAGGAGCATGTGCCACATTTTGTGAGAAGGTTTTGTCCCTTTGGGAAGGACAATAAAGAGATTTGTATTCCAACTGGATCCAAAGATGTAGGGAGAAGGTTTTCGTGAACTCCATTAACAACTCGGTGATCTCTTATCTCATATTTTCTTCTGCGTGTTTTGTTTCCGCAATTATGAGATCATCAAATTCATTAAGTAATGGATTATGAGATTAATATCGCATTCACCAAGTTAATATTCAATTTGGATTCAAGCCTTCATAAGTACATTTTTTCACCTTTGATGCAATCAAGTTCAATAGATCCACAATTGTAAATTTGACTTTCATTAAGTGGCCTAGAACCAAATCAAATTTGGCATCAAAGTCACCCCAGTTTCGGATCAAGTGATATCAGAGTAGGATTGACAGAGATTGAAGGTGTTGAAGACAACATGGGAAAAGCATCAAATAATGCATGGCTCAAAGAGCTTGAAGAATTCAACCAATGCATCCAAGAAGAGAATGCATAGCTCAAAAGGATTCTACAAGTTGCAGAGGATGAGAATCAGAAATTGAGACTCATGTTAGAGAAGCCTATGGAGGAACAAGTTGGAGAATGTTCCACTATAGAGGAGGAAAAAAGGCCCTCCAAGACCAGATCAACTTGTGGCCATGGAAAGTATACTAATTATGGTTCTTGTCATGAAAATGTTGATAGTTGCACATATTTTTAGATAATAGAGGATGTTCTCTAGGTACCAGGTAACCAAGGTGGTTTCCTAACAACCTCATCTACAACTTTACCCAACCAGGAGGAGAAATTGGCCAAGCTTCTGGAAGTTGAACAAGCATTAGAAACAAGAATGGAGGTAAAGAATTCTCCATGTTCATTTCCTTCCCTTATTAATGATCATGCCTCTTTTGGTGCTTTCTCAAGGCACACCAAAGGAATTGGCTTGAAGTTGTCAAGGAAGGTTGGGTATAAAGAAGGAGGTCTTGGTATTGATGGCTAGGGAATCATTCAACCACTAGAGATTGAAGGAAGACCCCGATATGTAGGATTTGGGTATGGTGAAAGAGAATTATCAAACGTACCAGAAGCAGAGAATTCTTCAAGAAAAGAGTGATATCATCACCAACACCATATTGGGACAACAAGAGTTTTTCAAAGTACTGGAAGAGAAAATCTCTTTACAATGAAGGTGAGAAGGACATGAAGTCACACAACTATTGCACTCACTGCCAAATGAGTGGTCACTGGATCGAGACATGTTGGAAGCTTCACCCCGAGCTTTGTGGCACATTGTTGACACTTGAATCCGTTAATATTGAAATGTAAACCTCACGGGGATACAAATCCCCCTACGCTTTTATAGAGGTGGTAATCCTCTCTGTTTCAAGATATTCTTGGAATTCTAGATTTTCAAAATAATATAGGACTTTGAGAAATTTCGTCATGATATTCAAATAAATATAAAGGTTGCATAAAATTAATTTTTTATTTATTATAGAGAGTTCCTGAGAGATGACCTGGAACCTCACACATCACATATTTGAAAAAGATAAGCAAAATTTCCTCACATCCATCATAATTAAACTAAAGATTTTTTATCACATAAAAATAAAAGAAAATGGTTCACACGCATAAGAGAACTTTAATAGAGTAGACACATGGGGAGCTCAAATAAAGAAAATGATAGATCAATCTCAAATATTTTATACTAAAAAATCAGATTTATAAAACACCATCAAAACTAATCCCGAAATATTTCTCTTGGGATTTCTGAGAAATATAAAGTCCATTACAAATATTTGAAATTTAAATGTGTATGTCCTTAGGACTGGGATTGGGGCTCCCACGGACCATAAAGCAAATATAAACAACAAGTAAGTTGTGGAGAGAAGATGGTGGGCGATGACAGAGTAACAAGACCTGGAAAGAAGACATCAAGGAGTTATCAGATTTCAATTAAACCTTTCTAGTCAAAGAAACAGAGTAATTGGATGAAAAACTAATAAAGAAAGAAAAATGTGATCAACATAAACTCACTACTACATATTGAAAAATTTGCGACGAAAGTACTCTTTCGTTGCAACATGCAAGAGAAAAGGTTCAATTTTTCTAAATCCACCCCGTGTTTGTCGCTATCGTGACACATGTAGTTTGACTAAATTATTATGGTCAATGTTTTTCGCAAGAGCGACGACTGTAGTTTGTCCGTCGCAAGAGCGACGACTTACCTAACCTTAAAATTGACCGTTAAAAATGACCTAAAATAAATAGATGGAAAAAGAAATATTTTTAGGTCAATATCGTTGCAATTGCAATGATAGTGACCTAGAATAAGACTATAAATATTTGACGATTTAAAGATGTTGCGACAATCTTGCTATAACAACGACGGTTCCAAAAGGGTATTTTTGTGCAAAAAAATGTCGCAGAATGTTGTTAGAGGTGGGAAAAAAAGTAAAGCGGGTGAAAAGGGTGATGGTAGATGTTATTGCCCTTGTAAAAAATGTTGCCTCAAACGTATCGTAAGAATTTTAATAGCAACAACTACAAAACATTGTAGTAAATATGGTCACATTGATGGCAGATCGAATGAATATCATCCCATGCTAATTAGCTATATATTCATTATCTTTTTTTCTTTTTTTTTCAATTTTATATAAAATTATATGTATATATATATATATATATATATATATATATATATTGTTTGAATGTTTGTTATAGTATACACTAATTTTTCATGATTTTTTGTAATTATAAAGTTAGAGTTGCCCTCTAACTTTCCGCAGAATATTGCACCAAGTATTAGTAGAAATGATGTTGTACAAGCTGAGGAACATCATCATGACCAAGCAA
>JASDQU010100406.1:814339-824747 GCA_032191745.1 Picea mariana
AGATGGCCATTATGTTGTATAAATAGATCAATGAGCTCTGAATAAGGGATCCTTCCAGTTTAGAAACAAATATAGGTAGAAGAAATATAGGAACCTAGGAAAATAAGAAAGGTAATATTTGGAATTTGAATTTCTTCCCTGTAAATTAGATTGTTTGTCTAAAAAATTTGAAATTTGTGGCTAAGGGAATTCAATTTTGTAACTTGTACTTCGTATAGTAGTAATATGCATTTAAGGACTTTGTCTTTCTGCAGATAACTCTATCAAACTCTATTTGGTTGAAGTAAGTCGATCCTAGACTAGGACTTGATTTGTCTTTCGATAACATGATTAAATTTTGTGTCAAAATACATTCAGAAATTAAAATTTTCAATGAACTGCACAACAAAGTAATGGTCTAGACGAGAAGCTAGTATTCTTAAGCTAAAGATAGTCTATGGAGCTAGAGTTACCTATTGGTAGCAGAAGTTAGAATAAAAGGAAGTACTGAGCTAAAAAATATGAATGAGCATGCAAAAGAGACACCAAGAAGAAAATCCTCAAAGGCCGAATTCAGTACTTGCAGCAAAATTTTATGGACTTGCAAAGTTTAGAGGAGAAATTCAATCTTTTAATGAAGTTGATCTTGCCAAATACAATCAACAATTTGACTAGCAACCATGGAAGGATTTCCTACATGACAAACAACAGTAATGTAAATGTTTGGCCTAGTATTAGCTCTATTACCTCGAGCAAAATAGGTCACTCAACTACATATATCCAAACTTGATGTTTTGACCCAACCAACCTTCAAAGTTGAATCTGGCCTGGTTAATCCCTAAAATTTTAACATTAAAACTTAAAGTTAATATTTTAGTTATATCTACTTTCATTAACAACATTAAGATTAAAAGTTAAAAGATTACTCTGTTTCTAGATGGTTTGGTAGTGAAATCAGACCCATCTGACCTCTCACAAATAAGAGGAGACAAGATAATTTTATTAATGTCCAACACATGACAATAAATAGATCAAAATGATTGCTAGGTACACAAAATCAATACACAAGTGGGAGTGTGAATGCAACTCCTATAAAAAGAAGATCTAATATATGAGATCTAAGACCTAAAATCAAAAGCTTATCATCCAGTAGTGAGATACAAAGCTGGGAACCACAAAGAAGAAATAATCCCTGTCAAGAGTTCAAAAGCCTAGAGGCCACTAAAGATTGTTGTTAAGAGTGTTCAAGGTCTCCTTGTGCCACCACCTACTGATGGGGCAGAGAAATTGCTGACCTTTGAGACAGTGCTTGCAGTGTGTGGACCTTTCTTGCCATCCGAGGTCAAAACAAAGAAGTTCTTGATAGAATATCATCCGAACAAACTAGACCTGGAAGATCTAAAAGAACATATTTGCGGTGCATCATGTTGCCAAGAAGACACCACCCTCTATTGAGATCTAGAGGAAGAGGAATGACTGTTGTGACCAGGAGATTATCTCAAGCCTAAACACAACACGACTGCAAGGGTCTCGCAGGCATAGGTCAAAGGTCTCCCCGTGATCTTGTGCATCTGGAAGCTGATATGAAAATACTCTCAGCATTGAGATCAAATACTCTCAGCAAATACTCTCAGGCATCATGGCAGAGATTAGTGTCGTACATAAAGGGAGGAAAAAAAACAAGTTAATCATCATTTTCCAGCTTCATTGAGCTCTAGTGTGTGGTCCCATTAGTGATTAGTGTCTTCCCATGCCCATTCCCCGGAAAGCAACATTGCCAGGGGATAAACTCCCTTGGGCTATTGAGCTCCAAGCTTCTTGGTAATTGTTGGAAGTGGAAATACTCTTTTTTGTCCTAACATTCAAGCTATTTTTTCAATCTATGAGAATTATATGTTCAAATACAGAACCACCGCATGAAGAGGCAAACCAATTACGAAAAATGGTGCACCTGCAGACAATCTGAGGTTATTCCAGCCACCACATATTTCCCGATGAATATGCTTTTGGTTATTCCAACCAACCCCACCTAGACTATTAAAATTGTCCTCCCCTTCATCACTCCTTTGCTTCCTAGTATAACCTCCATAGCCTGTCTGTATATATTGCTTCCCTGAAAATATTTATCTTTTTGTATTTGCACTAGAATTATCTATTTACTATATGGAGATGAGATGATAAAATACATTCAATTTGTACTATAAATAGCAATCAAAGAAAACACTCATCAAGCTAAGCATATAACAACAAATTCATATCTAGGAAACAATATCACATACCAAAACAAACCAAATGCTACATCAGGCATGTAGCTTTCAAATGATATTCATAAATGGCTAATCACAAAAACAATAGGTTCTGTATTCTCCAACGAAATATTATGTTATCCATGACCGGGACTAGGATTGAAAATGGCTAATCACAAAAACAACAGGTACAATATTCTCCAAGCAAATATTGATGCTTGTTTCCAATATTCATAATAGTGAACAGCTCCCACCTCGACAAAAATTCATTCAAACTGTTTTTTAATTTTATGTCAAACAAGAAATGGTTACAAAGTGAACTAGTTGACAGAAAGTGAACTAGTTGACAGAAAGCAACAGAAAACCAAGCAAAACAATTGGTGATTGATATCATACCTTAAAAAAGGGTCATCTTTTCAGAGGTTTGAGGTATGAATTATTTGTTACAAAATAAATGATAATACAAACAAAAAGTAGTAACTACATCTACCAATTATGCCTCCATAATTCAAAATCATTCCAGATCCACCTTTCCTATTCACTTATGCCGGACTGAAATCACCATCATCCATTTTGACTAGCATCCCAATCAGTTACTTTCTCAAAGAAAAAAAAAACTCTGCTTATCTGCTTATGAATGCAAATACCCCTTTTTTCTTTCTTTTGTTGGCAAATCCCAAACTATATTCATCCATTTAATTTAGATTTTTTGAGTTCTGGAAAAAAATTGCAGTAACGCAGAAAAGAAATACACTAAAAGTAATGGAAAATACATGAAAGCATCATCATGCCATATCATTTGAGCTACTCGGTTAAAGATGACTTTTTCTCGGATGAATTAAGGTGGTATCTGCATCCAAGTCATTGAAATCTTGGAATTCATATAAAATGTGGTAAACTGCTTTTTGCGCTCTCATTGAATGCAAAATACAAGATATTATATACCAGAATGCCTACATCTCAGGTCATATATAACCTGTACATGTTGATATAATCATGATGGAAACAAAGTATCGTGTTCCAAAAAAATCATATATTTCTCATACATAATTAGATCCATCTCTGGATGATGATGGTAATGGCACATCAAAGCACATAACTATAAGACATTTTAACTCCAAAATGAACCTTAAGAGAAACAAAATACCCTTAAGAAAAATACCGAACCCACCACATATTGGTTTTACAGATAATATTCAGGAACTTCTCATGCCAAATAACAATTCTACCATAAAGTTTGGGACAAGTCTACAACAAGACAGTGCCAGCCAATTGCGCCATTTATTATCCTGCTGGAGATAATATCTTACATCACAAGAAATGATCAAGTACGGTAGTTTAATCTTTTGGACCCATTAGCTATAGAGCTATGCCTATAAATTATAGCATCATAGAATGCAGCTATGAAACAAATAAAAAACAAATTCATATATATTAACATAGACAGGAAAAACTGGGAAATACCTAATCAGAGCGGCGGCGGCAGAGAAGGCGAGGGCCCATTTCTTAGGGCTTCGGCCTGGTCCTGCAGTTCTACACAGGCCCGCTGGCCTCCTATCGACCTGTTCCAGGCTTCAAGCTCGTTCCCGGCCGTTAGCAGATCCCCAATGGCGGCTGTGTCGTCCCTGGTGGCTGCACCTGCGGTTGATGCGCCCCCTCTCGTGGCTGCGTCCTCCATGGCGCCCGGTGCCCCCCCTGCTCCTGCTCGCGCCTCTTCAAACACTTTTGCCAAGCCCGACAGGGGCTGCTCCGCCCGACCTCTCCCATATCAGGGTCCCTCTTTGGGACGTGCGGGACAGGCTTCTTTCAAGGATAGGGCCTCCCTTCGAGGGGGTTCCTCTACTCTGAATACTTCGATTGTTGAAGCCCCGACAGTTTCTATCCATATGCCGAAGGAAGCACTGGTGTATTCCTCTCAGCTCAGTAAGCTCGCCCTGGTTTGTAGATTTAACGGCTTCTGGCTGAATCTGGTTGATCTTCGCTCATGGATTGACTCCGAATGGTCCCCGCTTCCTGTGGGTGAGGTTACAGTCTGCCCCCTTGCGAAGGGTTTTTTCGCAGCTATCTTTGAATCTTCTGATGAAAGAGACTTGGTTTTCAGCTCCGGGCCGTGGTTCTGGGGTAGAGCAGGGCTGTCCGTGCAGCTGTGGACCCCTGACTTTGATCCAGCCACGACCTCCATTTCTACTGCTCCGGTCTAGGTGCGTCTCCCGTCACTTCCCCTGCACTTCCGAGGGGACAAATCTCTTGAATCTATCGGAAATGGCATAGGGAAATATATCTGCAATTGCCTTGAAGCTACCCCAGTAAACTCCACCTTTGCCCGGATCTGTGTAGAGATGGACTTCAACAAGGGTTTCCCAGCAGAAATCATCCTCCTCGGAGAGAAATTCTCTTGGACCCAGAAGATCGATTTCAAGAACCTCTGTTTCAGATGCAGGGTATGTTTTGAAACAGGGCACATAGCCCGGAACTGTGAGAAGTCATCCGGGAAAAGAAGGTCATCCCGAAGACAAAGGCCCACTTGGTGGATAGGAGCGCAACCGGAGAAGCAAGCTGAAGCAAAGATCCCGCCGTCAGAAGCTGAAGGGGAATCCGTCTCCGTCCCCAAAGAACCAGTTCAGGGGGAAGACCCAGCGGAAGCAGCTTTGCCCAGGGATTCAAGCCCAACCAAGCAAGCCTCAAGCTGGGCCGATATTGCTGAGGCAGAATAAGTGCAAGCTCAGTCGAAAATTCATAACCAGAGTCAAAGCAATGAATGGCAGGTCGTAACCAAAAAGAAAAAAAACGTCTATAAGCGGGAAGATGTAATGACGTGAAGCCGATCTGGCTCGCTGAAATAGCTATTAACAAGATGTATTCTGAGTAATGTGTAACGTTTCCAGGATCTTGAACTTTAAGGGATAGAAACCACTCTCGATGTAAAATACCCAGTGGCTTACCAATGTTTTACTGGCCAGTCCACCTTCTTAATATAATCCATAACCATTTTCGTCAAAAAAAAAAAAAAACATAAACAGGAAAATACAATTGCATGCTTTCTGGGAATGTCACATTACAACACACCTCTCCTTGCTTCTTGCTTCCTACTTAGACGTAGAGGAGTTGGGCTTGGGTGCCTGCAAAAGACTTTAGAATACCTTTAAAAAACCAACAAAGAAATAGAAAAGATGTAGATAGATCTAAATGAAAAAGAACTCAACTTGACAGCATGTTATTTGCAATCTGACTTGACTTCATCATTCGTATCATGCAATCTGACTTGACTTCATCATTCATATCATGCACATAGTAAAACATCATTCGTATCATGCACATAGTCTAAGGACAAGATCTGAACATCAAAATATAGGACAGAGGCAACTAATGAGAATAACATGAATTAATAGCATCTATAACCAAATCAGAAATATATGGCATGAATGGTGATTAGTCATAGACACATTTTCATATGATCTTATGTGCCTAGAACTCATCAAACTTCCCCAATCATATTAAATTTGTCTCTCTATAGGTCGTTGATATCTAAAGTAGTATATATCACATCACTAATGATTAGACACCATCATCACTAATGGTTAGACACCATTGCAACAATTGTACACAGGCAATGCCATTTCTCATTTAGCTGGCCCACATATTGCACAAAATTGGAATGGACATGGTAATGATTTTCCACTGGACTAGTAAATGCTATAAATACCATATAATAGTCACAGCCAGCATATTGTCAGTAAAAGCTACTTTGTTTCAGATGTCAACAGTCGATTTGAAACTTTTGGGACAAGCAAAACGACACAAGCATGGCCTTTTCTTGTTTCTCAAAAAACATATTGGAATGCCTACTTTCCTTCACAAAAGATAAGCCCTGCTTACAGAGTTTTCTCCCAAGTGGTTCAAGCAAGTCTTTAGCATCTTGCCTGATAAACTTCTTCTTTTTCCTCATATATCCATATCTATTGAGAGTTTTGGTACCAGGAAAACCATCTGAAACAGATGAAGTGTGTTGATTCTCATTACTTCCATCAAACTCCACCATGGATGATGAGGCCCTTTCTTCAGTTGAAGTAAGATGCTCAACATGCTTATTGCTGCCAGAGCCATCTACAAGTGCCACAAAACCTAACGGATTGGACAGATTTGAATTACTACACAAAATTTCTTTTGTCTTCACTTGAGGTGAAAAATAATTCTTAAGGACATCCTAAAGGACCAAATCATCATCTACAACTGGAATTTCTCCTGTCGAAGTTTTGACAGAAAATTCCAGACAAAGATCTTGCCAGAAATCTCCAAAAGGTGAGACAATTGGTTAGTCCTCCCTTTTTTTTTGTTCAGGTCAATTTCTCCTTCAATGCTTTCTTTTGTTGGCCCTTTAGAAGGAGTAACATTCTCATAATTGGCCCAGAGCTCATCCATTTGATGATAATGGGCATAACGTGTTTTTCCTGGCTTGTACAGGTGGACTTCTGCTCGCCAACTTTCATAGCCTACAAGGAACTCAAACGAATACAAATAATATCTCAATTCTAAGTGAATTAAAGGAGGTATGTTATCACACCACCTGAGAAGATTTATGGTGTGCCCACTTGGGATTTCATCAACATCAGACATGATAACCAGGTCATCTTCCCAAATGCCTGAATCTCTCAGAAGTCTATCCAATACCACTCTCTGGTGTGCTTCTTGTACAAAGGGACTCTCTCCAGGTGAAAGAGGCCACCCCCCAGCAGTTCCATACTTCAATTTGGCCTCTGCAAATTCAAATTTCTCCCTGTTCATAGAAAATTTCAATGGCTTTGGCAGGCTTGTGAATGTTGTATTGGACTCGAGAATCACACAATTTGTCACAAAAGGATCCAACTCGTTCCATCTGATAGTAAGCAGGTCCAATTCCTTGCTGAATAGAACGACATCAAACACACGATGAGGAGTTTCTCTAATTCCCCATCCATGAATGACACATAGTTGCTCCATGGAAACATTCTCAGCATAGTAGTAAGGGATATGGTGGAAGGGCTTCGGTGGAGTATCCCACATAGGGCGTAAGAAGTAGGATAATTTTTGTCCATGGAAGTAAATTCCATGAGCGCAAGTTGGTATCATAACAAACAAAAGGAGCAATGCCTTCAATTCTATTACAGTTGGAATACAATGAACAATAGCTGTCATGTCCAAGATACCTTTACTAGCATCCTGTCATCAATAAATGTAATATCACCTAGGTGTCTCATAATACATCCTGTTTCAATTGTTTGTTGTTGAATTCTACTGAAAGAAAATATCAAGCTTACATATCAAGATAACTTTTAAGTTTAACAGTACAGTTGGCCCATATTTCCAGCCCAAGAGAACATAACATAAATGAATAAATTTCCAGCCTAAGAGAACCATAAATTTCTAGCCCAAGAGAACATAACAGAAATGAATAAATTTCCAACTTAGGAGAACATAGTGAATACTGACCAGGATTAGTTTAGAAACTATGAAATGAAATAAAAAGAAAGAATTTGCAGGTAGAGTGGCAAAGATAGTGAAAACTGTCCCTATGAGTTTTGAGGGCCTCTAAATCAACCGAGAACTTCGAAAAATCCTTAGACCATGTAGAAGTTGGAACTATGCCCTTTCTGGATTTTTTACTTCACCAAGTTCTAACAAGAATAGAGCTTTTTGGGCTGTTTTGGATAATGCATATACAACACCTCACATTGATAACAAAAACGACAAAGCAACAACAACAAACCAGAAAAACCCCACAAAGCATGACAMTAAAACTATAAAKCAAAATTGCAAATAAATAAATAAATACACAAAGSTTATGTCAATGYTGCAGAGCAAACGATTTCCAAAWCAAAATAATTGTCMTTTCCCTAGCTCTATAACAAGCATGCATTAGACACTAACAATATTGAATAAGGCAAGGCATAAGAATGAAACAAATCAAGCAAAGTTGAGAGCAATAAATAAACATCTCAAAATTGTTCCTCATTCCAAAGAAATTGTCCCAACATATGCACTATTGTACAAGAAAGACACCATCGTGCCAAAATAGAGCATAGGAAGAAGAGAACTGAAACACAAAACCATATAATGGTTCACAACTCTATCCATTCAAACAAACTTATAGTCTGTCTATGGGTGTAAATGACGATAGAGAGATGAACAAAGCTAATGAAATGAGAAACCCAATGAAGCAAATTTGTTGAAATGACAACATATCAAGAGATGAAGAGAGCCAATGAAATGAGAGACCAAACAAAGCAAATTTTCCATATGATAACATATCAAGAGGGTGTCGCATAGACTTGTGAAAAAAGGACACCATAGTGCCAAAATAGATGATATGAAGGAGAGAAATTAAACTCAAAACCATATAATCCTTCACAACTCTAGGAGTTCGAACAAACTTGTAACCTCCCTATGGATGTAAATGAAGACAGAAGTGATGAACAGAGCCAATGAAATGACAACCCAAACAAAGCAAATTTTCCAAATAATAGCATATCAAGAGGGTGATGCATGGAGTTGTAAAAAATAGACACCATCGTGCCAAAACAGAGCATATGAAAGAGAAAAATCAAACAAAAAACCATATAATGCTYCACARCTCCCRGAGTTCRAACAAACMTAWARCYTDCCTATGGSTGTAATTAAAGACAAAKTAATGAACTAAGCCAATAMAATTGAAGAYARAGTAATGAACTAAGCCAATAAAATAAGAAACCAAACAAAGCAAATTTTTGCCAAATGACAACATATCAAGAGGGACGAACAGAGCCAATGAAATGAGAAACCAAACAAAGAAAATTTGCCAGATGACAAGATATCAAGAGGGTGCTGCATTGAGTTAAAGAAAGGAGGGACTGAACAGTTTCAAGCCACTTACTCAAAAAACTCTTCTAAGAGTAGACAAAGAAACAAAATTGAATATGCCAATTGTAACAAAACTGCATTGCTAACAACGAAACCATTTCATAGAATCAAAATTAGAGTAATTATAATGGCCAAAAGTAGGGTACTGTTTAAAAAAGCCAAAAAATTGACAATTGTAACAATAAAGTATCATGACAGAGTACCTGAGACAGCGCCAAAGAAGGTGATCGCTAAAAAGACGAAAAAATAAAATGCATAGCCTAGTCAAATGTTCAATTAGAGTGTTCACAGCTGAAACAATTGTGAAGCATTACATGGTTTGATTCTCATCATCCACAAAGATCTAGCGAAGACCTATCCACATATAAAACACAACTTCTCCTAAACCCCAAAAAACAAAGCTATCCAATGTGGCACAACTGCCATGACATTCACATAATGCTACATAGAACACGTCAAGAAAGAAGCTGAATAGACACAAGTCTTCTAAGTGGACTAAACTTCCCTGTAATTAACATAAATCTTTCACAAACCCCAAACCTCCCTCGAACATAAATCTTACTCAAACCCCAAACTCAATGTAAAAATTGCATGATAAAACAGAACTGTGGAGTTATGAACAAAAAGATTCAGACATGAGCAAAACTGCCCAACGAAAGAATTGCAAGCCTATACTCAACAATCCTAGCATCCACAAAATGCTACATAATACATGTCAACAAAGAAGTTGAACACATCTGAGACTGCTCAATGGACTAAACTTCCATAAAATTAATAGAAAGCTCGTACAAGCCCCAAACTCAAAGTAAAAATTGCATGATAGCACAGAACCATGGAGTTATGAACAGAAGGATTCAAATGAAAACAAGATTTCCCCAGAAAAGAACTGCAAGCCTATAGTCAATAAAATATCACTTCATAGGCATTATATAAAATCAACCCGCTTCTACAAAATATGCCTAAAACACCCTAAAATGACAAAACAGGCAACATATTTTACAAGAAGCGCTGAAGATCAAACATTAGAGCCAGAAATTGAAGAATTTCTAGCATGTATATCACAAGCTCCCTTGTGCATTCAAGATTTTGAACAAGCACCACAAGAAGAGCTTTGTGTTATGACAATTAAGGAGAACCAGATAAACAAAGATCATTTCAAAATTTGGTTTCAATTAGTCATTAGGCCACAACACCACTCCATTTTTCAACATTCTTTAGCATCAAATCTTTATGATCAACTAACTTTTCATGTCCAAGCATTCATTAAAGTATATTTTTCAAACTTGGATATGAGTTTACTTATGATCTTA
>JASDQU010100406.1:860888-901031 GCA_032191745.1 Picea mariana
TATATTGGTGATATTGGTCCATTTTCATTTGTTTTTATTTTTGTTCCTATGCTCATAGTTTCCTTTAGTTTTTGTTTAATTCTTGTTAATAGCTTTGTTGTTTTCTTTCTAACTTTTTACCATACAGCTGTCATGACTAGCAGAGCCCAACTAGGCATGTAAGCACTGACTTTTTTCTCATCAAACGACGAAAAGAGTGCAAACAAAGACAAATATTTCATATTTGTTTGTCTAAGTAGGGTTGAATTAAATTTTGATGATGATGAGTATTTTGGACAATAGATTGAGTAAAATTTGAGGTAGTAAAAATTCATTCATGTTGGGTAAAATATTGGTCCCAGAGAAATGCCATTCAAAACGTTGCAATTGCGACATAAATCTTCACAAATGTGGCAAGAACGACGTATATGTCACAAACATGGCAAGAGAGACGCGCTATCCCCATAACATTGTGACCATGAACACAACAACCCCTTAATAAACTATGATCCCCGATGCAATCACGCCTAACACATTATGACCCCGAGCAAACTAATCCTCTAATACACTATGGTTGGCATTAACCCATTTGAGTCCGAACACAATCATGATTTAATATATTGACCCAATCCCATGAACCTAGTAACCCACTAGTCATATTTGACCATCATTAACTATATTGACCATGGTTGATGCATGATCCCATGAACCTCCTAACTATTTGATCCCACTAAACCCATCTCATAACCCCTTGACCCACTAACTTCATAGAAACATACCCACTAATCCATTAACTATGTAACTTACTAATCCCTTAACCCATGACCCTCCTATTACATTCACTCTAGTAACCAACTAACCCTTCACCCTTATTGACGATATTGATCTCCATTGACCATTGTTGACCATGATTGAGCATAATTCATCATGTTTGACTATAGTTGACCATATTTAACGTGGTTGACTCATATTGACCATCTTAATAACCTACACTTGTTCTAAACCTGCAACTAACACAGTAGTTTCCATTAAGGCTTAAGGAAGTTTTTCTCATGATACCATTTTACTACTCACTTGGCATCCAACCTCTCAAGTACTCAATGCTCCGACACTGAAATTTTCATGATGATCCCAAATAGATTCTAACCCTTTACACACTATAATCATTTACCCTTATAACTCATGACATGAAAATCACACCCTAAAACATTCTAACCACTAACTACTATGACCCCAAACCGTCGTTATTATAGCAAACTTGTTGCAACATCCGTCAAATGCACCATATTTATAGATTTTGTAACGTCGCAATTCCGACGTAAAAAAAAACCTAAGTGATCGTTAGTATTTTGACTTGGTCAACATACTAAGGTGACCGTTGGAGGGGAAAACCTAGTTTCCAAAATGTCACAATTGCGACATCAATCTTCACAAATGTGGCAAGAACGACATATATGTCACAAACATGGCAAGAGAGACATTCTGGTGGAAAACGTGGCAAGAGAGACGTCAACGTGGCAAGAGAGATGTCAACGTGGCAAGACAGACATCAATGTGGCAAGACTGACGTTATCGGGAAATATGAATTTTTTTTTTTAAATTTTCTCTATTTTGCGACAATATGGACAAATTTGTCCATAACGCCGCAAATAAAACGTCGGAATTTTTACAATATGTACTAGTGCATCCCAACTTCCTCCCAAAATATGGCCTCAAATTGGGCTCCAAATCCTCCAAAAATGGGCAAAATCCACCAAAATCAAGCTAAACTAATTAAAAAATTCCAATTATATGGTTTTAAACCCACTTTGGCAAATTTGTATGGCAATGCTCCTTTTCTCTATGCTCTTGGTTGCATGGTGTGCCATGTGGCCAGGTGCCAGCCCCCAAACTCACCCTTGCCCCCTATCTCTAGCTTATGGGTCGTATGAGGAGTCATGTGGCCACGCGCCAATCCATATACACCCTCGCCATCCACTCTAGGCCCTCGGTCTTCTTTTCTTGGTCACAAGCCATGGTCAATGGAACTGGGGCTTCTCCCCCAACACCCAACTCATATCATAACAAAACCAACTTTGGAAGTGTGCCTAACAAGACCCTCCTCTCCTCCCATGTGGCTAGCGGAAGGTTGTTATGTCGTTGCTTGTGGATAGGTCAAGGGTTCGAAACTGCTGAAGTCCAACAAATTTTGACCCAAGACTTATTGGCCCAATTCGGGGTGCCATGTGGCACTCTGTGATTGGGCCACATGTTACATTTTGTTTGGCTCGTACATCCCAATCAACTGCACAGTAATCGATTATGTCGGTCGCCAACTCAACTGCACAGTCAACACCCCTGCCACGTGTCATTCCCGGAGGATGCCACCTGTCACTCTGTATTATCACATGTCCTCATATGATTCTGCCATGTGTCATCCGTATAGCCACATGTCAACCTTTAACTAGTCCAAATCGACCTCTGAAAATGCCAAATTTACCTACCACATGGCACACTCTGATGCTTCCATGTCATCATGATGACGTCAACATGATCTTCCACTTGTCATCCACGTCAGATCTATACTTTGCACATTTCATGCAAACATATTTCTAACATTAGCAGTATGGACTGTTGACTTTGACTTTTTGCATGTTTTGGAAAAACTTCAGAATGCGATATCTTCACCATATGAAGTCCATTTTCAAAAAAGAATATACTATCAAAATCTACACAACGAGAACTACACGATGGCGCTAGTTTCATCTGAATCCGAGAACTTTGAATTTTTGACTTTTTTGGATCCATTTGGATCACACCTCCCCACTAGGACCTTTTGGTCCTCCAAAAGGTTATTACATCAATTGACTACATCATTACATCAATCGACTAAAATAAACAATAAATAGTGTAGACTCAACAAAACATTAAATAGACTCAGTAAGTGATTTCATAAATCAAATCACTTTTATTACATCAAGTAAACTAGACATTGAATCGATGAAATATTTACATATGTCACATAAAATCTGCCCGGTTCCAAGAAGATGACCCATATCCTACCGATGGAACTTCATGGTTGTTCTTCTTCTCTTCTACATCACCCTTCTTCTAATATGGCACTTCAGGATTTTTGGACCGTCTGAACTCTGGATGCAACTTCCAACAACTATCTTCACAATGCCCATTCCTTTGAAAATGTGAGAAATGATTTTGTGTTGGGAGGAATTTAATGAAGTCTTTCCTGGACCGAGCTGAATCCTCGTTGGATTTTCCCAACTCTTGTCTTGGTTATGTTTAATTTGCATGCAGATTCTTCTTGACCTGTAGTGTTGCATTATCCTGTCTTGGCATACTCCTTGTTTCCATGATCTTCTTCTGTATACCTTTTTCTTCTAACATAATGCAACACAATGGCTATGACTACCACAATATGTACATGGAATTATTCTTTTTATAAGTTCCATGACCCTAGCATGTTCTTCATTAAAGGTAGGTGAAGGAGATTTATACCTTTCGACCATTTTACCTTTCTTTTGTAACTCATTGTTTGCATCACTTTTGGTTTGAGCTTATTGTTTTCCTTTACGAGTTTGAATCCATGTTGGTTTTAGTTCTGGATGCCAATCCTAACAATGGTCAACATCATGTCCAAACTTATGACAATGTGTACAACAAACCACTGGATTTTTGTCATCAGTAGACTCTTTTGTGTATCCCAATCCTTCATGGAGTGGTGATTCTCACACCTCGATAGGCTTAGCTTTTCCTTGGCCATGATTTCCAAGACCTTGTACTTTCATGTACCCAAACTTGGATAGCATCTTCGTACCAATTCATTTCTTATTTTTTTCAAAAGTGGAAATATTCTGATCGCCTGACTCCAGTTCCTGATTAGCTATAGGAGAAGCTGGAGTATACTGAGTACTTTCTATTGGAGAGGAAAATATGCCCATGGCCTCTCCTATTGACTACTACTCAACTAGAGTAGTGGGAGTATATGAATCATCCTCATCTGATTTCCCATGGAATGGATGAATTTCATTATCCTTGATAGGACTTGGAATCCTAACATAAGGAATTCTTCCAACTGGTCTTTCTTCTGTTGCTAAAACCAATGTTCACAGCCTTTCCTTGTCTTCTTCAAGGATTTCTACTAATATTATCAGCTCAACATTTTCTCGTTGAATCTACTGATTGATCCCTCAAGTTCTTGGATTCTATCTCTCTTCAATATTTTCCCCATGCTTATTAACAATTCCTGCAATATAGTCAAGCTTCTCTGATACCACTTGATCTGAAATCGGTGGCTTACACCTTGACTTCGATTTTAACAAGATTTTTTCTGACAATGCATGTGAATTATATGAGCGGTAAAAAAACTTAAAGAATGAAGAGAACTGGTAGAAAACACAAACAGAAAAACCATAAATAGATTGAACACCAGAAATTGATAACGAAGTTTGAAAAATCTTCCTATGTCTTCGAGCCTTTAGCTGTAGTGTGGGAGGCTTCTTTATTATTCCTCAATGCTCAAAAAACTCTGCTTTGAAATTACATCACTCAGTTCTTTGACTAACTCATTTGTACTCTACTCTGTCTCATAAACTCAATGCAACAAACGACGCTAAACAAGGTGGAGTAGAACTCTCAGAATAAGCCTCACAAGCTCAACTACTCTTATGGTTTCGCTGCCTAAATCTTGCTTTAAGAGTCACTTGTGGCTTGTTTCAAAACTACATAATGCTTGATTTTTATAGTATCGGGGTTGGGCATCACATCCCAACTTCCTCCTAAAACCTGGCCTCAAATTGGGCTCGAGATACTCCAAAAATGGGCAACATCCATCAAAATCAAGCTAAAATAATTTTAAAAATCCAATTATATGGTTTTAAACCCACTTTCATCGAGTCAATGTCTAGTTTACTTGATGTAATAAAAGTGATTTGATCTATGAAATCACTTACTGAGTCTAGTTAATGTTTTGTTGAGTCTAGACTATTTATTGTTTATTTTAGTCGATTGATGTAATGATGTAGTCAATTGATGTAATAACATTTTGGAGGACCAAAATATCCTAGTGGGGAGGTGTGATCCAAATGGATCCAAAAAG
Organism: Picea mariana; assembly: GCA_032191745.1. Lineage (NCBI taxonomy): Eukaryota > Viridiplantae > Streptophyta > Pinopsida > Pinales > Pinaceae > Picea > Picea mariana. The sequence continues at coordinate 865,960 of JASDQU010100406.1, forward strand.
GCAAAAAATTCAAAGTTCTCGGATTTGGACAAAAATAACGCCATCATGAATTGTTCGTCGTGCCGATTCCGAAAGTATATTCTTTTTTGAAAATGGACTTCGTATGGCGAAGATATCGCATTCTAAAGTTTTTCCAAAACATGCAAAAAGTCAAAGTCAATAGTCCGTACTACCGACATCAGCAGTACGTTAGCATGACACGTCAAAAGTACATATCTGATGTGGTTGATAGGTGGCAGATCATGTTGACGTCACCATGATGACATGGAAGCACCAGAGTGTGCCATGTGGCAGGTAAATTTGGAATTTTCAGAGGTCGATTTGGACTAGTAAAATGTTGACACATGGTTGTACGGAGTACATGTGGTTGTACGGATGACACATGGTAGGATTAAATGAGGACACGTGATAGTACATATTTATAGGTGGCATCCTCCAAGTGTGACACGTGGCAGGGGTGTTGACTGTGCAGCTGAGTTGGCGGCTAATATCATCGATTACTGTGTAGTTGATTGGGATGTACGATCTAGTCAAAACATGACATGTGGCCCAATCACAAGGTGCCATGTGGCACCTCGGAATGGGGAAATAAGGCTTGGATCAAAATTTGTTGGACTTCGTCAGTTTCAAAGCCTTGGCCTATCTGCAAGCAATGACATAAAAACCTTTCACTAACCACAAGGGCGGAGGGGAGGGTCTTATTAGGCATCCCTCCAAAGTTGGTTTTGTTATGATATGGGCTGGGTGTTGGGGGATAAGCCCCAGTTTCCCTGAACAAGGCCTCTGATGAGGAGAAGCAGATCAAGGATGGCGCAGGCATATATGGACTACGCTTGGCCACATGGCTCCTCATACGACCCGAAAGCTAGAGATAGGGTGAAAGGGTGAGTTTGGGGGCTGGAACCTGGACACATGGTGCGCCATGAGATCAAGAGCATGGAGAAAAGGGGCATGCACCCTACATTTTTTCCAAAGTGGGTTTAAAACCATATAATTTGATTTTTAAAATAATTTGAGCGTGATTTTAGTGGATTTTACCCATTTTTGGAGGATTTGGAGCCCAATTTGAGGCCATATTTTGGGAGGAAGTTTCGATGTGATGCTCGACCCTAATACTATATAAACCAAGCATTATGTAGTTTTGAAACAAGCCACAAGTGACTCTCGAAGCAAGATTTAGGCAACGAAGCCAGAAGAGTAGATGAGCTTGTGAGGCTTATTCCGGGAGTTCTACTCTGCCTTTTTGAGTGTCGTTTGTTGCATCGGGTTGTTGAGTCAGTCAAAGGACTGAGTGATGTAATTTCGAAGAAGATTATTTTGAGCATTGAGGAATAATAAAGAATCCTCCCAAACTACAGTTAAAGGACAGGAGACGTAGGAAAATTTACCGAACTCCGTTATCAATTTATGGTGTTCAATCTGTTTATCGTTTGTCTCTTTTTGTTTTCTGCAAGTTCTCTTCATTCTTTAAGTTTTTTTACCACTCATATAACTCACATGAATTTTTAGAAAATATCTTGTTAAAATCGAAGTCAAGGTGTAAAGCATCGATTTCAGATCACCAAGATCTTTCTAATGACTTCTCCCTTGCTCAATTCTGAGTTTTGAGCAGGAAGTTATGAATGTTTGAAAATTTGTCGTTCCTGGAATGTAATCTATGTACAATTGTTCTTCTTCTTTATAGTCGAATTGGCTCTTGGAATCCTATTGGATCCTTTGGTAAAGTACACATTCCTTCTTTACATCTTTAGGCACAGATCTGTACATCTCAAAACCCCACAAATTCCTTCTTCTAACCCCCTTCTATCTTTAAAAACATCAATTCGGGCACTAGACCTGTTTTATTTCGACTGAATTTACATAGGACCAAGGCTATGACCAAGCGCTTAGCTGATGTGTGCTTATCCAAAGCTTCGAGACTTTGGGGCTCTGGAACTTCGGGCTTCAAGGGTTTCACCTTCATCACACTTCATTTTTCGAATGTCAAACTAGGGAAGTTCGAAACAGACCTTTCTTCAGATCTTCAGGGCTCTAAAACTTCAGGCTTCGGGGGTTTTGCCTATACCACGCAACATTTCTTTCAAATGACGAACTATTGAAGTTCTTTGGAGCTTCGTGCTTTGAAGGTTCTTGCAACGTCCTACACAATTTATCCTAAATACAAAACTTCCAAACTTTCAGGGTCCACTTAGTATTGTTGTCAACAATATGATGGTGACACATTGCCCCACCAACGAGTGACATGTGTCAAGTCACAATTGGCAAAACAATCCTGTCAAAAGAAAAAATCAAGTTGACACATGGCAGGTGTAAAGTGGGTACACATCACCCTAAGTGACATCATCATGTCACATCACATCTGATGCTTCGGATCTTCATAACTCTGGGATTCATAGGTTTTCACAACATAACACTCCAAAACTCTCAAATCCCGGTCTCCAGACCTTTATTGGTCCTTTAAAACTTCAGAGGAATTTTCATCATAACACAACACATATTTCAAACATCTAACTTCCTATATCCTTAACAAGTCCACGTCACCCTAGGTGATGTTAGCATGCCATGTCACTCTGGTGTACAAGGACTTTGGGACTTCGGGATTCGAAAGATTTCACACCAACTTACTTTATAACTCTCAAATGTCAAGCTTCTGAATAGTTGTTTCCCGAAGCTTCGGGACTTTGAGGCTCCGAGATTCGGAAAATTCTACGCCAGAGCACATCAAAACACTTGAACGTCGATTTTACGAATAGGTGTTCCCAAGAGCTTTGGGAGTTCGGGGCTCTAGAACTTTGGAACTTCGAGCTTCATAGGATTTTGTTGTTGAACACGAACCCACCCCTGAATTGTCGAATGTTGGAATTCCAGTCATTGGATAATCTGTAGAAACATGTCTCCAATTAAGGAATGATCTGGATTCGTTACCACAAACATTTTCCCCGAACACCAAACTGCCAAACCACTTGGAGAATCCAACAATCCGCCTTCTCCCAAATGATATATGGTGTATCTCCACTCCGGGACTTCAGAGCTTCAGGGATTTTTCCTCCTTTTGTCAAAATCTTAAAATTTTCCGATGTAATGAAGTCTGAAGGAATTGAAGGTTAACTGTCATGCTCTTTCCCAGATATGACGACTATGAAGGATTTGCCTTCTCTCAAATAGATCCGATGACCCAAATCTAACTTTTTGGTCCCAAAACTTTAGAATGCAATATCTTTGCCATACGAAGTCCATTTTCAAAAAAGAATATACTGTCAGCGTCGGCACGATGAGCATTACACGATGGTGCTAGTTTCATATAAATCCAAAAAGTTTGAATTTTTGGCCTTTTTGGATCCATTTGGATCACACCTCCCCACTAGGACCTTTTGTTCCTCCAAAAGGTTATTACATCAATTGATTACATCATTATATCAATCGACTAAAATAAACAATAAATAGTCTAGACTCAGTAAGTGATTTCATAGATCAAATCACTTTTATTACATCAAGTAAACTAGACATTGACTCGATGAAATATTTACATATGTCGCATAAAATATGCCCAATTCCAAGCAGATGACCCATATCCTACCGATGTAGTTTTTTGGTTGTTCTTCTGCTCTTCTACATCATCCTTCTTCTTCTCTGGCACTTCAGGATTTTTGGGTCATCTCGACTCTGGATGCAACTTCCAACAACTATCTTCACAATGCCCATTCCCTTGACAATGTGAGCAATGACTTTTTGCCAGAATGAATTTAATGAATCATTTCCTGGACTAAGTTGAATCCCCAATGTATTTTCCCGACTCTTGTCTTGGTTGTGCTGAATTCACATTTTGATTCTTCTTGGTCATCCTGTCTCGGTGTACTCCTTGTTGCCATGATCTTCTTATGTATACCTTTTGCTTCCAACATACTACAACACAATGGTTATGATTTCCACAATATGTACTTGGAATTATTCTTTTTATAAGATCCATGGCCCTAGCATGTTCATCATTAAAGGTAGGTGAAGGAGATTTATACCTTTCGACCATTTTACCTTTATTTTTAGACTCACTGTTCACATCACTGTTGGATTGAGCTTCTTTCTTTCCTTTGCGAGTTTAAATCCATGTTGGTTTTAGTTATGGATGTCGATACCAACAATGGTCAAAATCATGTCCAAAATTCTGACAATGTGTACAACAAACCAATGGATTGTTCTCATCAGTAGACTCTTCTGTGTATCCCAATCCTTCATGGAGTGGTCATTCTCACACCTCGATAGTATTAGCTCTGCCTTGGCCATGCTTTCCAAGACCTTTTCCTTTCATGTATCCAAACTTGGATAGCATCTTCATACCAATTCTTTTGGTATTCTTTTCAAAAGTGGAAATATCTTGATTGTCTGACTCCAGTTCTTGATTAGCTACAAGAGAAGCTGGAGTATACTGAGTACTTTATGTTGGAGAGGAAAATATTCCCATGGCCTCTCCTACTGACTACTCCTCAACTGGAGTAGAGGGAGTATATGAATCCTCCTCGTCTGATTTCCCACAAAATAGATGAATTTCATTATCCTTGGTAGGACTCGGACTCCTAATAAAAGGACTTAGTCCCAATTCGGGGGTGACCCACTGTTGAGAGTGATGAGAAGCATGGTCTAAGGCTAGGAGGTTCATGTAAGTTCTGCACGCAGTTGGTGGTCTTATATAAAAAGATAAGTACCATTGATGTGTTCATTTGCATGTTGTGGATTTGTACATGTCTATATTTATGATTTTTTATTGTATATGTTGTATGTATAGGCTTACTGTTATTTTTGCATCAATATTTGTATTAGCATAATGTAATTTTATGTTAAGTTTTATATGTATGATGTTCCACAAGAGTTTTTGTGTGGAATAACCTAGCATGTATATGGCTGGGTATGTAAATTTTTGAATATCAGAATCATGAGAAGTTCTCCATATGGAAATCCCCAGCCTGGGAGGCCCGGGGTGTGCTACCAATTTGGTTTCGGAACTTGGAAAGAGTGTTTTATGGAATAACATGGCCCAACCTGGTTGGCTTGGGATGTTACAAAATGGTATCAGGATCCAGTTTTCAACACTGAGCCTAGATGGGCCGTGTAAGTGGAAATTGAAGCAAGTGTTCAAAAAGAATTGTTTTCAAAGTTAGGAAAAATTTAAGTTTCAGAATGTCCATGAGTGCCAAGAGGGTGCTGAGAGCACACCTTAACTATGTCTGAAAGATCAGAAGGTGTAGCGGTTCAAGAAATCCAACAGAGAAAAGAAACCACAGTAACGATGGTTTTGGGACCACAAAGTTAGATTTGGGTTGTCAGATCTATTTAGGAGAAGTCAGATCCTTCACATTCGTCAGATCTGGGAAAGAGAACGGCGGTTAACCTTCAAGTCCTTTAGATTTCATTGCTTCGGAAAATATTAAGATTTTGACAAAAGGAGGAAAAATCCCTGAAGCTTTGAAGTCCCGGAGTGGAGCTACACCATAGATCATTTGGGATAAGGTGGACCATTGGATTCTCCAAGTGGTTTGGAAGTTTGGTGTTCGGGGAAATTTGTTTGTGGTTGCGCGGAGTGGAGTTTTCCCTGAAGTCCCGAAGTCAGGAAACAATCCAGACCATTCCTTAATTGGAGACACGTGTCTGCAGATTAGCCAGTGTCTGTAATTTCGACGTTCGGCAGTTCAGGGGGGGTTCATTTTTAGCAACAAAATCCTTCGAATCCTGAAGTTTCGGAGTCCTGGAGCCATGAAGTCCTGAAGCTCCTGGGAACACCTATTCATAAAATCAGTGTTCATTTGTTTTGACATGCTCTGGCATAGAATTTTCCAAAGTCTCAGAGCCCCGAAGTCCCGAAGCTCTAGGAAATAACTATTCAGAAGTTTAGTATTCAAGAGTTACAAAGTAAGTTGGTGTGAAATATTCTAAATCCCGAAGTGTTGAAGTCTCAGAACACTGGAGTGACGTAGCATGCTAAGGTCACCTAGTGTGACGTGGACCTGTTCGGGAGATAGGAAGTTTTCCATTCAGAAAATTTGTTGTGTTATGATGAGAAGTTCTCTGAAGTCCAGAAGCTTTGGAGAGTCAAAGTAGTAAAGGTCTGGAGAACAGGGGTTTGGAAGTTTTGAAGTGTTCTATTGTGAAAACCTTCGAAGCCCGGAGTTACGAATTCCTGAAGCCCTGAATGTGATGTGGCATGATGACATCACCTAGGGTGACATGGACCCCCTTTACACCTGCCATGTGTCAACCTGATTCGTGCTTTTAACAGGCTTGTTTTACCAATTGTGACTTGCCACGTGTCACTCGTTGGTGGGGCCATGTGTCACCACCATATTGTTGAAAACAATAATAAGTGGACCTCGAAAGTTTGGAAGTTCGGTATTCGGGATAAATTGTGTAGGATGTTGCAAGAACCTTTGAAGCACGAAGCTCCAGAGAACTTCGCCAGTTCGACATTCGAAAGGAATGTTGTGTGGTATAGGCGGAACCCCCGAAGCTCGAAGCTCTGAAGAAAGTTTTGTTTGGAACTTTGTCAGTTCGACATTTGGGGAAAATGAAGTGTGATGAAGGTGAAACCCCAAATCCCGAAGTTCCGGAGCCCCGAAGTCCCGAAGCTTTGGATAAGTGCACATCAAATAAGCGCTTGGCCATTTCCTTGGTCCTATGCAACTTCAATCGAAATAAAAGGGGGATAGTGCCCAAATTAATGTTTTTAAAGACAGAAGGGGGCTAGAAGAAGGAATTTGTGGGGTTTTGAGCTGTACAAACCTGTGCCTAAAGATGTAAAGAAGGCCCGTGTACTTTACAAGAGGATCCAACATGAGTCCAAGAGCCAATTCGACTATGAAGAAGAAGAAAAATTATACAGAGATTACCTTTCAGGAAGGACAAATTTTCAAACATTCATAAATTCCTGCTCAAAAATCAAAATTGAGCAAGGGAGCAGTCATTGGAAAGATCTCAGTGACCTGATATCGATGCTTTACACCTTGACTTCAATTTTAACAACATATTTTCTAAACATGCATGTGAATTATATGAGCGGTAAAAAAACTTAAAGAATGAAGAGAACTTGAAAAAAACACAAAGAGACAAATGATAAACAGATTGAACACTAGAAATTGATAATGGATTTTGGAAAATTTGCCTACGTCTCTGGGGCTTTAGCTGCAGTGTGGGAGGCTTCTTCATTATTCCTCAAGGCTTCTTTATTATTCCTCAATGCTCAAAAAAAATTTCTTCGAAATTACATCACTTAGTTCTTTGACCGACTTAGTTTTACTTTTCTCTGTCTTAGGAACCCGATAAAACAGACGACACTAAAAAAGACGGAGTAGAACTTCCGGAATAAGCCTCACAAGCTCAGCTATGCTTATAGCTTCGCTACCTAAATCTTGCTTTGAGAGTCACTTATGGCTTGTTTCAAAAATACATAATTCTTGGCTTATATAGTATTGGGGTCAGGCATCACATCCCAACTTACTCCCAAAATCAGGCCTCAAATTGGGGTCCAAATTCTCAAAAAATGGGCAAAATCCACAAAAATCAGGATAAAATAATTTTTAAAATCCAATTATATGGTTTTAAACCCACTTTGAAAAAAATGTATGGCACGTGCCCCTTTTCTCCATGCTCTTGGTCGCATGGTGCGCCATGTGGCCAAGTTCTAGCCCCCAAACTCATCCCTTCCCCCTATCTCTAGCTTATGGGTCGTATGAGGAGCCACGTGGCTAGGCGCCAGTCCATATATGACTGCACCATCCATTCTAGACCCTCGATTTGCTTCTCCTAGTCACAGGTCTTGGTTAGCGGAACCAGGGCTTATCCCCAACAACCGACCCATTTCATAACAAAACCAACTTTGGAGGCATGCCTAACAAGACCCTCCCCTCTGCCCTTGTGGCTAGCAGAAGGTTGTTATGTCATTGCTTGCAGATAGGTCAAGGGTTAGAAACCGTCGAAGTTCAACAAATTTTGGCCCAAGCCTTATTGGCCCAATCCGGGGTGCCATGTGGCACCCTGTGATTGGGCCACATGTCATGTTTTGACTGGCTCGTACATCCCATTCAAATTCACAGTAATCGATCATGTCAGATGCCAAATCAGCTACACATTCAGTACCCCTGCCACATGTCACAACTAGAGGATGCCACCTGTCAATCTGTACTGTCACATGTCCTCATCTGATCCTGCCACGTGTCAACTTTTTACTGGTCCAAATCAACCTCTGAAAATGCCAAATTTACCTTCCACATGGCACGCTCTGGTGCTTCCATGTCATCATGCTAACATGAACATGATCTTCCACCTGTCAGCCACGTCAGATCCATACTTTCCACGTTTCATGTTGACGTACTGCTGACGTCATTAGTACAAACTGTTGACTTTGACTTTTTGCATGTTTTGGAAAAACTTCAGAATGCGATATCTTCACCATACGAAGTCCATTTTCAAAAAAGAATATACTGTCGACATCGACATGACGAGAAATACACGATGGCACTAGTTTCATCCAAATTTGAGAACTTTGAATTTTTTGCCTTTTTGGATCCATTTGGATCACACCTCCCCACAAGGACCTTTTGGTCCTCCAAAAGGTTATTACATCAATTGACTACATCATTACATCAATCGACTAAAATAAATAATAAATAGTCTAGACTCAACAAAACATTAACTAGACTCAGTAAGTGATTTCATAGATCAAATCACTTTTATTACATCAAGTAAACTAGACATTGACTTGATGAAATATTTACATATGTCGCGTAAAATCTACCTAGTTCCAAGCTCCTACCGATGGATTTTCGTGGTTGTTCTTCTACTCTTCTACATCATCCTTCTTCTACTCTGGAACTTCAGGATTTTTGGACCGTCTCAAATCTGGATGCAGCTTCCAATAACTATCTTCACAATGCCCATTCTTTTGACAATGTGAGCAATGATTTTGTGTTGGGACGAATTTAATGAATCCTTTCCTGGACTGAGATGAATCGCAGTTGGAGTTTCCCGACTCTTGTCTTGGTTGTGTTGAATTCACATGTAGATTCTTCTTGACCTATAGTGTTTCATCATCCTGTCTTGGCGTACTCTTTGTTTCCATGATCTTCTTTTGTATACCTTTTGCTTCCAACATACTGCAACATAATGGTTATTAATGCCACAATATGTACATGGAATTATTCTTTTTATAAGTTCCATGAACCTAGCATGTTCGTCATTAAAGGTAGGTGAAGGATATTTATACCTTTCGACCATTTTACCTTTCTTTTGTGACTCAATGTTTGTGTCACTGTTGGCTTGAGCTTCTTGCTTTCAATGTTTGTGTCATTGTTGGGATGTCGATCCCAACAATGGTCAACATCGTGTCCAAACTTCTGACAATGTGTACAACAAACCGTTGGATTGTTATCATCAGTAGACTCTCCTGTGTATCCCAATCCTTCATGGAGTGGTCATTCTCGCACCTCGATAGGCTTAGCTTTGCCTTGGCCATGCTTTCCAAGAACTTGTCCTTTCATGTAGCCAAACTTGGATAGCATCTTCATATCAATTCCTTTCTATGCTTTTCAAAAGTGGCAATATCCTGATCGCCTGACTCTAGTTCTTGATTAGCTATAGGAGAAGCTAGTGTATACTAAGTACTTTCTGCTGGCGAGGAAAATATGCCCATGGCCTCTCCTACTGACTACTTCTCAACTGGAGTAGCGGGATTATATGAATCCTCCTCATATGATTTCCCATGGAATGGATGAATTTCATTATCCTTGACAGGACTCGGACTCCTAACAAAAGGACTTCTTCCAACTGGTCTTTCTTCTGTTGTTAACACCAATATTCATAGCCTTTCCCTGTCTTCTTCGAGGATTTGTACCAATATTCTCAGCTCAACATTTTCTCATTGAATCTATCGATTGATCTCCTCCAGTTCCTGGATTTTATCTCTCTTCAATATTTTTCCCATGCTTATTCACAATTCCTACAATATAGTCAACCTTCTTTGATACCACTTGATCTGAAATCGATGCTTTACACCTTGACTTCGATTTAGCAAGATATGTTATGACAATGCATGTGAATTATATGAGTGGTAAAAAAACTTAAATAATGAAGATAACTTGTAAAAAACACAAAGATACAAACCATAAACATATTGAACACCATAAATTGATAATGGAGCTTGACAAATCTTCCTACGTCTTCGGTACTTTAGCTGTAGTGTGGGAGGCTTATTTATTATTCCTCAATGCTAAAACAAATATTCTTCGAAATTACATCACTCAATTCTCTGACTAACTGTGTTGTACTCTACTCTATCTCAGAAACCTGATGCAACATACGACACTCAAAAAGGTGGAGTAGAACTCCTGGAATAAGCCTCATGAGCTCAGCTACTCTTCTGGCTTTGCTTCATAAATCTTTCTTTAAGAGTCACTTGTGGCTTGCTTCAAAAATACATAATTCTTGATTTATATAGTATTGGGGTTGGGCATCACATCCCAACTTCCTCCTAAAATCTGGCCTCAAATTGGGCTCCAAATCCTCCAAAAATGTGCAAAATCTAGCAAAATTAGGCTAAAATAATTTTAAAAAATCCAATTATACGGTTTTAAACCCACTTTGGCAAAAATTTATGGTGCATGCCCCTTTTCTCTAGGATCTTTCTCACGTGGTACACCATGTGGCCAGGTGCCATCCCTCAAACTCACCCCTGCCCCCTATCTCTAGCTTTCGTGTCGTATAAGGAGCTATGTGGCCAAGGGCCAGACCATATACGCATGCGCCATCCATTCTAGGCCTTTGGATTGTTGCTCCTGGTCACAGGCCTTAGTCAATGGAACTGGGGCTTATCCCCTAACACCCGACCCATATCATAACAAAACCAACTTTGGAGGTGTGCCTAACAAGACCCACCCCTCCGCCCTTGTGGCTAGCGGAAGGTTGTTATGTCATTTCTTGCGGATAGGTCGGGAGTTCGAAACTGCCAGAGTCCAACAAATTTTAACCCAATCATTATTAGGTCAATACAGAGTGCCATGTGGTGCCCTGTGATTGGGCCATGTGTCACATTCTGATTGGCTCATACAACCCAGTCAACTTCACAGTCATTGATCACGTCAGTCGCTAAATCATTTGCACAGTCAGCACCCCTGCCATGTGTCATGCCCAGAGGATGCCACCTGTCAATACATACTATCAAGTGTCCTCATCTGATCCTGCCACATGTCATTCGTACAACCACGTGTCAACTTTTTACTAGTCCAAATCGACCCCTGAAAAATGCCAAATTTACCTGCCATGTGGCATTCTCTAGCACTACCACGTCATCATGCTGACGCAACATGGCATTATCTTCCACTTGTTAGCCACGTCAGATCCATACTTTCCACGTGTCATGCTAACATACTGCTGATGTCAATAGTACATATTATTGACTTTGACTTTTTGCCTATTTTGGAAAAAACTTCAGAATGCAATATCTTCACCATACGAAGTCCATTTTTGAAAAATAATATACTTTCAAACTTGACAAGACGAGAATTACGCAATGACGTTGGTTTCGTCTCAATCCGAGAACTTTGAATTTTTATCCTTTTTGGATCCATTAGGATCACTTAGATAGTATAACATAACTGTTCACCCAGAAATTTGAGCTGAACAAACAATTTCTCAAAAACTCAGAGGAAAAAAGTATGATATATTATTGAACCAGAATGACTCATATTTTCATGAAATTGTTGAATCAATTAGCCTGACAAAGTTTTGTTGGCTGCACATTTTGTGGAATTAACAACAACTTGATCAGATCGGGATCAACATAGAGTGCATAGGAATGGAAGATACACAAGGGGGGTCATAGTCAGGAAGATGAGATCATAGGGATGGATGTCCATTTGGGTATTGAAGGAACAAACTCCAATGGACAAGGAGAGGGAAAGGATGAAAACTTGAATATGGAAGAGACCATTAGAAATTTGCATAAAGATGTCCAAAGTCACAAGGTTGATAATGAAAGGCTTATGAAATTCAATGAATAGTACGAGGAATTCAACATGAAGTTAATGCAGATCCTTGACATAATTGAAAATAAATTGGATAAGGAGAATGGCTCAAGAAAAACAAGAAGTCATAGGTCTCGTAAGGAGAAAGGAAGATTAAGGAGTGCTAGCAGACATCAACATCACTCCCCAAGGAATTCCAATAGGTTATCACCCAACAGTTCCATATCATCCTCTGTTAGGAAGCATCAAAAGAGGTCTAGGGTGGATGAATTGTGAGGAGAAATGAACAAAATCAAACCTCCTACATTTGATTGTGAGAAAAATAAGGATGAAGATGTCGAGACATGGTTTCTAGGAATGAGAAAATATTTTCAATTGCATAAGTATTCTTCTCATGCAGAAGGAAGAATTGTTATCTACCAGCTCAAAGGAAAAGCATCCATGTGGTGGGATCAACTTGTGCAGGTGCAACACATCAAGGAGAAAAGTGTTACTTGGAAGGAATTCAAGAAGTATTTTGAAAAGAAATACTTGACTAAGAGATATTATGACAAGAAAATGAAGGATTTCTTTGAACTCAAGCCTGGAAGTATGTCCATTGATGAGTATGAAAAAAGTTTTTTGGAACTGTTGAAGTATGTCTCCTTCATCAAGGATGAGACATTTAAGATTCAAAGGTATTTGAATGGGTTTCCATATTTCATCAGTGATAAGATTCAATATGATGATCCCAAAACATTGGAGGAGACCATAAGGAGAACTAAATTCCTATATGATCGTCAAAAATCAAGGCCAACTTTCCAAAAATCTTGGGAAGACAAGAATAAATTCAAGAAGGATTAGAGGAAGAAGGGGAATAAGCCACCATTCTTTAGAAACAGTCCTCAATGACAACCATCTTATAGAGAGCCTATAATGACTTAGAAAGGTGGGAAAAGACCAATACAACCACCTATTCAATGTTGGGGTTGTAAAGGAGATCATATGTTCAGAGATTGTCCCCACAGGGGTACAAAGTTGTTGATTATTACAGTTTCGTGAGACATCCTCCAGGATATGTTATCCTCTGTGACTAAGTTGAGTCAACCTGAGAGGGAGCCCAGTGTTGGGCATACCCACATGATGGGAAATCGTTCTCCTCTGTTTGAGAGTTGAGTCGTCCCCCAAGTGGTTGGAGCATCATTCTCCTCTGGAGAGTTGGTTCGTCCCCCAGTGGTTGGGTGTGCCCAAGTGATGGGTGTATCATTCTCCTTTGTGTGAGAGATGAGACGATGTGGTACTGCAAATGATTTTGTTGAGTATGACGTCCCTGTGGTTGAGCACATGTGGACATGTCCCTAGTGGTTGAGCACTAGTGGACGTGTGGATCCCTTGTTATATTGTCTAAGTGTAAGATTTACCTGTAACCCTAATTATGATGTAAAGGGTACAGGTCGACCCCACCATATGTGAAATATAACTAATGTTTATTGTTATAATTAATTATTTTATGAGTTATTGAGGTCGGCCCTGTTGTGCCAATTGACACACATTTTGTTGTGTTTGGTCTAGTATAAATAGAGGTGATTTCCCCATTGAGGAAACACACACTCACACATGTAATTTCAGAATTTTAGCAAATACATTCTAGGGATGAAGTGTGCACCTCTCTTGGGCGCAAGTTTCAATTTTGTAGAGAACCCTCTTGTGTGCATTAGGGTTTTATGGTTGGGGGATATTATCTTGAGAATATAGCAAATGATTGATGGGTTTTATTCCCTTGAGTAGAAGGGTTTCCCAGGATATTTCTTGTGTTCTTGTGCATGGTACTTCTTCTTTTGATCTTGGTTATTACAACACTTGTAAATTGTGTAGCTACATTTGTTTATGGTTCAAGTAAATTCTAAAATGAAATAAACCTCATGCTTGAGCCTGACATAGTGAAAATTCAACAAAAGTGAGAGTTGTCCACAATGTACAAAAAGATGAAACAGTGGAGAACATGGGTAGAAATATACCAACGATTTATGTAGCCCCAAACAACAAGCAAGAAGAATTTCAATCACACATGATTGAAGTGAAAGGTATGATCAACAACCAACCCATTGCAATTTTAATTGATTTAGGATCTAGTCATAGTTATATAGATCCTAAGGTGGTGGAAAGATTGCATTTACCAAGAAGAAAGCATGGAAAATCTTGGTTGGTGCAGCTAGCTACCGAAGCCAAGAGAAAATTTAATGAGTTGGTTAAGTCATGTCCAGTGGGAATGAATGGGGTGAGCACCAAGGAAGATTTGAACACCTTTCCTTTAGGTTCCTATGACTATATAATTGGGATGAATTGGTTGGAACAACACCATGTTGTCTTAGACTATCATAACAAGGAATTTAATTGCATGGATGAGGAAGGGAACCTAAGGACATTCCAAGGAATTCCCATTGCAGTAACTGTCAGAGAAATCTCAGCAATGCAGCTGAAGAAATGTTACATAAAGGGATGTCAAATATTTGCATCTCATATGGAAGAAAAACCTAAGGATAAGGTGTTAAATATTGAATATTATGCAGTCCTAAAGGAGTTTGAGGATGTGTTTAAATAAATACTAGGATTACCCCCTAAAAGAGATATTTATTTCTCTATCAATACGATGCCTGGAGAAACTCTAGTATCCAAACCTCCTTACAGGATTAGTACACCAGAACTGAAGGAGTTGCAAATGAAGCTTGAAGAGATTCTGAAGAAGGGATACATACGCCCAAGTGTGTCACCTTAGGGTTCCCTAGTTTTATTTGTGAAGAAGAAGGATGGGACATTGAGACTGTGTATTGACTTCAGGCAGTTGAAAAAAGTAATTGTAAAGCATAAGTATCATTTTCTAAGGATCGATGACCTCTTTGATCAGTTGAAGAATGTAAAACCATTCTCAAAGATTGATCTCAGATCAGGTTATCATCAGGTAAGAATTAAAGATGAAGACATCAACAAGACTACTATCAAAACAAGGTATGGGTATTATGAGTTCACAATGGTGCCATTTGGGTTATCAAATGCACCAGTTGTCTTCATGTGTTTAATGAATGGTGTTTTCAGAGAGTACTTACATAAGTTTGTCATTGTCTTTTTGGATGACATCCTTATATATTCCAAGTCGGAAGAGGAACATGAGCAACACTTGAATATGGTATTACAAGTGTTAAGAGAGCATCATTACAAGTGTTAAGAGAGCATCATTTGTATGCCAAATTGAGCAAGTGCTCATTTTATCAAAACCAAATTCATTATTTGGGACATATCATATATGAGGAAGGGATCACAATGGATCCTGAAAAGATTGAGGCCATTAGAGGATGGTCAACGCCTAGGAATGTGACAGAAGTCAGATTCTTCATGGGTCTCACTAGCTACTACAGAAGATTTGTTGCAGGATTCTCAAATATTTCACACCCAATTACTTCATTTCTGAAAAAGAAGGGAGTGAAGTTCCAGTGGTCATTGGTCCAGTGGTCATTGGAGTGTGAAAAGAGCTTCCAACACGTGAAGAAATTATTAACTAGTGCTCCAATTAAAAGGATTGTTGATATGAATGAAGATTTCATGTATGCACAGATGCATGCAAAGAAGGACTTGGTGGAGTCCTCGGTTAGAATGGATTTGTTTTATGCTATGAATCATGAAAGTTGAAGGAGAATGAAAGGAATTATGCCACTCATGATTTGGAGTTGGTTGTCATAGTGCATGCCCTGAAGAAGTGGAGACACTACCCCATGGGAAAAAGGTTTGAGCTGAGGATAGACCATAATGGTATGAAATACTTATTTGATCAGCCAACTTTAAATGCTAGGCAGAGCAGATGGTTGGAATTTCTCAGTGAGTACGACTTTGATATAAAGCATATCAAAGGGAAAGAGAACAAGGTGGATGATGCACTCAAAAGAAGAGTGCATGAGTTGCATGTTATAGATATTAGCATGTACCAATCAGATTTGAAGGGTAGAATCTCAGAGGCTGCAAAATCTTATTTGCATTGCATGGAATTAGTGGCAAAATTACAACAAGGCAATTTGCAATAGAAATTCGATGATTACAAGTTGGGAGTTGATGAAGTTCTTAGGTACAGAGGAAAAATTTATGTACCTAATTCTCAGGAATTGAAAATTATGATATTGAGGGAAATGCATGATGTGCCTTATGCTAGGCACCTAGGTTATCAGAAAACAATTGTAGCTGTCAAGAGCCGATATTATTGGTCAGGCATGAAGAAAGAAATTGTTGAGTACATTTCCAAATGTTGGGACTGTCAAAAGGGCAAGGCTGAGCATAGGCACCCAACTGGTTTGTTGCAACCATTACCCATTCCTGAGTGGAAATGGGAAGTAGTAACAATGGATTTCATCACCAAGCTGCCCAGAACAAACAAGCAACATGATTCTATCATGGTAGTGGTGGACAAGCTTACTAAAGATGCCCATTTCATTCCAGTGAAGCTCACTCACAAGGCAAACAATGTTGCAGATACTTATATGAGGGAGATCAATTGCATAGTATACCCAAGACAATTGTGTCTGACAGAGACCCAAATTTTACCTCAAAATTTTGGAAAGGTTTATTTAAAGGATTTGGAACAAATTTGAATTTTAGCACAACTTATCATCCAGAATCTGATGGGAAAACTGAGAGGGTGAACCAAGTGATTGAAGATATGTTGAGGATGTATGTGATGGATAAACCATCAAAATGGGAAGACTATATACACTTGGTAGAGTTTTCTTACAACAATGGGTACCAAGCATCTCTGAAGATGAGACCATTTGAGGCACTTTATGGAAAAAAGTGCAACACACCTGTAAGTTGGGACAACCCAATAGATAGAGCAGTAGTTGGGCCAGAGTTTCTTAGGGAAATGGAAGAGAGGATGTGAAAAATAAAGAATAATTTAAAGGCTTATCAAGACAGGAGGAAAAGTTATGTTGATAAGGGTGGAATTCACAGGGAATTCTGTGTAGGTGATCCTATATTCCTGAGAGTGAAGGCCAACAAAAGTTCCCCGAAGTTGGGAAATTGTTCCAAGTTGGAAGCTCGTTATTGTGGGTCGTTTGAAATCCTAGAGAGGATTGGGATTGTAGCTTATATGCTGGCATTACCTACATCTATGTCTATTCATAATGTATTCCATGTATCATTGCTCAAGAAGTATATACCTGATGTTAATCATGTTATTGATTGGAATGTGATTCAGGTGGAGAAAGAAGGTGCTTTTCAAGTGCATCTGGTGTGCATACTAGACCGGAAGATCAAGCAGTTCTAGAATTGATCCATAGAGATAGTAAAGGTCCAAGGGACCTAGTACGGTCCTGAGGATGCAACTTGGAAGCATGAAGATGTTATGCAGGCAGAATACCCACATCGTTTTTAATATTCTTGGAAATCTTGCTAGTAACATGTAAATAAGTTGCACTGAGGACAATGCAAAAATAAGGGGAGGGGATTGTAATTCCCTAAGGCTAAGCCCCATTTGAATTGTAAACATGTTTTATAAGCTGGTGAGCCAAGTGATTATAATATAGGAGGCTTATGTGATGATTAGGTTGGAGAGCCTATATGCTTAAGGCCAGTGAGCCTATTTTTGTATATGTAAACACTCATATCATTAATATAAATACTTCATTGCATGTAGACCAACTATGATAAAAGAGTATGGGGGACTAAGCTCCAATAGGTAGGGAAAGGGAGGGGCTAAGAGACTAGGAAAAAGGGATAAGCTTGAGGGATTAACTCTAAAAGGTATTATTATATCTATGGTAGGGATAACTGTTTTATCCTAAGTCTCATGGAAGAGGGAATAAATCCCAAGTGGAGAGAAACAAGATCCAAGAGGGCCATGTGTCAATCATGGCGCATGCAAATATAGGTGGGGAAAAATAATATATTTTCCCATCTTTCCCCATTCATTCACGCACTGAGCCATCCCCCCATCGTCAGCCTCTACATTATTCACACACCTTTGGAACCTGCATCCATTTTGAGTTATCTCGTACTTTACCTATGAAGTACAATGCACCTGTATTTTCTAAGCCCGTACTGTGCCTTAACGGTTTTCTATTGTTTCCAACACAACCCCTTGTTTAGTGTGGCTTGTTACCATCATCTGTTATATACCCAAGCTTTGTTGTTGCCATCACCTTTACTTGATTGACTAAAGAGTTGGATTGAAGAAGCAGGTTGTCAGGCATGTGGTTTGAAGAGGCAGGTTGTCAATCTCACGGACTGAAGAAGTAGGTTGCCAGGCCTGTAAGCAACTCTCTCCAGGTGAGAGAGATTGTTGGGGAAGTGATTTTTTCAGAGGAAGCCCAACGAAAGCTATAGTTCTATGAGAATTCATGTTCAGACTATTGTTGAAGCCTTGAAAGGGAAGTGGGGCAGCCGAAGGACTGTTGAGAAGAGAAGGGGCACACTTCCTAGGGTGGGATAGGCATGTGTGGAATGAGAGGTTGTAGGTTGTAGTGTGAGTTGGCTCCGGGGACAAAATCTTTCCTATTGATTGTACAACTTCCATTTGTCCTAGCCTAGCCTAGGAATCCTTTACCCAGGTGGAGTTTAGTCCCAGCTCGGGGGTGACCCACTACTGAGAGTGATGAGAAGCATGGTCTAAGACTGGGAGGTTCGTGGAAGGTATGCCCACAATTGGTGGTCTTCTATAAAAAAATAAGTACCATTTATGTGTTCATTTTCATGTCGTGTATTTGTACATGCCTATATTTATGAGTTTTTCCTATATATGTTGTATGTATAGTCTTACTGTTATTTCCTCATTAATATGTGTATTAGTATAATGTAATTGTTTGTTAAGTTTTATATGTATGATGTTCCACAATATTTTTTGTGTGGCATAGCCCAATTGGTCTATGGTTGGGTATGTACATTTTTGAATATCATAATCATGAGAAGTTCTCAATATGGAAGTCCTCAACCTAGGAGGCCCAACGTGTGCTACCAATTTGGTTTCAAAACTTGGAAAGAGTGTTTTATGGAGTAGCATGGCCCAACGTGGGTGGCTTGGGATGTTACAAATGCTACAATCATTAGAATGTACATGTTTAATTTAAAAGACGGAGTTTTGGAAGCTGCAAATTCAAATAAGCATTATTTGCAAGAAAAAAAAACATTAAAACAAGGTATTTTTCAACATAAATTTAAATATTATGAGTTGAAAGAGGATGGAGTCCTCGTGTACAGAGGCAAGGTATATGTGCCTAATTCACTAGTTATGGAAAATATAGTGCTGAGAGAAATGCATAATGTACTAATTTTGGGAACTTAGGATATCATAAAACAATTACAATTGTAAAGCGATAATATTTTTGGTCAAGAATGAAGAAAGAGGTGGTTGATTATGTAGTCGGATTTCTAGAGTGACAAAAGGTAAAGGCTAAACATAGACATACAACTGGATTGCTACAACCATTTCCCATTCCATATTGGAAATTGGAAGTGGTTACGATTGATTTCATTTCTAAAATTCCCATGGTCGTAAGGAAGAATAATTCCATCATGGTAGTGGTGGATAAATTAACTAAGTGTTATCACTGAAAAATTGCTCACAGATCTATACAAGCGATCACCGAAGGAATCATCAATTCAATACATCAAGGCATATGTTCATGGAATTAACACACCACCTTCAACAAAACAAAAAACTATACAAAGTGTTTTTTGGGTCATCTACGCAGAGCAACAACATGGTAATCCACACAATTTGCGCACATCTGCGTGACTATTCCTTTGAAAGTCGCACAGATTGATAGATGTGCCATTTCACCACATTTTCGTTGCATTGATGAATAAAAATCCCATCAAGTGTTACTCTTAGCTGAAGGACAAAAGGGTCTTGAGCCCATAAACAGTAAGAGCATGTACAACAAGTGAATGCATGTCTTCTCAAGCATGGGAGACCACACCCAAGTTTTTCATTTCTTCCCAATGTTTTATTTTCCATTGATCTTATCACCAAAAAAATGTGATTTCTTCATTATAACCTAATTTTTAACCTTATTTGTCAATGTGCATTAACACCTCTTCTGTTAATGCATTAATACTTCTGCATTTCAATGTGAGGGTCTATTCTAACAAATGCGGCCACCGTATCCACTTCCTAGACAATGTTTCCTTCACAAGATGGCCTTAATAGACCCATACTGTGACCACCACATATGCATAAAACCATTTCTCAATTGGAAGAAACCCAACTTCAAAATCACTAGACGCACACCCTAATTATGAATCGTGATTCTGATCATCCACACTATATCATATTATGTATTCAGATTCAGATTACTCAGTTGGAGGAGCAAAATAGATTCAGATTACTCAAGTGGAGGAGAAATTCGAGAAGCTTCCTTCAATATTGAAGGCCTTCTCCTACTCCAAACAATCATATTAAGAGGCTTCCTTCTCCTGCTATGGACTACATTATGAAGTGTAAGCTCTCTATTATACTATTTAGACCATTGAAAAAAAAATTGTTTAAAAAGGTATATAACAATTTCTATTCTAGGGAACAATCTATACTTTTCTAACTCATTTTTAACATCATACCCATGCATTCATTGAAGTAGAACATTTTCAATGCATGTTTCATATGCTACAATAAGAAATGCAAAGCTATTTACTCTCAATCAGAAGAAACGAATAAATGGCATACCTGAATTCAACACTTCTTTCGAACTTTAGTCGACACCACTATTCCTTCTATTATTTATTGTGCAAGCTTGTTTTTTTAAGTAAATAGAAGACAATTCTCGATATGTAGAGGGAGGTCGGGATGGTGCGTGCTTCACATGGTGGTGACCATACTGGGGGTAATCTAGACGTAGGCTAAATACGACCGGGACAACATGAAATTTTAGCTTGATTGACTACCAAGCATTCTAACACGTAGGAATGAAGGAATGAGGCATTATACTTGCTTAAAATGCACCTATAACAATGTTGGTGGCTTAGATTTAGGGTATCAATATCGATCTGTTGCAACCCAGTATATGTGCGTATACCATCTCAAACAATATCTCGATTTCATCCCCTTTATAGGGTCACTTACCACAGGTCCATGATATACTCTCCCACCGAGTACAAGGATGAATGCAGTTGCTTACCTAGCTAGTTATTTATTTCATGCTAAAATACTTCCTTTATATGTAGTTCTTGCATCAATGGAAATTTTTCCTCTCATGTTGGTTGACTTCATTCCTCTCCATTGGTTGAGTGAGGCTCACTCATATGCTTGTTGGTACCTCATTGGAGATGAACAAGTCATATTGATAATTCACGAACTAGGGCCATCAAAAGGTCACACAACAACCCACAAGGACATTTGTTTATTTAGATGGAAATGAGGGTGAAGCTGGGATTCAGGGGAGGGGGTTCAACTTGCCACTAATAAAAGAAAAAAAATGCATATGAATAAATCTAGAAGCATAAGTAGTAATGGAAGAAGCACCACTAGCATAAAATCCAGAAGCATAGCGAGGCTCCAATTGAGAGTTCCAGAGCTCGACTGGGGGTGCTGGCAAGGAGTCCACCACCTAAAGTTGTTTCAAGGATCCTAATTTTTCCATCACCTGGGTTTCCAACACTTGTTTTCCTTTGCCTTTATCTTCATTCTCAAGACTCTACTCTGAACCATTAGGGATTGGATCACCCATGTGCAGAGTTCAACATGTAGTATAGTTGACGAACCGTCATCCTATCTAACTTTCCAAAGACAAGAAAACAATAGAAGACCCTATGTTCTTTGATTTGAGCACCAAAAGGAGGGCATTGAAGATCTAAATCATTACCAAAATACATCACAGAGAACCCAATAAGAGGGCTGGTTTCCATTGCAAATGTCTTCAAGTGTAGCAATGGCTTCGCCATAGTCAACTTATCTAACATTCTTTGCATGGAAGCTTCCAACTGTTAGTGCGACAAATACACATGGCATTTCACATAATAATTATCGATTATTCATACGAAAAAGTATAAATTTATTTTTCCAAAATATTTTTATCTTAATTATTAGCCTTGTTTTTCTTTTTTTTTCATGTTTGATATTTGCCACGTGCATGGTGTTATATATTGAATTTGATCTTTTTATATTTTCTTGTTTGGAAGAGCCATTTGATCGAGTTGAACTGTAATTGTGGAATGCTGATGACCGATATGAAAAGTCGATACTTTGCCCCCTGCAATCAATAGATTATATTTCCCTATTGTCATTATTATATTAATCCATGCATACATAGTTGGTTTGGGTTGGCTAGTCCGGGTTGGCCTCCATAATGCCATGTACTATCGATGATGAGTATGATTATTTCTAGTAGCGCAACTACTAGCGTAGGACACATGCATGAGTGGTAGGTATTATTATTACAAGAAGGTCGAGTGATTTTTGCAGATACCAATACCCCTTCCTCATCAATCTTGCCTCACTATCAATCACATGTCCATCACTCAAAGGGGAACTCACACTTCAATCCTCCTAACCTTAGACTCCCAAGAAACCTCAAACTCTTCCATAGAATGCGCGCTCTCTATTTCATCTCTGCGCTACCAGAAAAAACATCGGGTGTGTGCTTTTAGTTTTTGAACAAAAGGTATGTGCCTAACTGAATGGGTGAGAAATTTTAGAGGAATGCTTTACTTAATATAGCATAGGCTTGACACCTTAGCCAATTTATTCAATAAATAACGTAATGTAGATTTATGATCGTGGTTAATTCTATTGGATATTTTATTATTATGATATATTTCTATTTGTTTTTAATTAAATTACAAATTTTGGTGGTTGATCACTGAATACTATAATTAAATTTGAATTAGTTTATAAAAATTGAAATCTCACTATGTATATAATATTTCAAGGATCATCACCTCACTGCATCACTACCCAAACCATTTTTCCTATTGCAATTTTGTTAACAATATTACCAACTTAACGAGAACTGTGACATCAAAACGAGAACTTTAGCCCAAAAAACTCATATTTTTGCATAAAAAACATGAAAATCAACCCCAAATAAAAAAGTGGTGCCGGTCGCACCATTTTTTTAAATGAGGTCAAAATTACAACATTTTTCAAGCATGACCTTCAAAACTCATACAATAGCTTAGAAAAACCTTAAAATTAACACCTAAATAAAAAAATGACAATAACTACAGAAAAAAGTTTTTTCTAAACTTTACAATTATGACTCATTTCAACCAAATTGAAACCGTGGTTTTGACAATAGATCCCTATGCAAAAAAAAAAACCCAAAATTGGATACAAAATGTTCACTTAACAATTTATTTACTAACATTTTTTGTTTCTTCTTAAATTTACATTGAAAAATAAATAAATAAAAAAGACAAAATGTTCGCAACTTTTTTTTTCAACTGAAACAAAAAACACATAAAAAATATATATTCAAAACCCAAATTATATAAAATAAAAATAAAAATAAAAAACATTTAAAAAAAGGTTGAAAAAAATAACTGTTTCCAAATACAAAACAATGATCTAAAAATATATATATATACATATTTAAAAAAAATAATAATCAAAATAACCCTTGAAACTTAAAAAACGAAAAACAAAAAGAGAATTAAAAAAAGACCAATAAAAAAAAACTAAAAAAAGAAACAAAATTAAAATATGTATTTAAAAAAATTTTAAAATTCAAAAAAAATAAAAAATAAAAATAGTAAAAACTCTAAACTAAAACATTATATTAAAAAATTAAAGAAAAACAAAATTGAATCATAAAATTTTATAAAAAAATAGAAATAAAATAAAAGTGTTCTCTCTCTCTCTCTATATATATATATAATTATATGTAGTTTATATATAATTATATAGTCCTTAAAAAATGACACTCTAAATATATGCTTTGTTGTTTTTGGTTTACTACACATTAGACAAGGTTTATTAGTCAACTCACTTTTAGCTAAATGGGCCTTGAATAGTAGCCTCTGATAAATAACTAACTGTAGAATGACCTAAAACTTATATGACAAGTGAATGGACCAAACAATATATAGTTTATATATAATATAAACTTTATATATAATATGTAGTTTATATATAATATGTAGTTTATATTATATATAAATTACATATAAGGAGGACAATGTCGAACATTATTCCTTGTCCTTTCCCATCATATATATCTAGTTATATTATATAAACTACATATATAATATAGTTTATATTATATATAAACTATATAATAAAATATAAACTATTTTATATATAAATTATATAATATAATATAAATTATATATAGCTATATTATATAGTTTATATATTATATAAATTATAAATTATATAGTTTATATATAATATATATAGTTTACATATATAATATAATATAGTTATATATAAACTATATTATAAATATAATTAGTTTATGTGAATTATATAGTTTATATTCTATATAATATAAACTATATATAATATATATTAATTTGTTTTTTTATTTATTTTTTACAAAATTATATATATTATTAAGGTTTTTTAATATATATATATATATATATATTATTTTTTGTTGTTGTTGTTTTAACATTTTTAAAGTGTTTTTGGTTGTAAATTTAGTTAGTTTGTTTTTTTATTTTATTTTTTATATATAATTTTAAATTTTTTTGTTTTTGTGCTTTTTAGTTTTTCAAATTTTTCTTTTATTTTTTTTTAATATGAATTTGTTTTTTAATTTTTTTTTAATTTCAATTGTTTTCTTTTCCTTAGTATTTTTAGTTTTTAATTTATAAAAACAAAATAAATTTTTTTTTTTTGTTAAATATTCAAAAATAATGTTATTTAATTACAATTATTTTTTTTTATGTATTGAAGTAAAGGTAAACAATTTGTTAAAAATGATGTTTTCCACTATATTTTAAAAGTATGGAACTATAAATTAATTGAGACACAATTATATGAAAAATCTTAATTTCATCTACTTTTCTAAAGCCTTCAAAAACCAAATCTTTAAAACCTTGAGTTAGCATATTTATTGTTAGTTACAAATGATTTCAATGAGAAATGTATAAAGTGAAGAACCAATTCATGCCAAAAAAACAAAAACATCCCATATATAACTTGTTGAAATGCATTTGTATTTGACTTTGTATGAAATGAACAATTGTTAAAATTTATGGTAAGCTAGATGCAATGCACAAGCATGTAAACTAAATCTATACAAGCATAAGAAGTACATAAGCTCAACAAGAATATAACTTGTTAAAATGCATTTGTATTTGACTTTGTATGAAATGAACAATGGTTAAAATTTATGGTTAGTTAGATGCAATGCATAAGCATGTAAACTAAATCTATGCAAGCCTAAAAAAATACATAAGCTAAACAAGAATATGTGTTAAAATATCCAACCAAATGATTGGCAATATATCCATTTACTTCAAAGGCCCATACTTATTTACAATAACCATTTAATTCAATGGAACAGACTTGGACATTAAAATTTAAACTATAACAAACCCGCATGTTATTCAAATCTTAAATATTTAATATCGAATTAACAATTGCGGGAAAAACACATGATAGAATTCAATCAATAATCAAACTCGTGGTGTAAGGAACTTGTGCTTCCCAATTGCATGTATCAAATCCATAATCAAAGATCTTGGCATTGAAATATTTTTCAATCTAGATATTAGCAACATTAAACTCAAAACGCATTGCATGTAACAAGATTACACAAGCTAACCTACAAATAGAAATTTGTTTCCAATATCTACGTCATCAAATTAATTTGAAATACATTTACATAAATATAAACCAAATTATTAGGTTTCCGTTATCTTTGTAATCCAAAGAATACTATCATGCCCTCATTTTCCAGGAATGTTCTTTTAAAAAGAGATTAGAAGCGTACTAGAGAGGGCCTTCCTTCGCGAGACTTTGGAAAACACCCAGAGCAACCTTCATCCTAGTGCATTGGTCAATCAAGGAGAGAAAGCATTGCCATTAAAAAGCCCATTGAGGTTTCTATGGTGAAGCCTTTCATAAACTAACATGTGTTCTCCATTCTCCCATGAATGGAAGATGATTATTTTGTACAGGTGAGAATGATGTAGACAAGATATTGTATTCAATCACAATATAGTCAGGAGACCTCAAAGCTATATCATCCCACAATTCCATATTTGAAAAAAAATAACTATATATCTCACATAAATTTGTTACTTATCTAGTATCAAAAAGATGAAGTCACATTCGCATATTCTACTTTGTATTGATCGACATGTTTCCTTATTTCATAGAAGCTTTTTTATTTGTTAAAGATTACAACCTAATAGGTGGCATAATGTAGGTGGCATAATGGAGTAGTAATATTTTGGAGGAAGAATGTTATGATTCAAATACTTAAAATATCAGAATAAATCAAAAGTACACACTATGTACATCAATGTGAACATAGAGTACCATTCCAATAAATATAAGAGAGATAAGTTACATAATAACTCTTTTAAAGAATAAGAGAACCTCTTCTAAATATCCAAATACATTCATACATTCAAATTACATGTCTCAATAATGAATACATGATTTATATATGTACTTATTCACACATTGAACATGTGGCCCCTTTATTATTAGTCCGACTCTATTACATATACATTTATGCATTAGTAACATGTACATTTAACCACATATATGTCCCCCTTTGGGGTCATATCAAATGTTATTATCCAAATGCTTAAAATATCCCAAAAGACGAAAAGTACACACCATGTACACCAATGTGAACATGGAGCACCACTCCAATAAAAATAAGAGAGATAATTTACATAATAACTCCTTAAAGAATAGGATAACCAGGGTGATGATTTTAGGGGCTAAATTTTGCTCATGGACTAATTTTCCATGGTTTTTACCAAAAAATGATTCGTCATTCTAAAAATGATTCGCCCAAATTCTATAGGATAATATTATTTTACCTTGAAAATCGCCAAAAATTTATACAAATTATATAAAATCCTTAGAAATTTGAATATTTTTACAAAAACATCGCCAAACATTTATAGTTGGCATATGAAGGATTAGTAAGATTCGCCAAGGTTTCTACATTTTAAAATAAATTTCCATCCTTAAAATCATCCATGGACCGTCACAACCTCCTCCAAATACCTATGCATCCATACATCATGATTACACGTCTCAATAATGAATGCAAGATCATAATAATAATAATAATCTATTTTTAAGGTCACGGCCAAGCCAGCACACCAAATTGGTGTATGAGACCCCCTTGTTTGTGGGACAATGGACCCCCCTCCGCCCAACGATTTGACTGGTAAAGTCTACGAAGGTATACATACCCTACCCCCCTCTGGATTTGAACCTGTGACCTCTTAAGAGGAAACACATGTTCTTAACCATTAGGCCCACTCAGGCTGTATATGCATATTCACACATTGCACATGTGACCCTTTTATTATTATGCCGACTCTATTACATATACATTTAACCGCATATATGTCCCCTTTAAAATCATATCATAGAAGGGGTTTAAAATAATGTAACCCAACATTTAAGAATAATACTAAAAATAGATTTTATATTAATTGGATTTTTATATTACTTGGTGTGAAGCTTTCCTTTTCTAGAAAATCAAAAAAGAGGAATGGTTTGATGGCGCTGGTGTGAAATGAGAGGACCCTTAATGTAAATCCCAACGTTAAAATGAAATCACTGTCATCGTCGTTAGCACTAAAACAAAATCACAACCATCACAACCCAACATTAAAATAAATTCCGTGCATTTGTTGTTCCGAAATAATCGGATCCGCATTTAATGATCAAGTTCGAAAAATACGAGCGACAATACAAAACATTAAATATAATTACAGATGTTTAATATTTTGCAAAACATTAAATAAAAATGTATAAGTGTATAATTTTGATGTAATAATTTTTCATGGTATAAGTTAAAGGGCCAATTATTTGACTATTTTCTAGTGTGGTAATTTAAACGTTTTAAGTTTTAGTTTTTTTTACAGGGATATTTTCTGTTTAATTTTGTTCAAAATTCGATGAGAAATTGTTGGATTTGCAGATTTGAATGGCTTAGTCTGTATAATCCGAGTGCCCAAAAATTTTTCAGTAAGCTGAATCCATTTATGCATTCATTCAAAAATACAATTTAAATAACGAAAAATTACAATTTTCTTTAGATTTGTGTTACCAGATTCCGACGAAAAAAACCAAATCATAAAACATTTAGACAACACCTTTTCTGGCATCCTCTCTTTCCTCAATTCTAACTATCATCCCTTGATAGCTCTTCAACCTAACGTTGCTAAACCACACCTCTATTAGCATCTAAGGGGGTCCCACCTCCACTATTTCGACGGTAACCTCGCTTACACCGCTGTGGATCATGAATTGAAAGTGAGTTGATAGAAATGGGGTTGCATACTTGCATATTTTAATGCAGACTCCCCACTCCCACTCAAAAAAATTTCTGCGAAGGTACTTGTTTCCTAGATCTCCAGCATTTCCCTCAAATCCCTTGATTTTCATCAAAGCAATGTTCCATGATTGAAGAGAATTTCAAACCAACGATTCAATAAGAACAAGAGGGAAAAACGCCGTTAGTTTTTCATCATTAGTAATGATTGCGGGTTTAAGGGATTGTTGGTAATGACCAGTGGGAAGTTTATGCAAGCCTAGTAGATGGAATGGTAAACTAACAGCTCCATTGATGCTTCTGCTAATATTTCTATGTTAAATTCCAAGCTCTTTTTCCAATTTGCATTTTGTTGTTGGTCATTGCCTGAACCAGATCTTGACATGTTGGAGGTTGAATGGCAATATGAGCACCATGGAGAACTAATCATACTTGAGCATTTGGGGTTTAACAAGGGTAACAAATTTTCCATGTATAAAACTAAATACAATTAGAAATCAATAATATATAGTTATGTTAAAAAAAACTGAGCTCAAAAGTAAGGAAAGTAAGGAAAATAACTGAGCTCAAAAGTAAGGAAAAACAATATATAGTTATGTTAAAAAACTGAGCTCAAAAGAAATGAAAAACAATATATAGTTATGTAAAAAAACTGACCTTAAAAGAAAGGAAAAACAAAATGGATAAGGAAAAATAATAGACCAAAACAGAGTATACATCACAGAATTCATGGAAATTACCGATATCAAATTCTAACAGTTTCAAAGTGTATATTGAATTAATTGATATCTTCTAACTATTTTGGATTTGTACAAACCCATTACGAGTTCAAAGGATGAAAGTTAGCGAGAAAGGGAACCTTGAGGTATGCAATTCTTATAGGTTAAATATTACTGTAAAGATTAATTGTGTCTAAGAATGCTATACAATTTATATCCCCCTGCTTTAAGTACCCGTGTGTAAGATCAAATTGTCTTAGTGCGTGTAAAACTTTGAAATTTATATTCTCTCCGTCTTACCTTTTTGCATTCTTTTTGTTTCTTTTTATTGTCAATATATGTCATGTAAATTTAACATATTTTCTCTCCATATATATTTTAACATATAAATTATTATAGGATTGGGCTGGGTCATTGTCTAACAATGGAGTTATTCTAATCACATGGAATAGAATAGAAGTAGTTTACAAGCATCTTTAATTGTCAAATTTATTTTAACATATAAATTATTATAGATTTGGGCTGGGTCATTGTCTAACAATAGAGTTATTCTAATTTCATGGAATATAGGTAATTTACAAGCATCTCTAATTGCTAAATGGAGAGATATTAGCCTTTTTCTTTATGGTGTTGATCAAGATGGAGACCTGTGGTTTGTATGGTTACTTCCACTTTCTTTGCATCATATTTGTCTTTACATGAACAAAAATCATCATCATAATTAGCACATAGAAATTTTTGTTTAAGGTATCACCAAATATCATTATGTTGGGTTTCACATTATTGTTGGGGAGTGAACTGATTACAACTTTGTCTCCATTTTAACATTGCAAAGCTCTTATCTTCCTTCAAGTTTACAAGGAAACATCATATCAATGGCTGATTTACATGATATCAAAATGTACGTGGTAATACTTAGCTCATACTAATTCAGAAGCATCTAGGAAGCATAAATTGAATTCTATTTTAAACTATCGATTTTAAATACAATATATATGTTTTATAATTTTTGTAGACCATATAATATTGCTTTAATGCAAAACCAATTACAGAAACATACAATATATATGTTTTATAATTTTTCTAGACTATATAATATTGGTTTAATGCAAAACCAACTACAGAAGCATATAATATATATGTTTTATAATTTTTGTAGACCATATAATATTGGTTTAATGCAAAACCAACTACATAAGCATACAACATATATGTTCTATAATTTTTGTAGACCATATAATATCGGTTTAATGCAAAACCAACTACAAAAGCATGAAACTTATATAACTAAATGATTTAAAATTACATCGGAAACTTATATAACTAAATGATTTAAAATTACATCAAAATAAGATAGTTTCAACCATAAAAGGCAATACCAACTACCTATTATGTTCATTTCTTACAGAGACAAAAGCATTTAAAGGAGCATAGAAATGTTACCCTTGTCATAATGAACAATTTTTATATTTGGAAGTTGTAACAAACTCTATTAAGCAAGATTTTGGAATGAATAATAGATACATTTTCAAATTTTTTATTCGATTTTTTAGTTGTTAAGAGTGTTGAGAAGTGTCATGTTTTAAACTAAACTAACATTTTGTGGTTGTTGAGAGTGTTGAGAAGAATCATTGATTGCATTATTTGTAGTTTTATGTGTGGTTGTTGAGAGTGTTGAGAAGAGTCATTTATCAATTTATTTATACTTTTATTTGTGATTGTTGAGAGTGTCAAATAGATCACATTACTTGTGATTTTATGTGTGGTTGTTGAGAGCATTGTAAATGCATGGTCACTAAGAGTGTTGACAAGAGTCACCTCTATTTAGCAAGCCTTTGAAATGAATAATAAGTACATTGTCAAAAAATTTGTTTGGTCTTTTGGTATGTGTATTCATGTGTAAAACTAGTGAAAAATATATTGATGAATAAAATATTTTGAATTCCATAAACACTTCATAAATTAAAAAGTTGTTTATCATTAGAGTTCACACCTTAATTATTTCATTCAATTGTGTAAATTCAGATTTCAACTTCAACATCAAAACAAAATGTGCATCAACTTTTAAACTAAATTAAGACTTGTTAGTTTCTAAGAGTAATGAGAAGTGTCATGTTTTAAACTAAACTAATACTTTGTGATTGTTAAAAGTGTTGAAAAAAATCATTGATCACAATAATTGTAGTTTTGTTTGTGGTTGTTGAGAAGAATTGTTGATCACGTTATTTGTAATTGTTGAGAGTATCACATAGATAACATTAGTGGTTGTTTGAAAATGTTAAAAAGAATCACCTTTAAAAATAGTATTTATAAGGTTAGTTAACATGAAAATACCAATTAATTATTATTATGTGGTTCACCCTCCATGATACATTATATTATTATTGAATAGTTTTTTTTTTTTTTTTTTTTGTAAATTCATACAACACGATTGTTTAAATGCACTACATATAAATAATGCATTGGTGTCATATGATAATAGTAGGTTGAATGAAACACCGTCTCAAAATATATTTTTTTAACTTTCGAACTTAGGAATTATGGCTGAAATATACTTTGAAATGTATATATCCTATCAAAGTAGGGATTCACTAAAAAGTAACCAAATAAATATTTTAATGTATAGTGTATAACATTATAGTTGGAAAATGGAGATTAATATCATTAAGTTTAAGAAAAACTTATTAATTAATAAAATTTATTATTAGGTATTATTATTAGTTTTTACTGAAGGTGCAGAGGGATTATAGCGATTGATAATTTGTTGACTTCATATTAATATGTCCTTTGACTATAAATTTTCGCATCATCTGTATTGTTTGTACTATAGAAGTAAAAACATTATTTTTTATATAAAAAATAAAAATTTATATGTCATCATTTCATTGGAAAATATATTCGAGGTCTTATTGCCAGCTTCGTTGTTCCCAATGTTGTAAATATGTAGATATCCAAAGTTTTGAGCTTAGACGCTCCTTTTTAATTTTATTACATTTTTACTGAAATGTTTACAAACCGAAAGTTCTGAGCATGGACGTTGTTTTTTTTATTAGTGTATTTGTCCTATTATTATTTATTAGTGTATTGTATTGAAATGTTTGCATACCGAAGGTTTAGATCATTGACACTTTTTTTGAGGTGCTTGAATAGGCCTAACAGCTTAAATGTTTACATGGCGCGAGGTCCTGAAACAGGCCCGACAGCTTAAATGTTTGCATACCATGAGGCCCTTAGACAACCTGACAACCTTAAATGTTTACCTAAATAGGCTTCTAGTAGTACATTTTTCCTCGAAAATTTCCATACAATGTTGCAGTGAATTTGGACAATATTGGTGTCCACCGCTAGTTGAATAGACATTGTATGTTTCATACTTCTTCTAGGCTTGGAATGCAATTTCATCATCGTTGAAGCTACATACATTATTTACTGGTTCAATAGGTGCTTATTCTTTGTTGGTTCCTCGGTTGTTGCTTGTTATTGTTTGGTTCAACTTTGCAAGGTTGGAGTCCTGCATTCGCAGTTGGATCTGTTTGTTTGTTTTTTACTTTGCGGGGTCCAGGTGTTGAACCCACAATTCGACTTGCGCTTCTTTCATTCATCGTTTTAGAGTAAGTTTTGATGCCATAGCTTCATTTTCTATTCCTTCTTTATTGTTCAGTGTTTGTAGTTTGCAAGTAAGAATGTTTTATTATTTCTACCGGCATGCTCGTCATATGTTTCTGGTTCCTTCTATGCTTCTGCTGCAGTTTGGTAATCGTTGGAAATACATATGTTGTTTACTGGTTCGGTGGTTGTTTCTTGTTGGTTGGTTCGTCGGTTGTTGGTTGTTGTTGTTTGGCTCAAGTTTGTGAGTTTGGGGCCATGGGGCTGCAATTCATCATATTGGTGTTTTCTCATTGGTTTGGTGCTTTCTTTTTTCTTTTGTTTACTTCAGCTTTGCAGGGTTGGGGTCCTGCACTAGCAGTTGGAGCTGGGTTTTTTTTCATCCCTTTGCGGTCTTCGGGTCCTGCACCCGTGAGTGGACCTGCGGTTGTTTTGTTTGTCGTGTCTGGCGAAGTCGAGATCCGACACCTGTTCTGTGCCCGCATGTTTTGCTGTAAAAAAAAACTGATACTTCAGTGTTGACATGATACAAAATAGTGGCATAAGAAATAATTGGACAACTACATGTGCAATTGCAATATCCATTGTCTTTTTATTAAAATAAAACATGTGCAAAACACACTTATTAACCATATATGGTGAAATGTGTCCATATCACAATACAACTTCTTTATCCTCTACACAGACTGGTGTGACCACGATACAATTTGTCTTGAACTTGAGATATGATATGTACACCAAAAATACTGCAAAATTATGTTTCCATGTTTGGAAGCGTATCTGGATACTTTGCCACAGAAAACCAAAAGCATTTAGCTATGGCCATGCAATTTCTTAATATTTTATGGCTTGTAATATATTTTGGGCAGGAAAAATCTTTATATATTTACAACCATGGATGGAGAAAAGAAAAGGTTCATGTTTCTAACTATCTTTTATCTTATTCATTGATTCTCATTTACCGTATGTACATATTACTTGTTCTTCGTTGCATACCAGCTTCCATTCATGTTCAATTTATTTTGTGTGTTCCCACATTCAAACAAACAGAATAGCTAGAGAAAATGAAGGAGTCTTAACTGCAGCACTGGAAGAGGAGATACAAAGGTACATGCTTGTACTGTTATTTCATATTTCATTATTTTGCATTTCATTTATTGTCTGTATATGTGTTCACCTAGTTTATTGTATGTAGATATTGTGTACCTTCCTACATAATTACTTATCTTCATTACATGCCTTCCTGCATACTAACTTCCTTCATGTCCATTGTATTTTTCCTGCATTTCTACATTTAAACAAACAGAGTGGCTGGAGAGGATGATGGACTCTTTGGTGCGAATGTAGAGGAGGACTTACATAGGTGCGTACATGTACACTTATTTCATATTCCTGTGTTTAGTACTTCATTTATTGTTTGTGTATTTTTTCTACTTGTTCTACTGCTTTGCACCTTTTTTACTCTGTGTATATACTACGTATCTTTCTTCTTATTCTCATGTGAACCGTATTCTCTTTGTTGCTACATTGAAATAAATAAAATTGTATTTATTTCTTTTACATGTCTTTCTGCATACTAACTTTCCTTCATGTCCACTATAAACATAGTTACCAACTTAACGAGAACTCTACAGAGTTCTCGTTTTTGGGGGGGGTCAAGTTTTTTACCTCATTTTTAAAAATGGTGCTACCGGTAGCACCCCCTTTCATTTTTAGGTGTTTTTTTGATATTTTAAATTTTTTGATACATAAGGTTTCACTTTGTTTTTTTAAATGCTCGTCTTTTCATTTATTTTCAAATTGTTCAATTTTTTTTTTCTCAACCATGTTTTTTCACCTATTTTCAAACTTTTTTATTTTATTTTTATTTTTATTCAATCGTATTTTTAATCATATTTCCATGCTTCATCCAATGTTAAAAATGTTGTACACCATTTTTTTTTTTGAAATTAAGATTTTTCATATAATTATCTGTCCTTAATTAAGTTATGGTTTCGTACATTTTAAATATAGTGAAAAATATCATTTTTAACACACTTTTTTTTACCATACTTCAATACATAGAAAACAATTGTAGTTAAATAACACTATTTTTATATATTTAGCAAAAAAATATAATTCATTTTTTTGAATTAATTAAAAATAAAAATAAATAAGAAAACAAACACAATTGAAATTTAAAAAACAAAAACATTTTAAAAACAAATTTATATGAGAAAAAACCATTGAAGAAAAACCTAAAAAACTAAAGAGGAAAAGAAAACCATAAAATTATATATAATATATATATATGAAGAAAAAAAAAAAAAAATTATAAC
>JASDQU010100406.1:901073-957399 GCA_032191745.1 Picea mariana
TTTTAAAAACAAATTTATATGAGAAAAAACCATTGAAGAAAAACCTAAAAAACTAAAGAGGAAAAGAAAACCATAAAATTATATATAATATATATATATGAAGAAAAAAAAAAAAAAATTATAGCCCAAAAAAACTTTAAATAGGTGAAAAAAACCCCAAAAATTAAAAACATATAAAAAAACCTCAAATTAAAAAAACTTAAAATAAAAATTTTAATACAAAATTTAAAAAAAATTAACAAAAATAAATTGAAAACCTTAAAACTACAAAAAAAAACAAAAAAAAATTATATCAAAAACCTTAAAAAATAAAATTTACACCAAAAAAATTCATAAATATCTAAAAAAAACATAAACATATTTTATAATATAACAATGTTATAATATAACAATGTTATATTATAACATAGTTATATTATAACAATGTTATATTATAACATAGTTATATTATAACATAGTTATATTATAACATAGTTATATTATCAATGAGACCTTATTGTTATAATATAACAATGTTATATTATAACATTCTTACATTATTAACATATTATCAAAAAAAACATTTAAATAAATTTGTAGCTTAGGAAAAATTAGTGTTTTTGTTAATTTTTTTTATTTTTTATGTTTTTTTTTAATATTTTATTGAATTTTTATTATTTTTCATTTTTTTTTTCTATTTTTTTTTTCTTTTTTAAGTTTGAAGGGATTTTTTGCTCTTATTTTTAACAAAAAAAACTTATTTTTGTTTTTTAAATTATTGTTTTTGGGAAATTTTAAATTTTTTTCATTTCTTTCTAGTTTTTATGTATTTACTGTTTTATTATTAAAAGTAAAAAAAAAAATTAAAAGTGACGTTGAATTTTTAAAGTATATTGTGATATTTTCATGGCATTATGTATTACATTGTGCTTTGCATGATAATAATATTTAAGGGTTTCTTTTATGATTTTGTTTATAGTAATGATGAGTTATTTTACCACATTATAAAAATGTGTCATTTTCATACCCCAATTTTAGAATGGGTGCTACCGGTAGCAGTACTTTTCAATTTGATGGTTGATTTTGAGGTTTTGGTTTTAATGGTACCAAGTGATAAAAATACGATTTCAAATGATCTCAAAATTTACGTTTTGAAAAGAAAAGAAAAAATTCAAAAACATCTTATTTGTTTTTAGGTGTTGATTTTAAGGTTTTGCTGAGCTACTATCTAAGTTTTGAAGCCCATGTTTGAAAAATGTTGTAATTTTGACCTCATTTTAAAAAATGGTGCTTCAGGTAGAACCACTTTTTGATTTGGGGGTTGATTTTGATGTTTTTTATGTGCAAACATATGGGTTTTTTGGGCCAAAGTTCTCATTTTGAGGTCACAATTCTCATTAAGTTGGTAACTATGTTTGTATGTTCAGCGTCGCTACCTTGAAAGAAATAGATTGGTTGGACAGGAAGATGAATTATTTTATGCGACAACAAAGGGGTCTGTGGTACAATCTTCAAAAAGGTATACCAACTGTGCTAGTAAATTAAACATAAAAAACGGGTGGGGGCATATAATATTGGACTAGAAAACGATGATTTGGAAACAATGGGCCTTTCTGCCCTCCCCATTTCTAATTTTTCCATTTTCTATTATCCCTTTTTTATTTTTGATTGCTTTGCTTAGTTGTCTTTCAAAAAATGCCTTGATGCGCGGGTTGGCAGACTCACTTGTTCACATTTATG
This sequence comes from Picea mariana, assembly GCA_032191745.1. Lineage (NCBI taxonomy): Eukaryota > Viridiplantae > Streptophyta > Pinopsida > Pinales > Pinaceae > Picea > Picea mariana. The sequence goes on from JASDQU010100406.1 coordinate 902,793, forward strand.
GTCATGTTTCTACCTTATTCCATACTTACCCACCCTGTCGATTACGGGTGTTGTGCTGGCGAGTTCAAGATTGTGCCTCTGGCTTCAGGGGTTTTGCGATATACAAATTGGCCTTCGTACACCGCCATCACGCCATATTTACTGTTACACATTTTTTCCAGTCAAAAAATCTGAGGCATACAATTTGACCCTCGGGTCCTCATGTTTCCTGAGTATCCCTTCACACCCTATTTTGTATTCCATCTCCTTGGACTCTGCATGTGACATTAAGAACAATTATGGACAATATACAATGCATATGATTGTTTAGTCCTTCTGATGTTCATCTACACATGCTTGCATCAGAAAACATTAGACTAGTGACATGGCCATCAGTAGTCAATCATCCCAAACATCAACAAACTGACAAGGCCAAATGTAAAGATGCATACATTTTGTTCCCCATATGTTTACCAAAAAAATATCCTCAGTTGTTTATTCATCTATGGCATGGTGAATATGTTGATGTCATATGCAACACATACTTTGCAGTTCACAAGAAGTATCAACAAGTGCAAGCGAGAAGTCGAACATAGCACAAGTTCCGCAGACTAAGAGGTCTGGTTGCAAAACTCTGGCTCCATAGTTCATCCAAGCTATGAGTCTACTTGTACATTTATGTTAGGAAAAAAATAAAACAAAAAAAAAATGCACACTACCATTCACATTAATTTTCCTGTTCAAAAAATGTCACGAGGTCTAAACTTGTAACACCCAAAATACTATCAATAGAGGGCTTGAACAACCGCTGAAATGGAAAAGTGTTCATTGGGGACATAATGGTCATCTATAGCACCTACTTTGACAAGGAAAACAAAACTAGATCCATTATGCGTGCTGACATGACATATAAGGAGGCCTTGATGACAGTCACACTGACTATTCCCACACAATTTGTCTAGAAACATGCAGAAAATATATTTCCAGGTAATGGCATATCCATTACAAATTTTAATATATTGCCCAAAACAGTATATGACCATGGTGATGGTGATCGGATTATATCGCTCAAAGAAACAAGTATTGTGGAAAAAATTATCGCTATTTGTTCGGAATATCTTTTTGTCTTGGACGCAACTATCAGCCAACTTTCACAGAGCAATAACATTTACCCAATCAGAAAAATTGGTGCAGTTGTCACACTCATGAGAAAACTTGGCTCGCAACACATTCTCCATATAAAAAATGGAGAGTCAGACAACAACAAGGCAATGGTACCATTCTACATATCCAATTTTGTCCTTTACTTTTGCATGTCCATGTATCTCGGTTAAGTTACACAAATATTGCATTGTTCCATGTTGCAGCTGCAATTGTTCGATACCTATTCAAATTTGTTTTCGTGAATGGAACAACAATTCCATAAAGGGAAATTTCCACTTATGCTCTTCAAAAATATAATAAAAAAAAGAGATGTTAAAGAAAGGATCTTTCGCACAACCCAAGCAACATTTGTAACAGAATTGCAAGCAAACATAGTACAGGATCTCAAAAGACTAACCATCTCTTAAACTATTGTGTGTATACATCTACAGATTCATCCTCACTTTGCTCATACAAATAGCCTTCACCAAACTTCTGCAATTTTTTTTTTATTATTATTCTTTCTTTGGTGCAGTTGTATATTATATTGTTCAATATATTAACTGTTATACTCACGTTTCCAGGTTGAGGGTGTTTTGGTTACAACGAATGAGTACTCGACCCCCTTCAAGCCTGTATGTGCAAAATTCAACTCTCATGCTTTTGCTTCTGCTTTCATAAGTGATGATACAATTGACTATCTGCGATGCAATAAAAAATGTGCATATATATATAGACATTGCATCAATGATGCCATCCGAACCGTGGGCAACACAACCGTGCATTATACAATTAGACAACTTTTGTTACAAGATGTGCTTTCTGGGTTAGCAGAATTTTCATATGCAGCATACCTACATAAAAAGGCAAACAGTGTCTACATGTTGCGCGACTTTCGGATACATAGAAAATTTACCTTAAATGAGTACAATGCAATATTCCATATCGGCTAAAAGAAAAAATATATATATCAAGCTTTGACAGGAAACAAAAATATCTCATGTGTGTCTGTAACTTTTCTTCAATACCCAGATGAATGTTCATCAGAGTCGAGTTCTTTGGATTTTACATCTACAACTGTAAAATTCTCTTTCCAGAGATTTTGTCTCTTCTTGTACACTTGAAAGAAGAAGGAGAATATAATTACAAATGCAATCGATGTTGTTATTTTGATGTTTTTTTTGCATCTCCCAGTAATAATTTTGGATATTTGTTGCGGTGTGAAAATTGAAATAACTAAAAAATGGTGGTTGGTTGTGGCTTTGATGGAGGAGTTTGCACGTTTTTGGGTTCCCAAATTGGACAATTGTTTTCCAACTATATATCCATGCAAGGATTTTTGCATTTGTTTTGGGTACCCGAATAAAAAAAATGGTGTCCAACTATACATTTATGGTATGGTATCTGCATTTTCTCGATGCCCTAATTGAAAAACAAAGGACTCAGCATGGATTGAAACATGATCTTGACATTTTCAGATCTCGCTATAGATATTGGGGAGTTCAGGCATTGGAATTCATACAGACAGGTGTGGTTGTTGGTAATGTACACGCGCATAAGATTGTTCAGTCTAGAAATGGGAAGCATGAGAGAAAACCCCATAAAAAGTATCCAACTATGAATAACTCAAGCCCATATTTTGAACAGTCGAAATAGATTGTTCCTCTAGGCAGGACCATCAGGCATTTCCAATAATATGGGAAATTTGGCATTGTTAAAACTGGTAGTGACAAATCATGGCACTATCAGAAGAAAATGTCCATAGTGATCTCGCTTAATGGTAAAATAGTAATCGAAAAATTTCTTATTCCCCCTTTTGAGGTCTGGTTATAGCTAGCATACAGTGGTGAAGCTCCGCTAGTTTTGTGTTGTCTTGTGTTTGGCATACTTTTGTTCATTTCCCATGGCCCCGGTTATTTTCTCGTGGGAACATATACCATATGCAAGAGAAAACCAATGTCACGATGTGTTTTTTTTATATATCAACTTGTTTGATGCAAAGGTCGATGCATACTGCTCTATGGAACCTTGTGGGATCTTGCTTGATGCCTTCTATGTTCATGTGTTTCCTTCTTCCTCACCTTTTAATACATTTGGTGTTTACTTGGTTCCTGGTTGTATGGTTCGTTATGGAAAATTAATAATACATTCAGGATCTTCGCAGTTTTTCTATGATCTTAAATACTATAGAGGACATTCTTTGCACTTTAGTATAAGCTCTATGACGCAAATGTAGTATGTGGCTCATTTTAGCACTTTTCCTTGATTGATGAACTTAGAAAAATTAATCTCCTGAAAAAATTTGAAATAAAAGAATATATACTATGTGAATTCCACTTGAACAATCATATCAACGAGAAGACATTAAAATTCAAATTCGTCATTGTTTTGCTTGCTGTGAAGCTGATAGTACAATAACTTTACTTAGACATCCCAGAATTTGTTTTCTTGTAGCTTTTCGACGCTTCTCTTATACAAACAGATCCTGGAAACTATAAGCATGGCTCAATGTATCTATTCCTTGATTGAAAAACCTGTTCACATGTTTAATGCACTTCATAGTTACTGTTAAAACCATCAATGGGGCTTTCTTACACCAATTTGCACTTCTGAAAATTGCCATCCCCTTTCTTTTTTCCATCTACTTTCTCTTTCTGGTTACTTACTCGTTTTTCAAAAAATGTCTAGGTGCGGGAGTTGGCGGATTCACGTCTTCAGATCTACCCATTGTTCCTTTTATATCACCAGCCCAACCGACCGCTTCCCCGTTTCATATTGAACAAACTTTTTGGATCACGGGTTCCCGCATAGGCGAGTTCAACATTGCATTTCCATTGTTCTAACACCTGCAAACAACACCTGGACTTTCGCGATCTACAAATTAGCAAACAAATTCCCCTTTATCTCGTTTTTAGCACTTTTCCTTGATCGATGAACTTAGAAAAATTAATCTCCTGGAATAATTTGAAATAAAAGAATATATACTATGCCAAGTCCAATAGAATTATCATATTAACGAGAAGACATTAAAATTCAAATTTGTCGTTGTTATACTTGCAGTGAAGCTGACAGTACAATAACTTTACTTAAACATACAAAAATTTGTTTTCTTGTAGCTTTTCGATGCTTCTCTTATACAAACAGATCCTAGAAACTATAGGCATGGCTCGTTGTATCTATTCCTTGATTGAAGAACCCATTCACATGTTTAATGCACTTCATAGTTACTATTAAGACTATCAGTGGGGCTTTCTTACACCATTTCCCGTTTACGAAAATTCCATCCCCTTTATTTTTTCTCTCTATTTTCCCTTTCTGGTTACTTACTCATTTTTTGGAAAATGTCTAGGTGTGGGAGTTGGTGGATTCACGTCTTCAGATTTCCACTTACTTTTATATCACCAGTTCAACCGACCACTTCCCTATTTCATATTGAACAAACTTTTTGGATCGTGAGTTCCCGGATAGGTGGATTCAACATTGCATTTCTATTGTTTCATTGCCTGCAAACAACACCCAGACTTCCACGATATACAAATTAGCAAACAAATTCCCTTTTATCTCGTTTTTAGCACTTTTCCTTGATTGATGAACTTAGAAAATTAATCTCCTGGAATAATTTGAAATAAAATAATAAATACTATGCAAAATCCAATGGAACTATCATATCAACGAGAGGACATTAAAATTCAAATTCGTCGTTGTTATACTTGCAGTGAAGGTGATAGTACAATAACTTTACTTAACATCCCAAAATTGATTTTCTTGTAGCTTTTCGACGCTTCTCTTATACAAACAGATCCTAGAAACTATAAGCGTGGCTCACTGTGTTTATTCCTTGATTGAAGAACCCGTTCACATGTTTAATGCACTTCATAGTTACTATTAAGACCATCAATGGGGCTTTCTTACACCAATTCTCGCTTCCAAAAATTTCCATCCCCTTTATTTTTGTCCTCTTCTTTCCCTTTCTAGTTACTTACTCGTTTTTCAAAAAATGTCTAGGTGCGGGAGTTGTCGGATTCACGTCTTCATATTTCCATTGTTACTTTTATATCACCCACCCGATTGATCGCTTCCTCGTTTCATATTGAACAAATTTTTTAGATAGAGGATTCCTGAAATATGCATACATTATGTTCCCCATATGTTTACCAAACAAATATCCTCAATTGTTTATTCATCTATTGCATGGTGAATATGTTGATGTCATCTGCAACACATACTTTGCAGTTCACAAGAAGTATCAACAAGTGCAAGTGAGACGCGGAACATAGCGTATGTTCCACAGACTAATAGTTCTGGTTGCAAAACTCTAGCTCCATAGTTCATCCAAGCTATGGGTCTACTTGTACATTTATGCCAAGAAAAACAAAAAACAAAAAAAATTAATGCACACTACCATTCACATTACTTTTTCTGTTCAAAAAATGTCAATAGGTCTAAAATTGTAACACCCAAAATACTATCAATAGAGGGCTTGAACAACCACCGAACTGGACAAGTGTTCCTCAGGGACATAATGGTCGTCTATAGCACCTACTTGGACAAGGCAAACAAAACTAGATCCATTATGCATGCTAGCATGACAGATAAGGAGGCCTTGATGATAGTCACACTGACTATTCTCACACAACTTGTCCATAAACATGTAGAAAAGATATTTCCAGGTAATGGGATATCCATTACAAATTTTAATATATTGCCCGAAACCATATATGACTATAGTGATTGTGATTGGATTATATCACTCAAAGAAACAAGTATTGTGAAAAAAAATCCTGCTATTTGTTCATAATATCGTTGTGTCCCGGACGCAACTATCAGCCAACTTGCACAGAGCAACGAAATTTACCCAATCAAAACCATTGGCGCATCTATCACACTCGCGAGAAAACTTGGCTCGCAACACATTCTTCATATAAAAGATGGAGAGTCAGACAACGACAAGGCAATAGTATCGTTATCCATATCTAGTTTTGTCCTTTACTTTTGCATGTCCATGTATCTCGGTTAAGTTACAAAAATATTGCATTGTTTCATGTTGTAGCTACAATTGTTCAATACCTATTCAAATTTGTTTTCGTCAATGGAACAACAATTTCATAAAGGGAAATTTCCACTTATGCTCTTCAAATATATAACAAAGAAAATAGATGTTAAAGAAAGGATCTTTCACACAATCCAAGAAACATGTGTAACATAATTGCGAGCAAACATAGTACAGGATCTCAAAAAACTAACCATCTCTACAACTGTTGTGTGTATACATCTACAGATTCATCCTCACTTTGCTCATACAAATAGCCTTCACCAAACTTCTGCAGTTTTTTTTTTATTATTCTTTCTTTGGTGCAGTTGTATATTATATTGTTCAATATATTAACTGTTATGCTCACGTTTCCAGGTTGAGGGTGTTTTGGTTGTCGCGAATGCATAATAAACCCCTTTCGAGCCTGTATGTATGAAATTCAACTCTCCTACTTCTTCTTCTGATTTCATAAGTGATGATACAATTGATTGTCTACGATGCAGTAAAAACTGTCCATACATATATAGACATTGCCTCGATGCTTCCATCCGAACTGTGGAAAACATAACCGTGCATTGTACAATTAGAAAACCTTTGTTGCAAGATGTGCTTCATGGGTTAGCAGAATTGTCATATGAAGCATACCTACAGAAAAAGGCAAACAGTGTCTACATGTTGCGCGACTTTCGGATACATAGAAAATTTACCTTAAATGAGGACAATGCAATATTGCATATCGGATGAAAGGAAAAAAAAAATCATATCAAGCTTTGGAAAAAAATGAAAATATCTCATGTGTGTCTGTAATTTTTCTTCAAAACCCAGATGAATGTTCGTTGGAGTCGAGTTCTTCGAATTTTACATCTACAACTGTAAAATTCTCTTTCCATATATTTTGTCTCTTCTTGTACACTTGAAAGAAGAAGGAGAATCTAATTACAAATGCAATCGATGTTCTTATTTTGATTTCTTTTTTGCATCTCCCAGTAATAATTTTGGATATTTGTTGCAGTGTGCAAATTGAAAAAAAAAAATGGTGGTTGGTTGTGGCTTTGATGGAGGAGTTTGCACATTTGGGTGCCCAAATTGGACAATTGTTTTCCAACTATATAGCCATGCAAGGATTTCTGCTTTTTTTTTTTTCGGTACCCGAATAAAAAAAAATGGTGTCCAACTATACATTTATGGTATGGTATCTGCATTTTCTCGATGCCCTAATTGAAAAAAAAAAGGACTCCTCATGGATTGAAACATGAGCTTGAGATTTTCAGATCTCGCTATAGAGATTGGGGAGTTCGGGCATTGGAATTCATACAGACATGTGCGTTGTTGGTAATGTACACGCGCATAAGATTGTTCAGTTCAGAAATGGGAAGCATGAGAGCAAACCCCATAAAAAGTATCCAATTGTAAATAACTCAGGCCCATCTTTTGGACTATCGAAATAGCTTGCTCCTCTAGGCAGAACCATCAGGCATTTCCAATAATATTGGAAATTTGGCATTGTTAAAACTGGTAGTGATAAACCATGGCACTATCAGAAGAAAATGTCCATAGTGATCTTGCTTAATGATAAAATAGTAATCAGAAACTTTCTTGTTCCCCATTTTGAGGTCTGGTTATAGCTAGCATATAGTGGCGAAGCTCCACAGGTTTTGTGTTGTCTTGTGTTTGGCAGACTTTTGTTCATGTCCAATGGCCTCGGTTATTTTATAGTGGGAACATATACCAGATGTAAGAGAAAACCAATGCCACGCTGTGTTTTTTTGATATATCAACTTGTTTGATGCAAAGGTCGATGCGCACTTCTCTATGGAACCTTGTGGGATCTTGCTTGACGCCTTATGTGTTCATGTGTTTCCTTTTGCCTCACCTTTTAATACATTTGGTGTTTACTTGGTTCTTGGTTGTATGCGTCATTATGGAAAATTAATAATACATTCAGGATCTTCGTAGTTTTTCTATGATCTTAAAGACTATAGAGGACATGCTTTGCACTTTAGTATAAGTTATGTGACACAAATGTAGTATGTGGTTCGTTTTAGCAGTTTTCCTTGATCGACGAACTTAGCAAAATTAATCTCCTGGAAAAATTTGAAATAAAAGAATATATACTATGCGAAGTCCACTTGAACAATCATATCAACAAGAAGAGATTAAAATTCAAATTCGTCGTTGTTATTCTTGTGATGAAGCTGATAGTACAATAACTTTACTTAGACATCCCAAAATTGATTTTCTTGTAGCTTTTCGATGCTTCTCTTATACAAACAAATACTGGAAACTATAAGCATGGCTCGTTGTATCTATTCCTTGATTGAAGAACATGTTCACATGTTTAATGCACTTCATAGTTACCATTAAGACCATCAATGGGGCTTTCTTACACCAATTCACACTTCCAAAAATTGCCATCCCCTTTCTTTTTTCCCTCTGCTTTCCCTTTCTAGTTACTTACTCATTTTTCGGAAAATGTCTAGGTGCGGGAGTTGGAGGATTCACATCTTCAAAAATCCCCACTGTTCCTTTTATATCACTAGCCCAATCGACTGCTTACTTGTTTCATATTGAACAAACTTTTTGGATCGCGGGTTCCCAGATAGGTGGGTTCAACATTGTCTTTCTATTGTTCTATCACCTGCAAACAACACCTGGACTTCCACTATCTACAAATTAGCAAACAAATTCCCCTTTATCTCATTTTTAGCACTTTTCCTTGATCGATGAACTTAGCAAAATTAATCTCCTCGAATAATTTGAAATAAAAGAGTATATACTATGCAAAGTCTAATGGAAATATCATATTAACGAGAGGACATTAAAATTAAAATTTGTTGTTGTTATACTTGCGGTGAAGCTGATAGTACAATAAATTTTCTTAAACATCCAAAAATTGATTTTCTTGTAGCTTTTAGATGCTTCTCTTATACAAACAGATCTTGGAAACTATAGGCATGGCTCGTTGTATCTATTCCTTGATTGAAGAACATTTTCACATGTTTAATGCACTTCATAGTTTAACTATTAAGACCATCAATGGGGCTTTATTACACCATTTCCCAGTTCCGAAAATTTCCATCCCCTTTCTTTCTTCCCTCTACTTTCCCTTTCTTTTACTTACTCGTTTTCCGGAAAATGTCTAGGTGTGGGAGTTGGAGGATTCATGTCTTTAGATTTCCACTTACTTTTATATCACCATCCCGACCGACCGATTCCCCATTTCATATTGAACAAACTTTTTGGATCGCGGGTTCCCGGATAGGTGGGTTCAACACTATGTTTCCATTGTTCCACCTCCTGCAAACAACACCCGGACTTTTGCGATCTACAAATTGGCAAATAAATTCCCCTTTATCTCGTTTTTAGCACTTTTCCTTGATCGATGAACTTAGCAAAATTAATCTCCTAGAATAATTTGAAATAAAACAATATATACTATGTGAAGTCCAATGGAACTATCATATCAACGAGATGACATTAAAATTCAAATTCGGCGTTGTTATACTTGCGGTGAAGCTGACAATACAATAACTTTACTTAACATCCCAAAATTGATTTTCTTGTAGCTTTTAGACGCTTCTCTTATACAAACAGATCCTGGAAACTATAAGCATGGCTCACTATATTTATTCCTTGATTGAAGAACCTATTCACATGTTTAATGAACTTCATATTTACTATTAAGACCATCAATGGGACTTTCTTACACCAATTCTCACTTTCGAAAATTGCCATCCCCTTTATTTTTGTCCTCTTCTTTCCCTTTCTAGTTACTTACTCATTTTTCAGAAAATGTCTAGGTGCAGGAGTTGGTGGATTCACGTCTTCAGATTTCCATTGTGACTTTTATATCACCCGCCCGACCGATCGCTTCCTCGTTTCATATTGAACAATTTTTTTGGATCGCGGGTTCCCGAATAGGCGGGTTCAACATTGTATCCCCATTGTTCCATCGCCTACAAACAATACCCGAACTTCCGCGATCTACAAATTAGCAAAAAAAATTCCCTTTATCTTGTTTGATTTCACTTTTTGTTTACTTGGTCCTTTTTCCGAATGTCTCCTGCTTTTATATACAACACCCGAATTTCCACAATATACAAATTGACCCTCGAAATCCATCATTGTCTCATATTCCATCTTACGCATTTTGCATTCAATAGTTGGGGTAGATACAATTTGATTATCGAGCCCTCATGTCTCCTTAGTAGAGCTTGTGGCATTATTTTCAAGCCCGTCAATATTCCTTATTCTTAGTATGTCTAATGCTTTTATATCACGAGTCCGACCAACCTCTTTTCCATTGCATAATTGGCCACTGTTACCATCGTCGGTTCCTGGCCATCCTTTCTCAACATTGCGCTTCCACTGTTCCACTACCTACAAACAACACCCAAAATTTCATGATATACAAATTGATGCTCGAGATCTGTCATTGTGACATAAAATTTGACCATCAGCCCCTCACGTCTCTTGATTATATCTTGTGACCCTATTTTTGAAACCCATCCGACCGCTTTCCATACTTTCCCATTTCTTGGAATCTGTTTCGAGGGTTGGTGGGTGGACAAAATGTACAATGCTTAGTCACTCTTCTCCATCCCTGCCACCTTCGTACTTCTTTCTAGATATGCAATTATTAAGCTTTAATGCTAGTAGTTCATCCTGCAGAAACCATTAAGATTGTCATTAATGTCTGGAAGGTTGGAGAATATTTGTCATTAATAAGAATTAAACCAAGATTTGCGAAGAAGAGTGTTATCCTTTCCAAGTATTCATTTCAAAGATGATACAATCTCTTTCATGCGTCGGTCGGTTGGCACCTTTACAAAATCTCTAATTCTTAATCTCTCTTTGCCATCACTGCCACCTTCGCACTTTTTTATAAATATGAAATTAGTAAGATTTAATGGTAACAACTCATTACACGCGAACCATGGAGATTGTCATTCATCAGCGAAAGGCTTTAGGAGATATTCCATTGATACGCATTAAACCAAGATTTTCAGACGGTTATATTATTCCTCCCCATTTTTCATTTCAAACATCATCTGGAGCTAACGAAAATTCTTGTTAACTTATGGCAGCAGTTCCACAGCAATTCTGTCCAGATATAGTAAAAACCTTCGGGCACGATGGGCAACGTTTCCAGTATTCCAAGGCATATTCTTGCTACTCATCTCCCACCACCCAGGAGAAAAAAAGGAAATGGTCCCTTGGTGCACCGAGAGATATATTTCAAGCCAAAGAATTCCAAGGCAACCCTGCTTGTCCAGACAACCTACCCGCCTGCATTGATGGTTGGCGCAGAGGTTGATGCGATGGATTTCGAGCTAGAAGAAGATGATTAGATAGATGATGATGGAAATGGATGATGGAAATGCAAAGACTGTTCTGAATCCTGCACCCAAATTTAAATCAACCATAACAAGTCACACTTACCGTCTTGACAATGGCGGTCTTGACAACACCAAAATAAGGGGTTTCAGAAAAGAAATCGACGTTGAACGTAATAGTCGCTTTCCAGCAAAAGTAGGAATTCTAGAGGTCCAAATTAGTCTATTATGGGCGGAAGTCTTTCACTGTAAGGAAATGACCTGTTGATGCTCCCAGAGATATATTTCAAGCCAAAAAATGATTCAATTGCGGGACCACTATCCTGTTCTCTGGATATACAATTAACATCTTAGGGAATGAGGACCAAACCTCCCACTGGTGCAAGAAATATTCCTACTATTCATTTCCTTCTTCCCATAATGGACTAATTTGGGCCTCTGGAATTGTTCGTGCAACCTGTGTCCCTGAAGTTTTCGACTATGAGGAGGTGGTTTCTTGGTGTGTCCTAACTTTCAGTTTCGATCTATTATGTTTGCCCTGCAACTTTTTTCATCTTCTTCCTCACGGGAAGCTTGTGAGAACTATCAATTTTACTGTAGGAATGTTGTCCATCTGCTTCAAGACAAGAATTTATTCCACTGCGGACCCACTCTCCTATTTCTTTGTCGGATCAGGTCTTCCACAAAATATTGAGATCGAGGCACCGAATATTAATCCACCGAGGAGAAGACCACAAGGATTTCCTAAAAAAAAATCATGGTAATCAGTTTTGTATGCATGTTGAAGAGAATATCGATGGCTCCTGCATGTTGCAGATCCTACATCTATGTTTATCGCAAATATGTTCAATGTTTTGGCCCAAAGAACTTGGTCCAGATTCTAGGGATAGATATACATTCCTTGGTATTCTTTTTTTTTAATCGATTTACTATTAAAAAAAATTCCTTGGATTCTTGGTTGCTACTTCTTTTTCTGGATTTAACACCTTCTCATTGGCATGGTTCGATAGTCTCGTAGTTCTTTGATATTGTATTTGCTTAAGTAATTTATTGTAAAATGGAACATTTAACAATTATACGATAATGCACTATGTCGATCCATCAAGCTTTTATGGAAACAAAAATTAATTTCAGATAGTTTCAAACCAACGTTCAATTCTATTCGTAATGTAGATAGAACATAGCAAGACCAAATCACAATGTTGCAGCAAGATCATCATTCTTGTTTCTAGACATGCAATTATTAATCTTTAATGCTAACAACCCATCATGCAAGAAGTTTAATATGTTAATGTCATGGAAGAATGTATCAAGAACACAATTAATCCCACAAGTTGCAATAAAATTTAATCTTCAACAGAGCATTTGCTGGCAATTACTAGAAAATGATGGTTTTTCAACAATGGGGCTTGTTTGAAATCAATTCCCGCTTACGAAAATTTCCCTCCACCTTTCTATTTTCCCACTATTTTATCCCTTGTAGTTTCTCTTTCTGGTTACTTAGTCATTTTTTTTGAAAATGTCTTGTTGTGCGGGTTGGCGAATTCACGGGTTTCGACCAAGCACTTCCCCTTTGTCTAAATTGCACTTTCCATTGTTCTATGACCTACAAACAACACTCTAACTTCTGAAATTTGTAGATTTACTTCTAGACTCCCACATCATCCCCTCTTCTCTGTTACACATTTTGCACTAAAATGTTACGATATATACAATTTGACAGTTAGGGCCTTACGTCTCCTCGATAACCCTTTTCACCCTATTTTGAAGCCTGTATGACTGCTTTCCACACTTGACCATTTCTTAACATCTCTTTCACAGATCGTTGCGTTCGCGGGTTTAAGAAATTTCCAATTTCTAGTTGTTGTTTCTTGTGCCCACTACCTTCAGATTTCTTTCCAAGTATATGCAATATGTATAAAACTTCTCCAGAAACATACAAAAAAGATATTTCCATGAAATGGAATATCTATTGCAGATTTGAATATATTGGACCTTATTTTCCCTCTTCTATACTTAACCAAATTCCCATTTCGTTTTCCCCTATACTCTCTCTTTCTTGTTACTTGGTCATTTTCCTGAAAATGTCTCAATGCACGCATTGGCCAACTCACACTTTTTAGATCGTGGATTCCCGAGCAGACGGGCTCTATATTGCACTTCCATTGTTCTGTGACCTACAAACGACACATGGAACTCCGCGGTATACAAATTTACCGCCACACTCCCACATCATACCCTCTTCCGTGATATACAAATTGACTTCCAGACTCCTACATTAGCTCCTCTTCCATGTTACACAGTATGCACTCAAAAGTTCCAATCAATACACTTTGACCGTTGAGGTCTTGCAATCTCTTTCACGGATCGTCGGGTTCAGACAATTTCCAATTCCTAGTTGTTGTTTTCTGTTACCACCACCTTCACACTTCTTTCCAAGTATATGAAATAAGTATATAACTTCTCCAAAAACATGCATAAAAGATATTTCCAGTAAATGGGATATCTATTACAGATGTGAATATATTAACCCTTGTTTTCCGTCTTCTATACTTAACTAAATTCTCGTTTCTCTTTTCCCTGTACTTTATCTTTCTCGTCACTTAGTCATTTTTCCAAAAATGTCTAGCTGCGTGGGTTGGCAGACTCGCGGGTTCACATTTGCACTTGTGCTTTTATATCATGACTCCGACTGACCACTTCCCCATTACATACCCAATCACTTCTCCGACCACGAATTCCCAGGTAGGCAGGCTCTATATTGCACTTCTATTGTTCTGTGACCTACAAACAGTACCCTGACTTCCACGATATACAAATATACAACTGGAATCATCATATCGTCTTCCCTATTACACTCTACCTATCATCCCCTCTTCTGTGATACACATTTTGCATTGAAAACTTCTGAGACATACAATTTGACCGTCGGGTCCTCACGTCTCTTGTAGAACTATTGTCACCCCATTTTGAAGCTCATTCGTCCGCTTTCCATACTTTTCCATTTCTTCGAATTTCATTCGCGGATCGTCGAGTTGGCAGGTTCAAGAAATATCCAATTCCTAATCGTTGTTTCTTGTTCCCACACCCTTTGCAATTAGCAATTAGCAAGTATATATAAGATCTCATTTCTAAGTATGCAATTAGCAAGCGTTAATACTAAACCAAGATTTGAGGAGATATCCCATTAATACGCATAAAACCAAAAATTTTGGATGGTTATATTATCCCTTCCGAGTGTTAATTTCAAACATCATGGAATTTCATTTGCGCGTCGTCAGGTTGGTCCATTCACGAAATCTTCAATCCTCAATTCTAAAAACGAGACTGACCGACCGTTTCCCTATTCCATACTTAGCCACCTTCCCGGAATTCTGCAAATATACAAACCGACTGCTAAACTGCCCCATCATGCTCTCTTTTGTTTTACATGTTTTGTAGTTAACAATTCTTATACATAAAATTTGACCGTCGGACACTCACCTCTCCTGAGTATCCCCCGTAACCCTATTTTAAATCTCGTCCGACCGCTTTTCAAACCTTTCCATTCCTTCCTTTCTCTTCCCCGTCTCTTTTACCTTCGCACTTGTCTATAATAAAAAAATGTTTATATATATATCTTGTTTCTAAATATGCAATTAGTGATCTTTAATTCTAACAATTGATTGTGCAGAAATCATATAGATTTTCATTGATGAGCGAAAGGATCGAGGAGATCTCCTATTTATATGCATTAAACCAAGATTTGTGGAGGGTTATATTATCCCTTCCGAGTGTTGATTTCAAAATCATGAAATGTCGTTCGCATGTCGTCGGGTTGGCACGTTCACGAAACCTCCAATTTTTAATTACTCTTCATCGTACCTGCCACCTTCTCACTTCTAAATATGAAATAAGTAAGCTTTACTACTAACAATTCATCATGCAGCACCCATAGAGATTGTCATTAATGAGTGAAAGTCTCGAGGAGATTTCCCATTCATAAGTATTGAACCAACATTTGCGGAGGGTTATATTATTGCCTCCAATTGTTCATTTCAACCATCATCTGGAGCAAACAGATGTTCTCATAAACCTATGGAATCAGCTCAACAACAGTTCTATGGAGATACAGTGAACATCTTTGGGCGTGAGGACCAAAAATTCCAGTGGTCCAGGGCATATTCTTATTACTCATCCCCTGCTGCCCAGAACGAAGTAATTTGGACCTATAGAATTGCTCGTGCAGGCTGTTCCCCTGAATTTTTTGACTGTAAGGAGCTGGTCTCTTGGTGCACCGATAAATATATTTCAGACCAAAGAATTATTCGAATGTGGAACTACTCTTTTGTTTCTTTATCACCTTAGGTCTTCTGCCAGATATTAAGATTGTCAGAGCCAACATTGGCGTTCAAAGGAGAAGATTCGAAGCAATTCCTAACAAAGCATAATAACGAGTTGGACCTCTTTCCCGACTTCTTGGAAGACCCAATGGAAGTTCCTAAATATATCACAAACTTGCAGGTTAGTTCATTTAGAAATCCATTCCAGGAAATTGCCTGGTTGTTTACAAGAATAACGGGACAAGAGTCCACAACAACTATTTCTCGCATGGCTCTTTATATTTTGTATTTCACAGTCAAGGAACAAGCCATTTTTTAATGGGGCAAGATAATTTCCCATTAAATATGTTCCCAATTGTCAATCTTCAAAAAGGAGAATAAATTTTATATGTCATCCTACTTGGTTTTTGCGATAGCGCATTTTTGCCAATTTCTAAAACTGTCTCTGTCCAAGATGATAAACTGGGAATTTGACCCAGTAACGTTCTGGTACCAGGCCTTGTGGAAGCACAAGGCCTCCCACTATTTTTATGAGGTTTTTAATGGCTTTGTGTCTGTTTTCAATTTTTTTTTGTTATGAGAAGATGCTCCCCACATATCTGACCAGGCAACCAGGTTTTTGGATGGGAAGGGGGCACTTGAACATATGGATAATTACACTATGATAAGGATTTTTGGCTCCAGGGAAAAACCTGCTCTCCTTCCATGTCACGTTACTGACATAATGTTTGTTACAGAAGTAGCAAGGCAATACAACTATTGGTTGCATCTATTCCAAGGGAAGAGAAAAAAATAGCTCATTCTTCTGCCTTGGAAAGTTGGGGACTTCGTGTTGAGGAATGTCAACAAAATTGACAAATTCACAACCCATTTCAACAACTTGAACTTAAGATATGTTCAAAGCCTAAGGAGGGTTCGACCCTAATAAAAAAAATTTACAACATTTACAAACACTTGGCTTCGACAATTCTTTTTTCAAAAAACACTTGCCCAAAAACATAGACACTGACGACAACGCTCCTACTTCTGGTGTTAGTGACCTAGAAACACTGCAATGCACCACTGAATTGTGAAAGCAACAGGGAAAAGGCCCCGGTGAGAAGAGTGTTCACTCAGTGGATAACACTCCCAAAAGTACATCATACCAGAGCATCTCTCCAACAACCCACCACAACAACAAAGAAACTCATAATTCTTTGAACTAAGGAGGTGATAACAACCCTCCTCACCCTAAAATTGATAGTTTTCACAAGCTTCCAGTGGACAAGAGAAAAAAAAGTGTGGGATAGGGGGAAGAGCCCGAAATTGGGAGTGAGAACATGGAACTTGAGCCTGATCTGAATAGAATATTTTGCTACCTTGATCAGCCCAGGGATGCGATCCCGCATAGTCCAACTGATACCGAAAATTTTGATGAAGATGAATCCTTCATGTTCCAAAGCATTGTTTTTGACAGCCAATCCAAAAAATTAATTATTGAAAAAAAAGATGTAAAAAATAAGAAAGGAAAATCTCGTTCAGAGGTTAACCTTGCAAAAATGTAGTCATCCCAAATCTGTCAACTTCACATAGCGACCGCAAATGCTCTTGATGATTCCATTAGAGGCATTAAGGTCGAGAATTCCATATTGAAGGAATGGGTCAAGGAATTGGAAGAAGCTTTGATTCCTATGTCATTGCTTGCATTTCCTTTGGCAATAGCCATGCCTGATGTTGTTCCTGAGATTACACTTAAGGCTTAGAAGTGTAATATCAAGGCATAAAAAATATAAAGGTTGATTTTAAGAAATGATTTTTCTTCTGATAGTTATATAATATTTAATTCCTCGAATGAAAATAAAAATAGAACAGTACAGAGGCTGTAATTTGTCGTCTAAGTCGATTTATGAAATCAGGCAAGGTGAGGGAAACTTACAAAACTGTTAAACAAAACAAGGCATCAATGTAGAGATAAATCTTATCATGTTCACAGTAGAAGAAAATAAAGCATGTACTCTTGATAGTTATCCAAGTAGCTTACAGGTCTTGTATTTATTGACAACAAATAAAGAGGAAAAATTGCTTGCTTAACGAACAACCGGTTTGGTGTGATTACAATAGCTATGTTACTGAATTTAAACACTCACTTATCAAAGAGACATTTAAAGAAACAAGAAATATGGAGTACAAAGGCTAAACATAACTCAAACTACACAAAGATTGGAATCTCTGTCTGCACTTGTATTAATTCTCACAAAAGGAGATTTTCTCTTAATTACATTTAGCAAGAAGCAGCCTTTGTTCAATCTTTGAAACATGTATTTATACAACAGGTTCTCAACCCTAAGCGGTTGGAATTCTCCTTATTTCTAAAATAGTAAAATTACAAAATGTAAAATCTGAAATGCTTCACTTGCATCTCCCTTGTCGCTTTGCTATGTTGGCGGAGGAGTTTTTGCTTCTCTTTATCCACCTCAAAATCAACTGGTCTTCTAATCATGATATGTACAAATGACGTGTACAGATTATCTCATTGGTTCCCAAAAGTGCTGCATTTTCCTTGCTCAACACATTTAACGCACATGCCCACAAACTGTACCACCAATCTAGACAACTCTGTTAAGTTGTTTGCCTCAAACATATATAATTTCGTTTCTAAGTGAGGCAGTCTGCCTTCCATTATCCTGTCTTCTGAAGATATAGACTGTAGCTACAGACTAGGCTTCATTAGCCACCTATCTATCTGAGTAATATCAATCTGTTTTAATTGCAAGATTTCAGCCCGAGTCTCTTCCATGTTTGTCTTGATATTAAGTTAATTCTTTGCTATATCAACTTGTCCCAATACTTCAAAGATATTATCTTTTCTGAGGCCTAATGACTCTTTGTCAAGTGAATGAAAATTTTCTTCACAATCCTTCTTCACTTCCTTAGCCATTCTTTTACTTTCATCTATGTTAGTCTCCCAGGTCTTCAGTATAATATCGCCTCTAGTTTGTTCCGAAGGAGACAATCTGGAGACCATAGATACTCCTTCTCTTTTCGATGCCACAACTTCTTCTTGGAAAGTGGCCCAAGAAAAAATAGCCTCTCTCCCCTTTAAACAAATTTTATTTAAGGATTGGTCGACCACCTGAAAATGGTTTTGGATAGCTTCTACCTTAGTAAAAAGGCTTTGTTGTGTTGATCTCAACTTCTCACACACCTCCAATGCCTTCACTTGGAAAACTCTCATATCTATAGCTGTATTTTCAGTCGAGTTTATTCTAGCCTATAGTTGTTTTATCAACTCTCCCTGGTGAAAGGCTCATTCTCTACTCGCATGTGCATTCTTGTGCATTTCGTCGATACTGGATTTGAGCTGTTAGATTTCCTGTGTATCACAAACTCTAATATTCTCAAAACTCTTGTTCATATTGCTCTTGACATTATTTTCCACAATATTTACTTGATTTTTCAATTGGCTTATCAGCAGATCCTTCTGCTTCAATCATTCTTTTAAATTTCCAACTGAAAATTAGTTTGTCATTGCAAAATCTCCCAGCGATCCTGCCACATCTGTAGCGAAATCTTCCTCTTCCAAGGCATGTCCATCAAATAGTACATTGTGTATTTTGACAGTCACACCTTCCCTCTGGTGCAAAATCTCCCAGTGATCCTACCACATCTATAGCGAAATCTTCTTCTTCCAAGGCATGTCCATCAAATAGTACATTGTGTATTTTGACAGTCGCACCTTCCCTCTGGTGTGTTTCTCTCTTTACACAACCCTTCTTTTCTCGCTGAAAAAGAAATCAGAAGGAGGCATCTCTTCAGCCGAAATAGGTGTAAGATCCTCTATGAACACTACCTCGGCACTCGGGTTTCCTCTGTTGAACTGCAAAGGCGTGATATATTGGATAGGGCTACCAATCTCGGTGAATGGTTGCTTCTCGACCGTGTCAGTAGCTGATTTTGTTGGCGTGGACAGTGGATCTTTCCGAGTCAAAACCTCAGTCTTCTCCCAACTTTCTTGCGCATCTTGTCCACTAGAGTTCTTTGTTTCTAAACTCTGGAGCTCAATTTCCTGTGTAGCTGGGGGTGTAGGGACTTCTCCCTGCAAGACCTTCGGAAGGATATTTCTCCTATGCCTTTGGAAATTATAGATTGGATCAATTGGTCTGGAGCCAGGATTTGGACTCGGCTCAAGACTTTCTGATAGGATCTTGATCCTCAGAATATATCATCATGAGGAGAATCTGCATGCTCGTACCCTTTCAAATTACAAGAGGCCATGTGGTTTCCCACGATTTTCTAAGGATCGTGTTTCTTCAACTCAATATTGACGAGCTTAATTTCTTCTAGGGCTACAGCCTCTATTTTCGAATGGCCAAAATATAATAGTGAAAACATGCCTATCTGCAAGGGAAAAGTAGGCTATACATTTTTCTGCATGGATTTTATCTCTTTACTGACTTCGCCCAGTATAGTTTGACGCGCTACTTCTCTGCACACCAATCGATATGGTAGAAAATTGGGCAAGGCATGTGGAGGAACCGAGCAACCAAAAACCTTAATATAGGAAAAATGCTCTTCAATATACTAGTCTGCTATCTTCTCCAGGTTGGCCACTACTCTATCAAAAATCTTGCGAGGTGGGCACCCATATATGGCTATATGCATTAGCACTACCACATAATTGCATATTTCATAAAAGGAATCTTTCACTTTATCTTCCCATAGCCTCGAATGATAAATATGTATTGCCTCGACGCTGTCTAGAGTCTAGCTCCATCCTATCAAAGGAAAAGGTGTCATAAAACAAATGGCATCCATAAAGTATGCCAACATATAAACCTGGGTAGGTCGTCCTTTGGCTTTCAACATCTGATATTCGGTGATTTCCTTGGCCAAACTGTCAAATATCATTTTGGCCCAATTTAATGAAAAACCCTCTACAACTTCGTGCATTATCGGTACCCATGATAAAAGGAAGTGGGTGGAATTTTTCCTCTTGAAAATTCTACAGAGCATCATGGCCACATACAACATATGAGAGTCTAATGATGCGGTGGTGTATACGCCATGGGTGTCCTCTCTGAATTTCTCGGGGCGTGCCCACCAATATTTGATCAAATCAAGGTATTTCTTTATGCCTTCTGGGCACCCCTCTTCCTTGAACTTATTTAAGAAATCGACATTATAACTGTGTTTGAATGCGGGGGACAATTTGTACATCACCTATACATGTTCTGGGTAGAAAGATCCAACAACTGCTTTATGCGCATTGTAGATGGTTTTGGTAGTGACGTCAACGTTCTCTAGTGTCCATCCTATCATGTCTTTATACGGCATGAGCCTCGGCCGCGTGGATATCTTATGTAGCTCTGATTGTGCTATGTATTTGAGCTTCATCTCTTGAGTCTCGGTCCCTTCATCGTCTGACTCTTATGGACAGTTGTTAAGCTCGTATTGTAGGATTTCGCAGAACTGCGTCCAATTTTTTATGGTCTCCACAGCTCTCGGTGATGTGTCCAAGAGGACATCTGTGTTTTGGCTCGAGCTTTCACCAGTCCCTTTACCCATTTTTCACAGAGCCATGATAGTAGTTGTTACACATCAAAATCACTCTTTGTAATGATGGCTAGTGTCTTCGTTACAAATATCGCAAGTGTCACATATTGGTTGCAAGTGTTGCAAGTGTCACGAAGATTATCTTGTCTATGTCGTCTCTCTAATGACATCATAAAAACACTTAAGATGCCTTAAAGACTAGTCTTGAACAAAGGAAATCAATTGACAAGGAGTACAAGCCTTTTTCCACTGAAAAAGCCACTCAAAAGTCAAATTTGGAAGGGAGCGCTCCCCTACATACTGTCAGGGAGAACTGGCTCTCTGTACCCTGTTCTAGAGGAGCGTTCCAATGCTCTGTGTCCCTTTTTGAGGGAGCGTTGGCCATTTTTGGGAAAAATTTGGTTTGTTGCAGGAAATTAGGGAAGAATCCCCTCAATATCTGAAGGTGGTTGGACTCGAATCTGAGGTCGAGGCATGATCTTAGGGGAGATCCACAACTGAAGGAGAGGAATCCTCAACTTACCCCAAAGATCTCTCAAGTGGTTATACCTCTCCACGCCTATATCAGGAGGCCTCCTCATGGTGAAAGAATAGATGGAGATTGAGAATTACACCAAACTTATGATCCCATAAGTGAGATTCCATTGAAGCACAATCAGTGTAGATTACTTGAGCAAAGGAGTTGGACAAGGAGAGATGGAAAAAGATGTTGCACCTTCATCAAAGGATTGTAAGTACTCTTCATTTGTTCTCATTAATATATATACATGCTTGGCCTGTTTCTTTCAAGTTTATGTTTGTTTCACATGAACATGTCTTTAGTAGATAGATTTGTATTTGAGCTAATCTCAGTAGAATAGGAAGCCCGTTGTATCTTTGTTTGTTCTAAAAGACCTATCGAGGAGCTCAGGATTGAGCTCAGCTTGAACTTTGAGAGGACAAACGTCGTTAACAAGGTACACATATTTCTTCTTCCTCTTCGTATATTAGCTTAATTAGATCTAAAAAGGATGTCAGTGTCCATGTTAAGCACTTTTCTATCTTGGCCTTAGGAGTCTAGAGACCGAGAGGGAATCCGCTTGTCCGTAAGAGGATTCAACTGTAACAGTAGTAAACGCAGCACTGTGTTACCTATCACAGAAAATGCACAAGACTTATGTAACAAGACTTATTATCTCACAGAAAAACGCAAATGTAATTCAGAATGAAAATATACTCTCTGCCTTAAGTGCACCAATTTGCGTATACATACACTGACAATGTGTTTACTTCCCTTAATGAAAATATTTGGGCAATGATACGGGATCTTATTTAAAATAATTTTCCCTAGATCAGCTATTAATGCCATTAATGGTTAGTTTTTTGTGATCGGGAAAAGCATAGATGAAATTTGAATTTACCCGATCTACGACTCGATGAAAACTTAATACAAGATAAGAGTGTTTAATTCGTTAATAAATCTCGTTTAACTGTTAATTAATCATGTCTAACCTTAAATATTTTCAGGTCATCGGACCTCGAGTTATCCTATAACATTTCAAGGTATGATCTCTAAAACATGAAATCGCGATGTGATTAATTAATTTTAATCATGTTTAACCCTTTTAATTAATCATGATTAACCTCAAATATTTCGGGGTTTTAGATCTCGGGATATTGCAAGTCCCTCGAGGTAGGATCCCTGAAATGAGAAATTGTGAAATGATTAATTAATCATTAATCGTTTTAAATCATTAATTAACTCAGCTTAATGTTTAAGATATTTCGGGAGTTCAGATTTCAGGAATTAGGGATACGATAGATGGCGAAAACCCGATTCCCGAAATAGAGAAACTATTATTCAATTTTCTAATTGGGTTTTAGTTTCTTCTTAAGTATTCATCCTTTCATTCGTTTGATTAATTAACTTTATTTAAATTTCTGATAGGTCATCTTTTTGGAAGGGTACATCAGGTATTAGTGAGTATACGTGTATCGTGACTAGGATTCCTTAAACACTTTTTGGGTATCGGGACTTTGGATTTGCTAGATGTTGAAATGCCTGCAGCGTGAAACTCCAAAACCTGGAATTTCAAATATAACCTTTAGTGATTTGACTCTTTAACGTGTAGGCGGCTCCATAAATTTTAAGAGAATGGGATCATTTGATTTGATGGAATATTTTGTCAACGAAAAGAATCAAGCGCGCGTTATTTTCTTTTAAATGGAAACATAATTTATATAAATACTAAATTTCAGAAATTTATGTGTGTTCCAACCCCTGCCACCCCTGCAGCAAGTTAAAAGGATCCTCCAGCCTCCTCGCATCATGTAGAGGATATGTGGAGAATAATATCAAGAAAAGAATGGAACTGATTACTGAGGCATGGGAAACATCACAAACCATGACTTCTCTTGGAATGAGAGCACATAATTTGGTCGAACATTTGTAGGAAGGTTTAAAAGATGAAGAACATTTCTATTTAGACACGGTCCTTCCTTTTGGCACCATTGTCAAGAACATGACAGAAATGAGAAGAAGACAACAAGATCTCCCATCCAAAAACTGGATTGCTCAATTAAATGCATGCTGATAAAGAAAAAGTGAAGAACCTGCATCTCATTGTCCAGTCATGTGAACAAGGCATATCAAAGAAAGAAAAATTATTCACAAAGTTGACCAGAATATACTTAGTCGAAAGGACCAATGAATTCCAAGATCCCAACTTAATCGTCAACTCCTTGCCCTTAAATAAGCAAGCCTTCGATAAACAGGTTGATATTTTTAAGGTGTTGTCTTTGGAAAAGTTTTAAAGCATCCTTGAATATGGTAAAGATGACGTCGACAACTAGCTAGTCCACTATTTGGTATAGAATGAGGAAATTGATCAGGCTCTGCGTAATCTTTCTATTGACTTCAAGGAATTAGAAAAGGAAATTTTCAACATAAAAATACATAATGAGATCAACGTTGCCCCAATGAGAAGCTACAATGAAGAATGGCTCGAAAGGGAATTGAAGAAGGTCGCCGACGAATGGCAACAAGAAGTTGCCACGATTTCAGTAACCGTCAACGACATCAATAAAAAGGCATCAGCAAGAAAACAGCAAAAGGGGTGATATGTACCATCACTGTAAGTCTATACTGATCACATCCTGCTTTGATTATCAACCCAGTTATTCCACTTTTTTAAATAGGAATGTCTAGCCAAAGACTGATACCTTTCAATTTATTCTTTTCAAGTATTACACTCTACCGCCGCCCACTTCTTCTTTCCACAATCCTATTTTTTGTACATATTTCTCTTATGGTCCGCGGGAGCCCCAATCCCAGTCTATATGACACACGCATTTAAATTTCCAAGAATATGTAATAGACAATATTATTTTTTGATATATTTCAAATAAAATTGTTTTTTATCTCCTTTTGTATTTATGTCCTCATAAATTTTTATCTTCCACTATGTTTATGGTCCACGGGAGCCCTAACCCTAGTCTATATGACAAACACATTTAAATTTCCAGGAATATGTAACATACAATATTATTTTTTGATATATTTCAAATTAAATTGTTTTTTATCTCATTTTATATTTATGTCCTCATAAATTTTTATCTTCCACTATGCTAAATGTCAAGAAAATTTTGTTTATTTAATTTGAATATAACTTTTTTTTGTCTTGCCACATATACAAACAAAATAGACAGAAATTTTCAACATAGCAAAATAGATTATATACTTTCAAAAAATGAATGGGACTCTAGAGCCCATGTGTCATTTACTACATAGATACCACTTGTGCTTCATGTTGCTTGCCACATTTCCGCTACAGTTTCCATCTGTCTCCCCTACTTTTTCCCATCCCTGTGCATTTATTCTCAATTCTACCCGACAGAAACTACGCTGCCATGCAACACTTGTTTTCTTAATGGTTTGAGATATGTTTTGAATCATCATATTCTAATATATAATTTGAAAAATGGAGATTAATATTGTGAAGGGTAAGAAAAGCTTATTAATCAATAAAGTTTATTATTAGATACCATTATTTTGTTAATGATTTGGGGCATGCATGTTTTGAATCATCATATTTTAATATAGTGTATAACACTGTTGTTGAAAAATGGAGATTAATGTTGTGAATGGTAAGAAAATCTTATTAACAAATAAAGTTTATTATTAGGTACCATTATTTTCTTGATGGTTTGGGGCATGTTTTGAATCATAAATGTAAAAAGTAGAGCGCAAAAAATAATTGAAGTTCAAAATAGAAAGTAGAAAATAATTAAAGTTTATTAAGGAAGAGTAGAGAAAGTATTATATATCAAAGTAGGGATTCACTAAAAAGTAATCAAATTCTAATATATATAGTGTATAACATTATACAAATTTCTAATATATATAGTGTATAACATTATAGTTGAAAAATGAAGATTAATATTGTGAAGGGTAAGAAAAGTTTACTCAATAAAGTTTGTTTATTATTACGTACCATTAATTTCTTAATGGTTTGGGGCATGTTTTGAATCACCAATGTAAAAAATAGAAAATAATTGAAGTTTATTAAGGAAAATAACAAAAGTCGTCACCATTGGTTTACCACAAATATTACCTTTTAGGAAGCATGCATTTCTAAAATAACCACCTCAACACATTACTCCACCAATCATGATTTATGGAATACTCCATCACTCATGATTTATGGAAATTTGTATGATGCATAAAGTATATTGTGTCATTCATTAGAGGTGGTTAATTAAGGAAAATGTGATTATCATTACTTATAGTTGACATTACGTATTTCCATTCATTATTTGGCCCATCATAAATTTACATTAATCATTGTGAATCTTTTTACTACGTAAATGATTTTACATCAATTATTTTGAGTTTTTTATTGAAAAAAAGAATTCACTTAAAATTTTAAATAGTCATAAGTTATGAAAAAAAATGGCATGAACATTGTTTTGCATACTTCATATCACAATTCATGTAGAATAGTGCATACAATTTTATATCATATTTTTACTATTTTAATCAATTTTTACTTCAATTATACTCATGTCCATGCAACTCAAAGCTCAATTTAAAATGTCATTCAAGTTGTGACTCAAATCACAATTTAAAATAGGCATACACCTAACTATTTGTTTTGTCCATTGAAAATTTGATAAAGAAAGACCTTCACATCTTATTTTATGGACATGTGTATAGGGTTTGTACATCTTATGGTTCAGATTTAGTTACTTGTAATCTTTTTATGGAATTATTGATAAAATTTGAATTTTTCATTGCAAAATTGTTGTGATTTCAATTGTTGATTTTTTAAATTAAGCTTGTTCCAATTTTTATCAAGAAGAGTGTTGAAAAGGTTGAGTTGGGATTCAATTAGTCATAATTTCTTCATTGAATCTTGATTTTGAGTTGTAGTGATGAAAATTGCACAAATTTTAGTAAGGAAACTAAGTGATGAAAATATCAAGTTTGGATTTAGTTTCTTTTAATGTTATCATGGAATGTTGAGTTCGAGTTGCATTTAATGATTGACAAAATTTGAATCCATCATTGTGAATTTCTTGTGATGATGATTGTTAAAGGCATTGTATAAACGTTTTATGTTTTGATATTTTTTGTTGGAATCCGACGACATAAATATGGACGATATCACAATTTTTTGTTGTCAAAATTGCATTTCCGAATGCATAAATGGATTTGACTTGTTGAAAAACCCTTGGGGCACTCGGATTATACAAACTTAGCCACTCAAATATACAAATCCAACAATTTATCGCCAGATTTCAGGAAAAAACAAACAGAAAATATCCCCATTGTTGAAATTTGCTTAGAGAAGTGGACACTTGAAAATGTTGAGTTGGAATTTATTTACTTGTAATTACATGGAATGTTGAGTCCAAATTGCACTTAATGATTGGTCAACTTTAAATATTTATTCACTATAGTTGATATTTTTGGGGTTTCACTTGTGAGTAATACAATATGAATAATTCTTATTATCTAATTATTTTGTCTTGTATTTTCCAATAATTAAATCTTCTGTCTATAAGATTTTAGTGAAACAAATATAAAATTCCTAAGATGCTACATCATTTAATCATTTAATTTTGTTGACCTCTCTCTATCCCAGTTTTTTGCTACAATATTCCTCCCATTAGAATTACAATGACCTCATTGTTGTTAGATATACTCATCTGCATCACAATATACATAGACAACTCTAAGTGCATTCACTAGGCTCTACCTTAAAAAAGTAAGGGTTTTGCATCCACAATAATAATGTTATGAATAACGATAGTGCCAACTATTACAATATATTATCATGAATTCCTTCTTCTACATAATTACTACGAGTGTGTCGATTTTTAGCATTATTGTCATCACATCGTATACTCGATTAGGATTTCATCACCCATCATATCACACACTTCCCTCTTTGTTTAATTTTGAAGATATTTTTTTATTGCATTGATGTGAGTGAAGGTGTTTAATTGTATTGCATTAATGTGGAAGAAAGTGGTGTGGTTATTAGTCCCTGTCGAAGGCGTAGAGGGACTATAGCGATCGATAATTTGTTGACTTCATACTAATATGTTCTTTGACTGTAATTTTTTGCATCATCTCTATTGTTCGAACTATAGAACTAAAAACATTATTTTTTATATAATAAAAAAAACCTTATATTTCATCATCTCATTGGATAATAGATTTGAAGTCTTATTTCCAACTTCGCTATTCCCAATGTTTTAAATGTTTAGATATCCAAAGTTTTGAGCATCGATGCTCTTTTTTTATTTTTTTTATTTTTATTGAAATGTTTACATACCAAAATTTTTGAGCATTGACACTCTTTTTGAGATACTTGAATAGGCCTGACAGCTTAAATGTTTACATAGCACGAGGCCTTTAAAAAGGCTTGACAACCTTAAATGTTTACTTAAATAGGTCTGTCACAGTACATTTTTCCTTGAATTTTTCCATACAATGTTGCAATGAATTTGGACTATATTGTTTTCCACCTCCACTCGCATAGCCATCATATGTTTCATACTTCTTCTATACTTGGAATGCAATTTAGGCATCATTGAAGATACATATATTGTTTACTGGTTCACTGGTTGTTGCTTGTTCGTTGGTTCGTTGGCTCATCGGCTACTACTTGTTGTTGTTTGGTTCAACTTTGCAAGGTTGAGGTATTGCACCTGCAGTTGGACCTGTTGGTGCTTGTTGCTTGCTTTTGTTTGCTTCAACTTTGCAAGGTTGGGGTCCTGCACCTGCAGTTGGAGTTTCTTACTCACTTTACAGGGTTGAGGTCCTGCACCAGGGATGATTTTAAGGATGGAAATTTATTTTAAAATGTAAAAACCTTGGCGAATATTACTAATCATTCATATGTCAACTATAAATGTTTGGCGATATTTTTTTTTAAATATTCAAATTTCTAAGTATTTTATATATTTTTTATAAAATTTTGGCGATTTTAAAGGTAAAATAATTTTGTCCTATAGAATTTGGGCGAATCACTTTTAAAATAATGAATTTCGTTTTTGGAAAAACCATGGAAAATTAGCCCATGAGCGAAATTTAGCCCCTAAAATCATCCTTGTCCTGCACCCCCAATTGGACCTGTGATTATGTCGTTCATCATTGACGAGTAAGTTTCAATACCATAGTCTCATTTGTATTCGTTGTTTGTTGTTTGTTGTTTACAGTTTACAAGTAAGAATGTTTAAGTATTTCCACTGGCATGGTCATCATATGTTTCATATTTATTCTATGCTTGGAATGCATTTTAGTCATCATTGAAGATACATAAATTATTTACTGGTTCACTGGTTGTTGCTTTTTCACTGGTTCGTTGGTTGTTGCTTCTTGTTGTTTGGTTCAATTTTTGCAGGGTTGGGTTCCTACACCCATGGTTGGACATGTTCATGCTTGCTCACTAGTTTGTTGCTTGTTGCTTTCTTTTGTTTGCTTCAACTTTTCAAGGTTGGGGTCCTCCACCAACAGTTGGAGCCATTTTTTTGCAGTTTCCGAGGTCTAGGTCCTGCACGAGGTAAGAATGTTTAACTATTTATTCATCATTCTTGTCCTGGGAAATTTCCTGTTGTTAATTTTTCCTCTGATTTGTTTCCCCAGGCTTTGTACCATGTGCATGCCAATGTCATGTGCACAACTCTGGCTGTCATTTTTTCTAGCATTGCAAATCTTGGTCCTTTGTCGTATGTGATGAAGTGGAAATCTAGCGCATCAATTGAATAAGGAATTATTTAGCCTTTACACCTTTCCCTCAATGATATTCTCATCTTGCCTGGGAATGAGTACCTACCTATCCCGTACAAGAATCAAATCCGTGTCTTTCACATGAAAAAGATGATGTGAATCTTGTTTCCTTTGCAATATTTTATTGTAGAAGAAAGTTGGAGGTAGGTGTAGAAGGGATAGGTATGGTGCAACAGTAGCTAAGCTGCAACCAAATTGAACACCATTTTCAGGCATTATTCATCTTTGTTGGTGACATTTTTTAGTAAGCTATAAAGAAAACAAGTTCGAGGACCTGGAATGCAAATCCTCGGTAGTTCTAGGACCTGGAATGCAAATCCTGGGTAGTTCTAGGACCTGTTATTGCATTTTGAAGGGTTGAGATCTTGCACTCTCAATTGGACCTATGATTTTGTCGTTCATCAATTACAAGTAAGTTTCGATACCATAGTTTCATTCGTATTCGTTCTTTGCTCATTGTTTTGTTTCTTGCGGCTTTCTTTTGTTTGCTTCGACTTTGCAAGGTTGGGGTCCTGCGCGAGTAGTTGGAGATGTTTTTTGCACTTTCCAGGGTTTAGGTCCTACACCAAGTAAGAATGTTTAAGTATTTATTCAATATTCTTATCATGCAGACTTTCCTGCTCTTAAAATTTCCTCTAATTTTTTCCCTAGGCTCTGCTCCATGTGCATGCCAATGTCGTGTGCACAACTTCGATTGTCATTTTTTCTAGAATTAAAAATCCCTATCCTTTTTCGTATGTGACGAAGTGGAAATATAACGCCTGTTACACATTATTTTGGTCATTCTAATGATGATATCACAGACATGTGTTAAGGCTCCCAACATGATTTTTTCCTGAGAAGAGCAACTTCTTTCCTCCTCTACAAAGTTGCTTTTTAGAAAGGGTCCACAGGTTGACCATACTACACACCACGGAAATCCATCATTTCCACAGATTGCCCTATAGCTGGCCCGCGGGATTTCTGCAGGGTGCGACGACGTTCCAAAGATAAAAGAGGAAAGAGGTTTCATGAAGTTTCTAGAAGGAGAATCTTCTAGAATGTGAGGTGGCGTCCGTATGGTTGCGATCCTACTGGTTTCTCTGATTTGGTGGGATCATCCTCATCCTTTTAACCACTTCACCTTCTCCTATATAATCATGGGATTCTCATGGAAAAGGTTAAGTACAGTTGAGAAAGATCAAACAGAGAATTGATGAGAGAATAGGCTGAATATTGTGTGAAGAATCCTATTCTTAGTGATGCTTGAAGCCTCCATTTGTCCATCAAGATTTTATGGATCATCTTCATGCAAATTTCGGAGCAAGTGTATGTGTGTGTTGGGATGAAGGACCACTAAAAGGGAACTTGTGACATTCAATTGTATCTTCCACTTTTCATTAATATAATACAATGACACGTCTCTTTCCCATAAAATGATTAGTATTTCATTACATGATTCCTTGATCACATGTTTAGGTTGTCATTGAGTTCTACTATTTTTTCTTTCACGTCGGTTGGTTTGTGTTATCACAGATCTGATTCTACAAGAGCACTGGAGTGAAGCAGGGACAACAAAGATATAAGGAAGTGATTCATAAGATATGTTATCTATTCCTCTTTGGATAGTAAACTCAATGATTGCAACTTAGGGAAAGCGTCTTGTTCCGTCTCGTTTTGTTCTAGATCCAGGTGGATCTAGAGGGATCAGTTCATGTCTGCATCTACGGATTTACCCAATAACAAAATTGGCAACTCCACTGGGGAACAACAACTAGTTTGTGGTTTTTTTTGGTCATTTGATTTTGACCTATTCTTTTTACTTGATATCAATCTCTAAGTCTCTAGGAGACCCATTCTCTCCCTAGGTTTAAAAGTCCACTTAAATGTTTTTCCTTTTGCCCCAAATTTCTTGATTTTTAAAACACATCCGCACTGCACCTTATAGATAGCCTATGAAAACCATTCATTTCTGCACCCTGGTAGTTCCTTCCAGCGCGGGATTTCCGCAGCCGGCATGTTTGTAGCTCGCAGAAATCATTCATTTCCGCACTGTGTTGTACTGCCCGCCTGTGGCGGCATTTGAAAAAACATTTTGTGTTGGATTTTGGCTTCTACTGTGTCCCAGTTTTGCTTTAGTCAGCTGGGCAAGGATTTTTAATGCCAGTTCTTGACTTTTACTGATTG
Source organism: Picea mariana (assembly GCA_032191745.1). Lineage (NCBI taxonomy): Eukaryota > Viridiplantae > Streptophyta > Pinopsida > Pinales > Pinaceae > Picea > Picea mariana. The sequence goes on from JASDQU010100406.1 coordinate 934,581, forward strand.
TTTCAGCTCGATCTTGATTGGTTTTGAAAATCGAACACCTCTCTTTTGATATTTTTTCAATCTTTGTTTTTTGATTTTTATCGATAAGGATATAATCTCTGGACTTCCATCTGATTTCTTGCTCGATCAAAGGTCTTGATTTGGATTTGGATTTGTAGATTGGTTACATCTTTTGGATTGCTTAATGATCAGAAAAACATTTCTTATTCATATTTGAAGAGACGTTTTCTTATCAATTTGTATTTTTATCTCCATTGAAAGATCGATTTGGGTGTTTGTTAAGTGTTCTATTTTCATTGATTGCTTATCCTTTCTTAGTTCCATGTCTTGGTTTCTGGAAAGGAAAAAATTAAAGTCTTTTTTAGTCTTTTAAGCAATCATTTATTCAGAAAATATTGGCATTTGAAACATTGAAAGAGAACGAATAGTGAAATTACATTGTTGATGATTGTTTGGTATTGCATTCAAAGAAAGGAATTGTACATCGTAGTTTGCATTGTTCCAGAAAAATTATTTCTCCCTACTGTAGATAGAATTCATCGAATGAAAGTTTGCATCATTCATTTCTATTTGCACGTTATTAGATCAAAGTCTCACATAACATCGGTTTCATTCCCGTCTCCCTCCTGAGTAACAACAACCTTTAATAATATTGTGAAACTATAAAATTCAACTAGTAACTTTTTCTAGGGATCTTTTACACCAACATTAGCTAGGCTAGAGCTTTGGAATAGGTAGTGAGACACACTCTCCAAAGCACAAAACACACAATAGTATCTTGTGATAGGGAGTGTCCAAATCCATTTGCAACATTTTCTCCTGGGAAGCTATTCTCATACAAGGGTCAAACATGAGGTCGCATTGAGATTGGAAGAGTCACTCACCCTGCTTTGTTGGTATCAGTGTAGAGATTGCACATATTATGGGGGTCGCTTGAAGGTATACCCACAATGATGAGTGGAAGCCTCTCAAGTTGATTTCGGGCTTGATACCCTACCCTTGTGTGTGGATCGGACTGTCGACTGTTCCCCAGGCATCATTGTTGTCTGTGGTAACTTTAGTAGCCTATCTTCTTAGGGTCTTACACAAGGTGACCGTGGAGGGGCAAGTCTCCACGGTATCTGGAATCGACGTTGGCCAAACTCACTCGGGATCCTTGGAGGGTATACCCATGATTATGTGTGGGAGCTTGCACTAGGGTGTAAGTCTGTTAAGCAGGTCGTCAATGTAACTTTTACACCCTAGCCCAGGCCCTTCTTGTCTCGACTTCCCTTCTTGTCTCGACTTCGCGACGTTGGATTTCATCACCAACTAGTGACTTCGGAATAGGAAGGTCTTGTTTGCTTGGTTTTGATTCCTAGATTTTACTAGCGAGTGTTGTTTGTTTACGTAGTTGGCCATAGATTTTTTCTGCATATTTTTTGGTTCAGCCAACATTGACCCTCCACGTCGTTCATGTAGGATGCAAGGACTACCTCTGGAAGATCCAGAAGTTTCTCAACCCTTGCCTCCTAACTCACTGAAGGATTCTCCTCAACAAAGTGAGATCCAGGACCACATACCTTCACAGCCGAAAAGGACCGATTCTCTAGAGAGCTTTCAAATTGTTTCTAACCCTCTAGAAGCTTTCTGCCTACCTCCTGGATATGAGAGACGTATTCTCCGACTCAATTTGTCCGGAGAACTTGTTATTGACACTTCTGGATTACCTCCCAAAATTGTCATCGGCCTTAGCAAAGATCCTTATTTGAACACTGACATAGCTCAAACTCCGATTTATAGAAGGAACCCTCCTACCTCAGAGAAAGGATTTGAAATACCTACCTCTTTCGAACCTCTCGAAACCTCTTACACATTTACGATACCTTTATATCACTTTAACAATACAATGTGCTATTATTTTCTCGGTTCAGAAGCATTGTCAGTTGGTTCCAGTTCAACCATCCCTCTTCAGCAGGCCCATTCCACGATTGTCCCAAATACTATGATTATTCCCACCAGGAATACGGTGGCTAGCCAAACACATATTGGCACACCACTTTTACCTAATCAGATCCCATCACTTCCTCTTGGGTATAATGCGTTGAATGCTTCTATTCCCATTCATACCCAAGTCCCATCCGGAACTCCTAGAGTCTTCACTCCTCCTGGGCACAATCCTATTCCTGGTTTTATTCTGACACTTCCTCAACCCCCTTCTGGAGGGTCTTATCCACCCCTCACCGGTGGATCCGACCCTGGTGGCATTACTTAGTCTTTCACACCTAATTATCAGATTCCTGTTGGTAGAAAATTTAATCTTGGGGGCCAATTTCAACCCCTGCTTAGAAGTCACAACCCAATGAGGACACAACCTCCAGTCGGAGGACAATCTCCACCCACCCCACCATATGGAAAGAACATCCCGACAACTTTATCCCAGTATTAGAACATTCTTACCCAGGGAAATACTCAATCAACTGGGGGGAAACAACCTCAATTCACCTCTTTCGTACTGGATGGTATGGGCCAACCTTACCCCGGGACCTCCAATTCCATTTGGGGTTTGAACATTCCGTCTACTATCCCTTTCCAAGGGAATGTACATAATTAGTACAACCCCACGGGCTATTTTCCACCACACCAACAATCGAATTTGCCTGGATCTTCGCATTATATGCAAACTACTTACGATCCTACTGGTATACCGAAGGGACTTCCTCCCCAAAGTCACTAGTACCCTCACATGAATAGATAGTTACCCTTTTTGGCCACTTTGGACCTCCCTGATCTGTCTCGAATTTTGAATGACCCTATCTGTCACTCTCCTCATTGGCCTATCATACCAACCAAACTACCATCCGACATTCCTAAGTTCGATGGTAAACCTAGAGAGGACCCAAACAATCATGCAATGACTTTCCACCTTTGGTGTTCATCCAACTCTTTGATGGATGACTCCATTCGGTTACATCTTTTTCAACAAACTCTCATGGGTTTAGCCGCGAAGTGGTATATAGAATTACCACGAGGCTTCTTCATCGATTTCAATACCCTAGCTATGGCTTTCCTCACTCACTACCAATTGCCAATCCGTTATGAAACAAGGACTAAGATTTTGAGTTCTTTTAAGCAAAGTAAAGCCACTCATATCTCTAATCACATTCATGAGTGGAGATGAAGATGACGTCTAATCAAACTCAATCTTCCCGATCAGTTATTGGAAGAATGGTTCATTAAATCCTTCGTGAATGACATATCTAAAGACATCTCTATGGGCGGAGTTGTCACAGAAGAACAGGCAATCAGTCATGCCTAGTATCTCGATCTCGTTTATTCACAAACGAGTACTCTTTACGATCTACTTCCTGATGCACCTCGTCCTTCTACAACAACCACCTCAACAACCCCAACAAATTCTCATGTCGTTGATGGTGTGATAGTTACCTTCCATGCTCAACCTCAATCTATGCAGGCCTCTCACACCACGCCCAAATCCCATGCTTCTAATGTTCAAATTGCTCCGACGCCCACCCCTCCCACCAGTAAAACTTCAGAAGTGAACGTCGTTCAATCAACTCCTACCGATAAGAATAAATATAAAAAAGGGAAGGGTAGGAATAAGGAGGATAAGAATTACAACCCACAATCCGATAAGACCAAGACACAACCTACTGAAGATAAGGATAAACGCAAACCTCTCTATCTTGTGGTGATGATCACTACACGAAGGATTTTCCGAGACGTGTTGAGGTCACGAAGTTCCTCCAAAGGACCCCAAAACATCCTACACATGTTGTCTTGTCTCAACCCTTCTCTTCTCAATAACAGGCTCAATTGGTCATCCATGATCAACCTTCTTCCTCCACCACCTCCTATGTACTTATGTGTAACGGTGATTCAAAGAAGAATGACATCACACTTACCACTTGTGCCAAAGTTACCCTTCCTCCAAGGAGATAGTTGACAATATACCACCTTCGTTGGTTCAACAATATCCCTCGGCTCCACCTTTCCATGGTCCTCTTCATATCGAATGACTGAACCCCGATACAGTCCTTCGCCCTCCTCCCAAGGGCGTGGTTCGAAAGTCTACTTTAAATCTGCCCAAAACTATAGTATAGTAGAAGATCTGGCACAAGCATCGTCTACGATGTCATCCCTCGAAGTCCTTCAGAGTTTCCCTACACAATGGAAGGCACTGTTGAAATCAATCGGTGGAATCGACCCTATTGATACAAATTTAATAATCTTTGACTTGGAATATCACATTCCAAGGTTACCCCCTCAGCTCGCATTTCAAATCCAAGTTGTTGTCTCCGACAAGAACATTTGTAGAATAGTTATTGACGAGGGTGCCTCGACGTGTGTCATGTCTATTGCCTGCTGGAAAGCCATTGGCTCTCCTCCGTTAACTGAATCACACAACACACTCAAAGCCTTTAATAGCTTTGGCTTTAAACCTTACGGTGTCCTCCCGTCGTTGCCTATTACGTTAGAAGGAAAAACGGTCAACGTTGAAGTTGAGGTCTTTGACGCTCCTCTCGATTACAATCTTTTACTTGGTCGTAGCTGGATCGATTCCATGCATGCAGTCATGTCTACTCTTTTCTATATCGTGCGCTTTCCACATTAGGGAAAAGTAGTTACAATAGACCAACTGGCCTTCTTTAAGTCTGATACACGTACCAACAACGTACCTTTCATTGCAAAGACACCCCCTGGGTACGAGAATGTCGGTGTGGGTCTACTAAAATATTCCACTCTGATGGGTACGTTTCCAATTCCACCACCTGATGCTCCACCTCCTTTGGTTGCCTCGATTAACATGATCTCCACCTCTGTCTGCAAACCTCCTGAGTCTTCTGACCCATGGATAGTACCCAAACCTGGTGATTATCTCCACTACGGAAACCAAATGCCTTTTAGTCTGGTTGAATCCGCTTACCAAGCCATGCAATCGGCTGACCCTTCTACTCCCTCTCTCAGTGATTCATCTCTTAACCCGTTCCACGTAATTTTTCCCATGGAAGAGATGATTATGTCAGTTATATCAATGGAAGATACCCCTTGGGATGATGGACATGATCATTCCATTCTCTTTCTCGAACAGCATACCATCGAGAGTTACCAACAGATCTCGACCCCACCGACTGTTGTCATTATTTCTTCGGTTCCTCAATCCACACATGATGTGTTATATGAAGGGAACTTAAGTAACATTTCACCCACCACCCCCATAGACATATCTATTAAACCTGGAGTTGTTGAAAATGTCCACATCGAAGCTTCCTGTTCCACCGATTAGGTTGTCACATATAAGTCACTTTTTCAAGAATTTTGTGACATCTTCACGTGGAGCTACGAAGAGATGCTCGGCATTGACCCCGATATTGTTGTACACGAAATCAAGACATACCCAGGCGCCAAACCTGTCTGGTAGAGACTTTGTCCGGTCCACCCCCGTAAAGCGGCTGCTATTAAGATTGAAGTAGAAAAACTTCTTAAAGTCGGCTTTATTTATCCAGTGGATTTGACTAATTGGGTATCCAATCTAGTTCCAGTTAACAAGAAACAAGGTACGATCGGCATCTATGTTGATTATAGGGATATCAACAAAGCTTGTCCTAAGGACAACTTTTCTACCCCCTTCGTTGACCAAATCGTCGACGATTACGCCGGAAGTGAAATCTTCTCTTTGATGGAGAGTTTCTCTGGATATAATCAAATCAATATCTTACCCAGAGATCAACACAAAACCGCTTGTATTTGTCCTTGGGGCACTTTTGCCTACTGGAAACTGTCCTTCAATTTAAAGAACATCAGTGCCATGTTTCAATGTGCTATGTCTTACGCTTTCCATGATATTAAGCACATTGTACAACCATATTTAGATGACCTACCAATGCATTCCATGCATTGTAGTGATCATCCGGCCCACCTCCGAGCCATTTTCCTTCGATGTCGGTTCTATTGTATACGCTTAAACCCACACAAATGTGTCTTTTGTGTGGATTTTGGCTGACCCTGGGATTTATTGTGTCACGTCAGGGGATCAGGGTAGATCCTTTGAAGGTCAAGGTGATCCTCAATCTCCCTCCTCCTTCCTCACTTCGCCAGCTACAAATTTTGCAAGGGAAGGCAAACTTTCTACGTCGTTTTATCCCAAATTACACTAAACTAACACTCGGATTTACTCGACTATTAAAGAAAGGCTCTAAATTTGTATGGGACACCACTGTCAACAAAGCCTTCGATGCTTTGAAATTGACTTTAACCCGTACCCCACTACTTTTCCCGCCCGATTATAGTCGAGATGATTTCCTTTATGTCACTACTTCGAATTCGACCATCGCCATGGTTATGGTCCAAGAAGATGATTTACATGAAGAACATGTCATTTATTATTTGAGTCGGAGTCTCATGACTACCGAAGCCAAGTATTTACATGCTGAAAAACTGGCCTTGGTAGCTGTCCAAGCTGTCCAACGATTATGTCACTATATCTTACTACGCAAGACCACTGTTATTTCCAATTACAACCCCATGCAACACATTCTTACATGTCAATTGCTCAGGGGAAAATAATCTAAATGGATAGTCATTCTCTAGGAGTTTGACTTAGAATTTGAACGTGCTATGTCTAAGAAATCCATGGTGTTTGCCAAACTGATATGTGACCTTCCCTGCACTGAGACAAAAAACGCAGCAAAGGATTCTTTACCCGATGAGTCCCTTTTTCTGATCAGTTCTGATGACCTTTGGTATGGGGATATCATTGTCTATATCCAAACTCAGACTTTCTGGCCCGATTTTTCTAGCATTGACCGTCGTCGAATCTGCTACCAAGCCCATTAGTACATCATTCTCGGTGACACTCTTTATCGTCGTGGGGTTGACTCTGTTTTTCAATGCTGTCTCACCTATGATGAAGCTGAGAAAGCTTTAAATGAATACCACTCTAGAGCATGTGGTAGTCACATGTCTGGGTATGCTATTGCCCAGAAGATCTTACACGCGAGGTATTTTTTTCCTTCTTTATTTAAATATTGTATTACTGCCATTCAAAAATGCCATGCTTGCCAAACATACAACAATAACATAAGATCTCATCCTGCTCCCTTACACCCTGTAGTTTTTGTTGGACTTTTCACTAAATGGGGTATCGATTTCATGACCTATAACCCTCACTCGGCCAGGGAGCATAGATACATTATTGTTGCCATGGATTATTTCACGAAATGGGCCGAGGCGATGCCTACTTTCGACAACACTGGAAAACTGCAACACTTTTCATTTTCAATCACATCATTGCACGATTTGGAATCCCACAGTCTATCATCACTGATCATGGTAGCCACTTTTGGAGCTTCATAATGTCTAAGCTTACAGAAAAGTTGGGTCTTCAACATGAAAACTCAACCCCCTACTATCCGCAGGCCAATGGCCAAGTCGAAGCAATCAACAAGGTTCTTATCACCATGCTTCGACGGATTATAGGAATTCACAAAAGAAGCTGGCACATGATGTTGTTCTCAGCATTATGGGCCTATCGGATGTCCGTGAAGTCAACCATGGGGTTTACACCTTTCCAATTAGTGTATGGTATAGAAGTTATCCTACCAATTGAATGTGAAATTCCATCGTTAAAACTTGTCATTGAACTTCTCCCAAACACCTCTGCTGAAGAAGAACGTCTGTTGTATCTGATGCAATTAGACAAAGCCCATCGAGATGCAACCCTAGTTATTGAAACCTAGAAGAAATGCGTCAAGGCCCAATACGACAAACATGTCAAGCCATGTTTTTTCTCTGAGGGTGATCTAGTTCTCCTCTATGAACAAGATCGTGATTTGCTAGGAGCCAGAAAATTCGAAGCTATGTGGCGAGGCCCTTATATCGTCAAACGAGTGTTGGATAAAGGATATTACAAGTTAGTAGATAACAATGGAATTCCTTTGAGTGAACCCAGAAATGGGCTTTACTTGAATAAGTACTATGCTTAGACTATCTTCGCATGAGTGCTTGTATTTTACTGTATCATACTATAGTGTGCTACGTTTGTGTGTTTTTTCGTTATTCGATTTCTACCCTCGACTACTTATCTTGCGTTGTGCTTGGTTTTCAGATGTTGGAGTCTTCGCTACCCTACCTTGGCTTCGCCGATGGCGCTAGTCGTAGCACTCAGAACCTAGTTTCTGCTGCATGGGAAATCTATGCACCGACAAACAAACTTATCAGTCTACATGGTGTTTGCCTCGGTCATGCAACCAATAATATAGCAGAGTATAGCGTCGTCATCGAATTGTTGACCGATGCTATCTCACTTGGGATTCGTCGTCTGGTTATACGACTTGATTCACAGCTACTAGTGCTACAGCTAAGTAATGTCTATGCTATTCGAAGTCCTACTTTGTTATGGGTACATTTACGAATTCATCTCTTGGAACGTTATTTTGATTATATTGAGTATCAACACATTCCTAGATGTCTAAATACATTAACTAATGCACTAGCTAATTATGTGTTAGATAGGAATATGAGACATTTATAAATCCAATCACACATCACATGTATTATACAAAGCAAAATAATCCGGTAGAAGCCTCATGTATATATATCTATAACGACCAAAAGTTTTTTACAAAAAGATTGTTTTTTGTCCGAAGACCAAAATGTCAAAAATGAAGCTCATGGCTTCTACAAAAATGACATCATGGATGCTGATCTCGGTAACACACTACTGCTCGTGCTACCCTATGGAGTAATCGTCTCAATAGACCAGCCACGCCTACGGTATGGCGCTGGAAACGCCTCGGGACCTTGCCTATGGACATATTTGGGATGCTTGCAGTCAAACCCTCCAGATTGTGTTTGATTGCTTCATAGTCATTTGCATCCCATCCTGCGACTACAGTTGCTTCCCCTCACCTATGGACAGGGGATGTACCTGGGGGCCTGAATGGCCCTACATCTGCATGGTCGAGATTTTTTGGTTAGTTATTGGATTGAAAAACACATATAAACATTTAATATTTTGAAAGCATTTACAAAAACAATATAAAAGAAAAATGTCTTTCTCACCTAGTTCCCCCCACTGAGAACCCTCAGGTAACACTAAGTCAGGATCATTGTGGAAATCCAGCCTGGCATATGCATAGTCATCGATCATCAAGATCTGGGGCTCCAACCAATCAAAAAATGTGTCATTATATCTAATAATGGGGCTTGCCACGTGTCGGGACATGAGATCACACCACCGCTTCATCCGCGGATCTCGTGGCGCTGGTATATTCCAATCTACCTGTAAGAGAAAGTGAGGGACTTTTTCCAGGAAGAAAGATACCAAAATGGATCCGTACCCAAACTGTTTTAAATCCACGTTCTTGCTCTTGGTCAACTAGCTCTTCATGATACAAAGCAACCCATCACACCAGTTGAACACACGAGGTTCTGTGCATTCTATCGCATACTGGAAATAGCTTTGCAAAGCCATGTGTGGAGAAGCACTCCCTACCATCCATGCAATGGTGAATAGGATGGTTCTCAAGGTCAGATCACGAAACCCTCTAATATCCACCTTACCCTTGTGTCGTTCGGCCCCAGGTTCACAATAGAGTCTGATGTATTCACTCATTGTTAAACCCCCACCTCGACCTCCTGTTAATGTCACTTGCGCCCCACGATGGGACAACCCTGTCAAGAAGTGGATGTCTTCGATGTCCAAAGAGAGCACATGAACACCCACATGGAATACTTGTTGTTCTTCATCCCACATACAGACCAAATATTCCAACAGTCTCAGTTGGGCTCTCATGCCTTGGATCTTGAAGAATTTTAATAGACCACACTATCTTAGGGCGTTTATGGTGCCCAGATCATTCAAAGCCATTGCATCATCATCTTCATGTTCCCTTTCTCTCCATTCCAACATTTTTGCAATCAAGATACCTACATGGGAATGGGAAGAAAGGAGTTAGCACCTTCAGTTATCATAATTTGAAATTCTTTTTGGTCCACCGTATCTTTTTCTTTTGGGTTTTATGCCGCCGCGACTGGGCCTTGTTTACAAAGCGGGGTTTCCGCAGGTGAGCCATTAGGCACCTGTGGAAATATTTGATTTCTGCATGCCCCGATATAGGCCACCTGCGGCGGCCCCAGCGCGCACCCACGGTCCAAAAATTCACCCCAAAATTCATCTTTTAACTGATTAAAATGAATTTTAAAATATTAGAAAGGAAGAGGACAAGGCACTTACTATTTTCATGCAAATCATTCATTGAATGATCGCTCAAGCTCTTCGTAATCGACCGCCGAAATACGAGGTGAAAAAGGGTTTTTGGACAAAGTTTTTGATCAAATACAAATGAAATAGTGAAAATGAGTTCTTACCTCTATTTATCTCATTTTTTACTTTTTCTAAATATATTTTATATTATTTAAATATATTTTCTCAAAAACCTAATGGTCTCGTGAGTGTTGTTTCTTGCAGATGAGCAGACTAGGGTTTCAAACAATGGAGTACATACACTTTTTGCGATTTGTTTGTCTTTTTCGTCGCATGTACGGTTACTTTTTAGGGTTTTTTAGAAAAACCTCGAGCTTAGTCTTTGTTCGTTCTCGTGCTTGAAAAATGATGAGAACGTAACCAAGTATACTTTTGTCATCTTTTTGTACTCGTCATGGTAACACGAAAATAACGAAACTTACGTAGTAATCTTTAAGCTCTTTTCGCACTCTTTAAAAACGAAAAGATTGTCGAGTGACCTTGTTCTGTTCACGCTCGTAAAAGTATATGAATAAAACTTTCGACGGGTGATAATTTATCACTTTTTCAGTCTTGTCGAACTATTTTATGAAAAAGGAACTGAGAGAGTTCTCTTTTGAGTGTTTTTCCACACTCTATAAACATGAAAAACCTTTGAGTTTTCTATCTTTGGACTCGTTAAACAAACATCGACAGACCCATACGGGACCAAACCACTCCTTCTTAGGGTTCGTTAAAAATACTCTGAGGGACTCATCCGAAAGATGAGCTTACATCAACAAACATATGTTATCCTCCTCAAGCTTGTGTAAAAATAAAGAGGTACTCGCCAGAAATGGTGGGGGAAAATTTGGGAAAGGGATGTGTCTCTATATTTGTGTTAATGCCAGTAAGCGTCGCTCTTGAACATGGCACCCCCTTTATTATTTGAATATGGGTTGGGAAATCCATTTGTCTCTTGTCTGACCTTCTTCAAGTTCACATCTTGGGTCGTCTTTGAGTCTATGCTGCCAAGCCCAGTGTCGTGCTATCCATATGTTTAAGAGAAGTTCAATCGAGCCCTCTATTGAGTTGGCCATCTGCAAATGTTCATTCTTATCATGTCAGCCTTCCTTGTGTCCATTCCAAATCATATCCATACTTTGCTTTACCCTAAATCTGTTACTTGTTTCGTGTCATTTGATGGGGGATACATCAAGGCCCTCTTGTGACGAGTCTTTTCCCGTCGACTTTAACTCATTATCCAAGAACAAGACTTAGAAACTATTTAGTGCCTTGGAGCTTGCATGCCTCAATGGCAGGTTTCTTCACTTTCGACAATGGATTTACATCATTGATCCCTAATCGAAAGATTCCATCAAGTGTTCCACCTCAACTCATTTATTCGCACTCATTGGATTTTACTATCGTACCTTAGGGATCATCGACATCAATGGTTATTTCCCTCGCACTTGTTAACGGTTTTCATTAACGACCGGTAATCAAGTGGTTTCTAACCATGTTCGACTTCAGTGCCTATAATCACATGGCTAGATTCGTACTAACAAACAACAGGATTAAAGACCCCGGGCCTCATCATTTTCGGTCTAGGTTGCGATGGAGTATTTGTGATTTGAATTGACACATATATCTACTTTGTATGTCTCATGGCTATGTCTTGTGTCTAAGTTTTAAATACATAGATCCATAGTGTATTCTTGGTGGCTATGTAGAATCTTGATGACATGGATCTAGAGTGTATAATTGGTGGCCATGACTTACATTTATGATTTCAATCATTTATAGTCTGAACATGGGAATGCCTATTTCAGAAATAGTGTAATATTATGCGTATGCTTGATTGTTTGCAGGTTCCTAATTGGTGCGCTCCTCTTTCCTGACACACAAACACATTTTTACAAAGTATTTCGGCTATCATGAGTTCCAGCCTCATAATTTGGCGGGCATTCTATTACACATTATTTTGGTCATTCTAATGATGATATCACAGACATGTGTTAAGGCTCCCAACATGACTTTTGCCTGAGAAGAGCAACTTCTTTCCTCCTCTACAAAGCTGCTTTTTATAAAGGGTCCACAGGCTGCCCATACTACACAATGCGGAAATCCATCATTTCCGCAAGCTACCCTATAGTTGGCCCACGGGATTTCCACGGGATACTATATAGGCAGGGTGCGGCGACGTTCCAAAGCTAAAAGAGGAAAGAGGTTTCACGAAGTTTCTAGAAGGGGAATCTTCTAGAATGTGAGGTGGTGTCCGTATGGTTGTGATCCTACTGGTTTCTCTGATTTGGTGGGATCATCCTCATCCTTTTAACCACTTCACCTTCTCCTATATAATCATGGGATTCTCATGGAAAAGGTTAAGCACAGCTGAGCAAGATCGAATAGAGAATTGATGAGAGAATAGGTTGAATATTGTGTGAAGAATCCTATTCTTAGTGATACTTGAGGCCTCCATTTGTCCATCAAGATTTTATGGATCATCTTCATGTGAATTTTGGAGCAAGTGTATGTGTGTGTTGGGATGAAGGACCACTAAAAGGGAACTTGTGACATCAAGGAAATTCAGTTGTATCTTCCACTTTTCATTAATATAATACGGTGACACATCTCTTTTCCATAAAATTATTAGTATTTTATTACATGATTCCTTGATCACATGTTTAGGTTGTCATTGAGTTCTATTATTATTGATTTCACGTCAGTTGGTTTGTGTTATCGCAGATCTGATTCTACAAGAGCACTGGAGTGAAGTGGGGACAACAAAGATATAAGGAAGCGATTCATAAGGTATGTTATTTGTTCCTCTTTGGATAGTAAACTCAATGATTGCAACTTAGGGAAAGCGTCTTGTTCCATCTCATTTTGTTCTAGATCCAGGTGGATCAGTTCATGTCTGCTTCTACCGATTTACCCAATAACAAGGCCTCAATTGAATAAGGAATCCTTTAGCCTTCACACCTTGCCCTCAATAATATTCCCATATTTCCCAGGAATGAGTACCTACCTATCCCGTATGGGAATCGAACCTGTGTCTTTCACATGAAAAACACCAATGTATGGTGCAACACAATTCCTATTCAATTGTGTTGCACAATTCCATGATTTAGGATTTTGCAAATTTGTTTTTTTCAACAAGAAAGAGTGTGTTATATTAAAAGAGTAGTGGTGTGACCATTGTAGGTAAAACTACAAATTTCAGGTCTGCAACCTATACATATTGTCGAAAACCAACATTCCAAATTTATACTTTTCTAGGAGTCCAACCAATGAAAGAGACTCATAATTCCTGAGCTAACTTTCTGATCCCGGAGTTAACCTTTATTTCAGAGAACCGGTTTGACTACGTGTCTGCACCGGTTGCCATGTATGAGAGGATTTTTTATTTTCTACCACTTCCGTCCAATTCTTGGATTGCTCATTCTTTCTGTCTACTTGATCGGCCCATCTTTGAGAAGAAGATGGTTGTGAAGACATAACTCTTTCCTGTTCTATAGTTGGTTGAGTTAGATCCCTGCTTTTCCCTTCAGGTGTTGATTCTGTAGATGGGTCCTTCAAAATATGGCCTTCAGGTGTTGATTCTGTAGATGGGTCCTTCAAAATATGCCCTTCAGGTGTTGATTCTGTAGGTAGGTCCTTCGAAATATGATGATGAGCCAGCTTTGCACCGCCCCACCAGGTGGATTTTCGACGAGATTTCTCAATTTTATGTTTCTCCTAAATTTTTTTGAAATTGATGGCTAAATGTCCTATTTCAAAGCACGCTCTACATCTGAAGTTTACATGTCCATAATCTACAGGCTGAGTTCATGAATAGTCCTTATTTTGCAGGATAATTTCTACTGGAAATCCTTCTGAGAAATCCATCTCCACGCAAATCCAAGCGAATGTGGTGAAGGAAGACTTTGTTTCTGGGCTTATGCTGTGAAAATTTCCAAGGACATTCCCAATGTTTTGCAAAGAGACCCGGCCCCAAAAGTGCAGAGGCATATTTGGGAGCCTCACCCAAACTGGGGCTGAAGGAATAGCGGCAGTGGAGGTGTCGAAAGCGGTGGTCCAGGGCTACATGGAGAGGCCCAACCTACCCCAAAACCAGGGGCCCGAACTGAAGATCTGATCCCTGTCTTCTGTAGATCCAAAAACCACTATAAAAAACCCTTTTTCACATGGGAAAACAAGGCCTTCCTCCTCTAGTAGGGGGATCCATTTGGAAGAGATCCAAGAATGCATATATGCAAGACAAGGCCACAGACCGTTGAACCTGCAAACAATGGAATGAGAGCTATAGTGATCCGTGAAATCCAAAGTACCCTGGATGACTGGAACAATGGGAGCAGGGGGCTCTTACACCACAAGCCTTGGAGGAGACCCTGAACCTTCGGACAATAGAACCGCGGGCTAAGGGGAAACTACGTGAGCACTAGGAGAGGGTGGGAGGGGAGAACCATCCTCCTGTAGAGGCAACCTGCGTGGAAGCGAACCCCCTTGCTTCAACGAGGGTAGGAACTCGGGGAGAAGGGGTGGAGGGGACGAGTGGTCATCCAAGCTTTGCTGAGAAGGAGGGCCTTGAGGAGGCTGTGAGGAGAGAGCCATGACGGGCTTGCGTAGAGGAGGAAAGGACAAGCTAGCAAGTTGGAGAGAGGTTAGATCTGAGGCAGGAACCCTTCATGTGATGAGATCTGCCAAGGAGGTCATCAGGAGTGAGATGGAGTAGGCCTGCTGGGCGGACAACAATTCCTAGGGTTTCCTCACTGGTTCTCCAAGTGTTAAAACTAACGTCGTCAATCGTTAGGAATTTGAAAATTTAGTAGGTATGGTGGCACACAGATTCATGTCTTCCTACATCATAACTTATCTTCATGTCAATTGTGTTATATGTGCTGCTACATTGAAATAAATAGAACTGTTATTATTTTTTACATGTCTTTCTATATATCAACTTACCTTCATGTCCATTGCATTTTCTGCATTGCTACATTTAAAGAAATAGATTAGTTGTACAAGAGGATGAAATTGTATATGCCACAACAGAGGAAGTTGAAGTACAATCTTCGAAAAAGTATGCCAATTGTGATAGTAAATCAAATGCATAAAACAAGTAGGTGGATAAAATATTGGACTAGAAAACCATGATTTGGCAACAATGGGCCTTTTTTGAGACTTCCCGCTTTCGAAAATTGCCTTCCCCTTTTCTATTTTTCCACTCTCAATTATCCCTTTTCTTTTCATCTTCTATACTTAACCGAATTCCCCTTTGTTTTCCCCCTCTACTTTCCCTTTCTAGTTACTTTACTTAGTCATTTTTCCAAAAATGTCTAGGAGTGCGGGTTGGCGGACTCACGGGTTCACATTTCTACTCATGCTTCTATATCACAAGTCCAATCGACTGCTTCGTCATTCCATACTTAACAACTTTTTTGATCGCAAGTTCCCAATATGGAGGGCTCAAAATCGCACTTCTATTGTTTTGTGTCGTGCAAACAGCACCCTGAGTTCAACAATATACAAATTGACAACCGAAATCCCAGGCTAGCGAGCTCAAGATTGCACTTCTATTATTCTGTGACCTACAAACAACTTCTAGAGTTTCACGATATATAGATTGGCCACCTAACTCTCCCATCATGCCCTATTTTGTGTTACACATTTTTCCACTCAAAATTTATGAGACATACAATTTGACACCCTATTTCATACTCCATCCCCTTCGAGCCTGTATGTGACATGTGTTCATATTTCCACTGATTCTTTTATATCACGAGTCCAACCGACTGCTTCCCTATTCCATACTCAACTACTTTTTCGATCGCGAGTTCCCAGCCAGGCATGATCAACATTGTGCTTCCATTGTTACGCCCCTGTAAGAAGCACCCAGACTTCCCCGATATACAAATTGACAACCAAATTCCCATTTCCTTTTCTCCTCTACTTTCCCTTTCTGGTTACTTAGTCATTTTTCCGAATATGCCTCATTATTTAATATCACAAATCCGGCCAACCGCTTTCCCATTCCATACTTGGCCACTTTTTCCATCATCGGTTCTCAGACATCCCTGCTCAACATTGTGCTTCCATTGTTCCTGGACCTACAAACAATACCTAGAGTTCCGCGATATACAAATTGACCACCGAAGTCTGTCATCATGCCCTCTTCCTTGTTACAAATTTTGCAGTAAAAAGTTCGGAGACATACAATTTGATCATCGGGCCCTCACATATCCTGAGTATAACTTGTGACCCTGTTTTGAAGCCCAACCGACCGCTTTCCATACTTGGCCATTTCTTGGAATCTCTTTCGTGGGTGGTCGGGTTGGCAATTTCATGAAATGTCCAATGCTCAATCGCTCTTCGCCATCCCTGCCACCTTGGCACTTCTTTCTAGATATACAATTATTAAGCTTTAATGCTAATAACTCATCATGCAAGAACTGTTAAGATTGTCATTAATGTCCAAAAGGTTGGAGGAGATCCGCCATTAATACGAATTAAACCAAGATTTGTGGAGGGCTATATTATCCCTTCCGAGTGTTCATTTCAAGCATCATGGAATATCTTTCGTGCATTGTCCGGCTGGCGGCTTCACGAAATCTCCAATACTCAATCACTCTTCACCGTCCCCGCCACCTTCGCACTTTTTTCTAAGTATGCAATTAGTTAGATTTAATGGTAACATCTCATTATGCAGGAACTGTGGAAATTGTCATTAATCAGCGAAAGGCTTGAGGATATCTCCCATTTATATGCATTAAACCAAAAATTGTGGAGGGTTATATTATGCATTCTGCGTGTTGATTTCAAACATCATCTGGAGAAAACAACGTTCTCGTCAACTTATGGTAGAAGCTCGACAAAAGATCTGTCCAGATACAGTAAACACCTTCGAGCATGATGACCAGAACTTCCAGTGGTCGAGGGCATATTCTTACTACTCATCTCCTTCTGCCCATAAGCAAGTAATGAAATGGTCTCTTGCTACGCCGAGAGATATATTTCAAGACAAAGAATTCCAAGGCAACCCCCCCCTTTCATTGATGGTGGAGGCAGAGGTTGATGTGGTCGATTTCGAGCTGGAAGAAGATGATATGATGGACGATGATACAATGATGGATGATGGAAATACAGATGTTGTTCCTAGACCTGTGCCCAAATTGAAATCCACCATAACGGGGGGCACTTCCCAGCTCCGAGATGGTGGACTTAACAAGACCAAAGGAATTGGTTTCAGAAAATAAACCGACGTTGAATGCAATAGCCTCTTTGCAACTCATAAGTTTGAGTCTCTCGACTCGGATGGCATTCCTCGCCCTCATAGATGTATCCTTTCCTTCCATTTTTAGGGTTTTGGATTTGTCCCTACTGCAGGCTATGTCCCTGAAGTCTTTGACTGTAAGGAGATGGTCACTTGGTATGCCAAGAGATATATTTCAAGCCAAAGAATTATTTAATTGGGGGACCACTCTCCTATTCTCTGGAGATATAATTAACATCTTAAGAGTCGAGGACCAGAACTCCCAGTGGATCAAGGCATATTCCTTCTACTCATTCCCTTTCGCCTAGAACGAAGTAATTTCGACCTTTGGAATTGCTCGTGCAACCTATGTCCCTGAAGTATTTTCCTATAAGGATGTGGTCTCTTGGTCCCCTTCTGCCCAAAATGAAGTAATTTCGACCTCTAGAATTGCTAGTGCAAGCTGTGTCCCTGAATTCTTTGACTGTAAGGAGGTGGTCTCTTGGTGCATCGAGAGACTTGTTTCAAGCCAAAGAATTAATGCACTGTTGAACTACTCTTGTTTCTTTGTCACCTCAGTTTTTCTGAAAGATGTTGAGATTTTCACAGCCAACATTGACCTTCGAAGGAGAAGATTGCAAGGAGTTCCTAAAAAAGCATGATAATTAGTTTTGTATGCATGTTCAAGAGCTTGTTGATGCCTCCTGCATGTTGTCGTAGTAGATGAACAACACATAATTGTATACATTTTTTTTTTTTTCTGTAACTCCTCTACCTGTATTTATGGAAAATATGTTCAATGCTTCGATGCAAAGAACTTAATCCAGTGTCTATGGATAAATATATAGTACCCACTATTTTTTTAATAGATTTACTATTAAAAAAATTCCTTGGAATCTTGGTTGTTGCTTCTTTGCTAGATTTAACACCTCTTCTCGTTTGCATGGTTCGATAGTCTCGCAATTCTTAAATATTGTATTGGCTCAGGTAAATTGATCAAATATGGGTCATTGAATAGTTATATAACAATGCATTTTGTCGATCACATGAGGCTTCTATTGAAACATAAATAAATTTCACACAGTTTGAAATCAACATTCAATTCCATTCGTAATGTAGATAGAACATAGCAACACTAGTTCACGATGTTTGAGTTGGGGCCATGCCCAAGAAGTTTCGTTTTATTGGTTTTCCTTACTCTGGCCTCTATTTTAGCACTTTTACTTTATTAATGAAATTACCAAATTTCTTCTTCCCAAATATTTTGAAAAAAATAATAATAATATGTGCTACCTGAAGTCAAATGGGGCTATGAAATTAGCCACAATATTAAATATTGCATTGGCTCAGGTGATTTGATCAAATATGGATCATTGAACAATTATATGACAATGAATTATGTCGATCACATGAGGCTTCTATTGAAACATAAATGAATTTCACACAGTTTAAATCAACTTTCAATTCCATTTGTAATGTCGATAGAACATAGCAACACTAATTCACGATGTCGGAGTTGGGGCCCCGCCCAAGAAGTTTAGTTTTATTGGTTGTCCTTACTCTGTCCTCTATTTGAGCACTTTTACTTTATTAATGAAATTACCAAATTTCTTCTTTGCAAATATTCTGAAAAAAAAAAAAATAATAATATGTGCTAGCTGAAGTCAAATAGGGCTATGAAATCAACCACAATATTAAAATTCAACTTCGTCGTTGTTATACTTACGGTCAAGTTGACAGTACAATAAGTTTATTTCTAGATATTCAATTATTAAGCTTTAATGCTAACAACTCATCATGCGGGAAGTTTAATACTTAAAATAATATTCCAAGGCATTGAACAATGTATCAAAAAACACAATACTCCCACAGGTTGCAATAAAAACAATTCTTCAACAAAGCATTGGCTGACGCACCCCAGTCGCCTAAAATGACTAATAACACAATCTATGAAATCGACCTCCCTATTATCAAATCAACAAAGATGAATATTATGAGATCATATAAAAAAAAATGTGTGTGAGAATTGATTTGGAAAAACTTGTTACTTATTCTACTTTTTTTAAGGCCTTATCATAGTAAGAATGAAAACTTATCCTAACCCATTGTTATCTACAAAATCCAAACATCAATAGCGCATGCAAATCAACTATACATAGTTATAGCCAAAAATTAAGTTATAGTTTATATTTGCATTTGCTCACACCCTTTTTAATGATACAAGCACAATATTAAACGAGTATGTGGATAAAATATAGGACTAGAAAATGATGATTTTGCAACAATGGGGCCTTTTTGAGACCAATTCCCGCTTACAAAAATTTCCCTTTGTTTTTCTATTTTCCCACTCTCTTTTATCCCCTTCTTTTCCCTCTTCTATACTTAACCGAATTCCCCTTTCTTTTTCCCCTCTACTTTCTCTTTCCGGTTACTTAGTCATTTTTCCGAAAATGTCTAATTGGGCGAGTTGGCAAACTCATGGGTTCACATTTATACTCATACTTTTATATCACGGCTTCGATCGACCGCTTCCCCATTCCATACATAGCCACTTTTTCACTCACCCGGGCAGGCGGGCTCTAGATTGCACTTCCATTGTTCTATGACCTACAAATAGCACCCGGACCTCCACGATATACAAATTGACTGCCTGAATCCCACATCATCCCCTCTTCTGTGTTACACATTTTTCACTCAAAAGTTTCAAGTGGAAGAGCCCGAAATTGAAAGTGATGACATGGAAATCGAGACTGATCCGGATAACATATTCTGCAACGTTGATCAGCCCTCAGACGCGATCCACCATACTCCCATAATGGAGATAGCTGAGACCGACATTTTTGGTGAAGATGAATCCTTCGTATTCCAGAGCATTGTTTTTGACAACCAATCCAAAAATTTAATTATTGAAAAGAGAGATGTAAGAAATAAGAAAGGGAAATCTCGTTCAGAGATTAACCTTAGGAACATGCAACCATCCCAAATCTACCAACTTCATTGAGCAATCAGACATGTTCTTGATGATTCCAACGGAGGCAATGAAGGCAGAGAATGCCAGACTGAAGGATTGAATCAAGGAATTGGAGGAAGCTTTGATTCCTATCCCATTGCTTGCCAATATTTTAGCAATAACCATGCCTGCTGCCCCTGCAACCAAGTTAAAAGGATCCTCCAGCCTCCTCACATCGTGTAGAGGCTATGTGGAGAAGAATATCAATAAAATGATGGAGCTAATTACTCAAGCGTGAGAAACATAAAAAAATATAGCTTCCCTTGGAACGAGGGCACATGCTTTGCACGGACATTTGCAGGCAGATTTAAAAAATGAAGAATGCTTCTATCTAGAGACGGCTATCCCTTTTGGCAACCATGTCACCAACATGTCAGATCTGAGAAGAAGACAAGAAGATATCCCCTCCCCAAACTAGATCAAATAATTAAAAGCATGTTGGAAAGAGAAAGTTAAAAACCTACATCTCATTGTCGAATCATGTGAACAAGCCATATCAGAGAAAGAAGAATTATTTAGAAAGATGACCGAAATAAACTTAGCCGGAAGTACCAACGAGGTCTAAGACCCCAACTTAATCCTCAAGTTCTTGTCCTTAACCAAGCAAGCCTTCGATGAACAAGTTGATATTTTAAATGGAATGTCTTTAGAAAAGTTTTACGACATCCTTGAATATGGTCAAGATGGCGTGGACAACTGGCTAGTGGACTATTCGGCACAAAATGAAGAAATTGAACAGGCTCTGTGTAATCTTTCTATCGATCTAAGGGAATTAGAAAACACGCTTTTCAACATAAAAATCTAGGATGAGATCAACGTGCCCCCCATGAGAAGCTACATTGAAGAATGGCTCCAAAGGGAAATCGACAAGCTCACCGACAAAGGGAAACAAGCAGTTGGCACGATTCCAATGGTCATTGACGAGAGCATTAAAAAGGATCGGCAAGAAAATAACAAAGGAAGAAATAGATACCATCATAGTAAGTCTATACTGATCACATCTTGCTTTCTTTATCAATCTAGTTATTCCACCTCTTTAAATAGAAATGTCTAACCAAAGACTGATAACTTCTAATTTCTTATTTTCAGGTCTTGCTGTCTACCGTCGCCCACTTATTCTTTATACAGTCCTATTTCTTGTACTTATTTCTTTTGTGGTCCGTGGGAGCCCCAATCCCATTCTATATGGAAAACCATTTAAATTTACAGAAATATGTAACAGACATTATTATTTTTTGGAACAATCTCGACGGTGCCTTGTATCCCTCTTTTTGGAATGCAAAATTAGTTCTCTTTATACATATCAGTCATCTTCTTTTATTTTTATGTGGTCAGAAATTTTTGTCTTCAACTATGTTGGATGTCGGAAAATTGTGTTTATTTAATTTGAATGTTTAATGTGTGTAATTCCTGGTCCTATTTTCTAGGAACCTTTATTTCAAACAACAACAAAAAAAACATTTTCTATCGGTTTGTATTGCTTCAAGTCATTGCGACAGAAATTATCTAAGTCCCACATTTGAACTATACACGCCCCATGAAAAAACTTAAAGAGGAATATCACATCTATACTGAGATGCCCAGTTGGTGCTATACAAAGATGCCCTCTTCTTGGAGAGAAATTGCAGATCAACCTTTGCAAATGTATAGGAAAAAGTAGCAAACACAAAGGTCACACAAGAAGACCAAAGAATCTTCTCCACCACATATAACTTTATTTATCCTAACACATATAGAGACAGGCAAGCCAGATGATTTGTTTAATAGAATGAAATGCATGTTGCTTACTTTGTCCATGGGAAAAATTAAAGAAGTTGTTGATTAAGGTTGGTTGTCATTGATGTCAACCCTTGAAGAAAGACCCGTTGCACAAAGGTTTGGGTAATGGACCCAATAGTGTTTGATGTAAATATGACTCATTATTGTTTTGTCATGGTTGATAAGAAGTAAATATGGATGAACTCCAAAGTGGTTCCCTTATGGTGAAAGCCCTCACGGGAAGACGCTTTGTGGAGTAAAAGAACCCATGCTTAATTGTGGAATAATAAGATGAAGAAAAGTGAATTTGTCAGGGAAAATATCCTAGATGGATAGTTCTTGTCATGTCATTTCCAGTGGTATGTGGAATGTCACATAATTCTTCACGGTTAGAGAGTTATGGCCATGAGAAGTTGGAGACCCCAGGTTTGGGTAATGGACCCAAGTTTGTTTGATGGGTAACGGTATGATTTATGATATATTTTCAGATAATACTATTCTATATGGATAGTACATGTCATTCCATTTCTGGTGGTATGTAGAACGTCACATAACTCCTCACGGTTTGAGAGTT
>JASDQU010100406.1:969998-1011800 GCA_032191745.1 Picea mariana
ATGGAAAAATTAGAAGTGGACCCAACCCTAAAATAAGGAAAGTGGGGCCAAGTGACCTAGAAGATGTTTTTAAGGAAGCTACTTGGAGAGTATAAATAAGAGGCAAGGCTCTCTCATTTGAATCACACTTGAGTATATTGAATATCTATAGGTGTCTGAGGTATACAAATGATATCTAAGTCGAAATTCTGAGGAAAGTGAAGAAAAGAAGGCCGAAATGCAAGGAAGGATAAATTCTTTTGATGGTGCTTTCTAAGATCCAAATTCAGTGAGACCAATTGTGTTGGTTAGGGTACAGTCTGTAGTATGTTGTGTAATAGTTTGAGATCATTTCATCAAATATTTTGTGCGGGGCACGCTCTATAAGGTCGCTCTCTAGAATAATCCAGAATTCAACAAGGAATGTGATCATATACACCAGGTCTATTACAGAGCTACAAATCAGATTTGGATGATGAAATTGATGAGGGCTTTTGGTTGAGGTACATGTTGAGTACATGGTTGAGACAAGTAGTTGATGAATTGGCACACATACATGAGGTGTATAGTTGATGATGTTGGTACATATTGATGAGTCATAGTTGATGAGTAGTTGACACATGATTGGTACATACTTGGCACATGGTTGGATGCACTTGTTTATCGTACAGGTTGATTATAGGTTGGTGCATGGTTGATGCACTTGTTTATGGTACAGGCTGATTACAGGTTGGTGCATGGTTGATGCACTTGTTTGTGGTACATGTTGATTACAGGTTGGTGCATGGTTGATGCACTTTTTTGTGGTACAGGTTGATTACAGGTTGAGGTACAGGTTGATGCATGGTTCATATTTATTGGTACAAGTTTACAGTGGTATATCTCATAGTGATAGTGTGACAGTGGTTCCATCATTCTACTTCTACTTCAGGGTGGCAGGACGGGGCAATGACAGGTGGTTGTAGCCAAATTCCGGTTGTAGCCGGAGAACATTGGGGGTTGTAACCTCCTTCTCGTTGTAGCCAGAGATTTGGGGAGTTGGAGCTTCCCTCAGGTTGTAGCCTGAGAAACTAGGGGGTTGGAGCCTCCTTCCAGTTGCAGCTGGAAAACAAAGGAAGTTGGTGCTTCCAATGAATGCAATTCTTCAAGATATATAAGAAAAAAACATTCTGTGGTTTTCTCCTGATTTGGGTTCCACGTAAAACATTGGTGTACTGTGTATGTGTGTGATTGTTTATTTATTACTGCTCATTACTGGATAATAATACTACATTGATATAACATTTGAAGAAAAAGAATTATAATTACGTTATTACTTATTCACCCCCCCTCTCAGTAATCCAACAGAAGTGACTATGGAAATTGTACTTAACTCTAGATATTGGGATGAAAACTAGTTCGAAGTATACAGAGATCATTATGAATGAATTTCATAAATACATTAAACACATAACACATACAAGGTAGGAACAATATATAAACTCACACGTGATGGGGATATATTTTCTCTTTTTGGTGGTTGTTTAATTTCTCACAAAGTCACTTTCTCACTAATTACTTGTTAACCCCATATTAATATAATATTATGATTAAATAATTCATCAATTCGGGGCTCCGACCATACTCCCGGAGTGACATTCTCCCTGGGTCATGTAGCAACCCGACGTCTTATGGTTGGTGTGTCGCATGAGTCATTTTTTGCATGGATATCACATGTACTTCATGTTGCTTGCCACTTGTCCGCTACAGTTTCTCTTTCTGTCTGTTGCTCTAGGCTTCTCATTCTCCCTTGGTCCCACCATAGCAGTGCATTTATTCCCATTCTAACCCGGCAAGAACTACGCTGCCATGCAACACTTGTTCGTATTGCATTAATTTGAAACTAGGATTTTGAAGTTTATGGCTTTTATAGACTAATAAAAACATATTAAATATTAAATTAAGATACAATTTTATAAAATTAAATTAAATAATCTAAATTTAAAAATGGATTACATAAATAAAATATTGTTCAAAATTGGTTGGGTCAAATGAAAAGTTGTTGAAAAGGGTAAGGCAAGTATTATAGGATGGTTTGTTTTTTAATTTAATTATGACATTCAATGAGAAAATAAGTAACATAAACAATAGCAAATAAATAAGAGAATTTTAATATTTAAACCAAAATTATGAAATGGATTATTATGAAAGTGATGAGAAACGTAAAACTGCAAAATTATTAAGGAAAGTGTTGTAACATTGCTCGACATCAAAACAAATATCATCAATAAAGTTATCATTCTACTTTAAATTTGTCCTAGGTTAGAAATTTGTTTTACTTCCATCCACAATCATACCATTGTTGGTTATTACTTTGTTAGTGGTGAGATCAAGTAGTCAATTTATCTTATGTTTGATCACTATAACCAATGAACATTATAATTTAGTTTTCTTCTCTTACAAAAAGTAAAACATAAGAAATAAATTCAAAACATTTCAACTTTCATAACTTGAAGCTTTCATCCTTGCCAAGCCTCTTTTAGGGTGATCTCCTACACTAATTTTATAGGCTACCTATTCAAAAAATATACAATTGTATTACTTTGCTTGTAAAAATGTACAACAATATGTACATATTTTGTAGTGTAAAAGAAGTCGATAAAAGTTCTTGCATTAAAGGTGTAAAGAAACATGGCCTTTAGAGGTTTGTGGTGGGTGATCTAACAAAGTCACGTGCCTTGGTGAGAAGCAAGTATTTTTCCTTACTAATGAAATACAATATGGTAGGTACTTGGACTCTCATATGTATAAGAAGGGATGAAAGATATATGTGACATGTGTAGCAAACAAGCATCATAGGTGGCTTTTGAATATGATGAAACTTGGAGGGTTATTTAGCAGTATTAGATTAGGTGCATTGTGACATTTATAGACAAATAAAAACACCCATAAAATCTAATGCAAGGTATTTATTACTTTTGATTGATGACTTCTCCATAAATTGTGGGTTTATTTCCTAAATTAGAAGAAATATGATGAATTTTATTAGTTCAAAATATTTAAGTCAATGATGGAAAAGAGGTGTAGGCCTATAAAGGTCCCATGTCCTAACAATGGAAGAGAAATTGTGCTCAAATAAGTTTGTTAGTTTTGGGGAAAAGGGAGGAATTCAACAATGAATTTCTACACCTTATATGCCTAAACAAAATGGAGTTGTGAAAAGGTGAAATAGAACAACCATTAAAATGGAAAGATCCATATTACGATGTAGCTGCTTAGAAGTTGAAAATTCAAGAAAGATAAAATAGATACAATTGCATGAAGAAGAGTATTCATTGGGGGTGAATGTTTAAAATAATGAATTAACACCAAATCATATAAAAAAAAATCATTTGGAATGAAGAGATGAACCCCTAATGTGCAAGATACAAACATGGGTTAAAATAATGAAATAACACCAAACAAAACAAAAACAATGTTGATTTGAAGTGAAGAGATGAAAATCACAAAGCAAAGTAGGACTAAAAAACTTTGGAACATCTTAATTTTTAATTAATGTTAGTTTATTATCATAATTCATTTAAACCATACAATTATAATTAAGCCAAAGGCGTGATGAAGAAAATGGTCATGAAGGCCAAATATGATGCAAGTGTCATGAGAAATAGCAACACTTTACCCTGTATATCAAGAAGTTGATGTTATTTATTAAGGGCCCAATGTTGATTTCAAAGTCAATCAATTATTGTTTAGTTTTTCTTGTCGCAATAACTAATATTAGCGCAACTTCCCCCTATAGATTGAAATGGATGTCCTAAAAGTTCTTGCACTCAAGCATGTTTCCTTGAAATACACAATTTAGTTCTCATGGATGATATTTTATAAGAATGATATGATATAATTTCTATAATACTCAAATTGCGGTATTTAACTGTTGAAATTTCAATATATCATTACTAAACTAGGAATCAATTAATTGTTGGAATTGCATTTTTCACTAAATATTTGCAATTTCTCCTCAACCATTTCTATATTTGCAGATTTCTAATCAATTGTTTTATTGTTGAAATTACAAATTTGTGATTGCTGAAATTATAATTTCTAATTGCTAAAATTGCAATTTCTAATTTTGTAAATTGCAATTCCTAGTGCCAAAATTGCAATTTCCAGTTTCTATAGCATTCAATCAATTGTTAAAATTGTCAAAATTGCAATTTTTTTATCATTGAAATTACAATTTCGTATTGTTGAAATTGAAATAAATCAATTGTTATAATTGCATTTTTTCATTAAACATTTTCTATTTATCCTCAATAGTTTTTGTTTTATGTAATTTTAATTAAAAACTGTTGAAATTAGAATTTCTCTAATCCTCAAATTGTGATCTCTGATTGTTGAAATTATAATATTTGTTTTCTAACTAGCAATTAATCAGTTGTCGAAATTATGAAATTGTTGAAATTGAAATTTTTTTATCATCGAAATTGCAATCAATAAATAAAAAAGAAAATTGCAATTTCTATAATCCTGAAATTGTTGTCTCTAATTGTTGAAATTTCAATGTCTAATTGCTAAACTAGTGATCAATCAATTGTTGAAATTGTTAACATTGTTTAACTATGACCAAGGAATTGTGACGAGGGAACTATGAACTATATGATCATCAAGAACTTTGATCAATATGAACTATAAGCGTTATGAACTTTGATTGATAAAGTAACTCAATTCAATAGGAACTTTGATCGACAAGAACATGAAGGAACTATGACCAACAAGAATGTTGGCTAGAGTTCCAGGGAAATTTCTCGGCCAAGAACTTTGACCGATAGAAAATTTGAGCAAAGGAACTATGACTAAGAACTTTTACTAGGGAACTATGACAAATAGGGAATATAACCCACAAAAATTTCGATTGATAGGAACTTTGATGAATAGGAACTCATTATGCCATGACACAAACTATAATCGACAAGAACTTTGGCCAAGTTCATGTTCTTGTTTCTTTATTCAAATTTTCTCTGATAGAAGAACTTTGGCAAATGAACATTGGTCGGAGTTCTTGTCGATTAGAGTTTCTATCAAAGAAAATTTCCTAACCATGAACTTTGTTTACGAAACTATGACTAGTGAATGAACTATGACCAATAGGATCTCTAATTGAGAAAGAAGCTATTACTTGAGAATGAATTATGACTGACCAAAATTTGACTAATGGGAACTATGACCAATGAAGGAACCATTACCAACAAAAACCATGGCCAAGATGAACTTTGACCAATGGGAACCATGATCAATTGGAACTATGACTAATAAAAACATTGAGTGACAAAAACTATGAATAAATTCGTATTCTTGTTCTGTTGTTCAAAGTTCCTTTATCAATTAGAGATCCTACATAAAAAAAAATATTTTTTGAAGTTCCTCTTGTTTCTTCATTGGTTAGAGTCCTTATCATGGTCAAATGTCTTGTCGATCAGAGTTCTTGCATAAAATTCCCTTAATCAATCAAAGTTCCTTCAACATTCAGTGTTCATATTCTTCGTTTGATAGTAAAAGTTCCTACATTGCTTTGTTTTATGTGTATTCAAAGTTCCCAAGTTCTAATGTGTTGTGTTCTACCAAGTTCATTAACCTTAGTTCCCCTTTCTTTCAACTCATCAACCTAGAAAATTGATCTTATTCCAAATCCACAAGACTTATCCAAAACATTGTTCGTTGCACTGCCTTTAACAATATTCCCTCAAACATCTAGTTTGGCATACTTAGCTAGTTTGTATTATTAAGGAAATTACATTGTAAAAATTGAACACCATTATATGATAATGTTGATCTTTAATATAGAAACTACATGTAAAAAACTGTTAGAATGCTTACAATTATATTGGATGATTCCATGACTAATGTTTATTCAACTACTTCAACCATGATTACATGATGCAGAAACCATTCAAACATTTTCAAATGTCAACAATTGGAACAAAATAAAAGGAAAAATCTAACCTACTCACTTAAGGCTAGATTATTGTGTTGTTCTAAGCACCCAGCACATCCCAACAACTTAGGGTTTGACAAAATGTCCCACTTGAAGAGAACCCTAATTATATCAACCTATCTAGTAGAGACAAAAAGTAGACTAAGATATTGGATAAGAAATCTAAGGTTGAAATGTAAATCCGCCATCTAGTTTTGCTCCAAACTAAGAAAAGAGGTTGTGGAAGGTGATCTAGAGAGAGAACAAGCTCTAAATTGCATTGAATCTTGAATGATTCGAGACACTTGTTATGTTTTAGGTTTTATTACGTGTTCTAAAGTACAATGATATAAATCCGATTCAGTAAAGTAAATGATGTTGTAATGAATAGGACAAAAAAATAATGTATTTACCCTTCTCTCTTTGGTTCCTAATCCATCCTATATTATACTAAGCCTTAAAAAAATACTGGATAGTAAGCCACAAAAATCAACGGATTCACCTTCTCACCTTCTCCAATGAATCTCACTTCCACACTTAGAAAAAAAAATCAACTAAATTGTGTAGTTAATAGATAAGACATACTATTTTATAGAGCCAAAAATATCTTTCACTAGTCTTAGTGAAACCACCAAAAACAAATTCTAAGTAACAACTCCTAGGGAAAACCCCTCAGTACTTCCCCTCATTTTAAGGATGGTACCTAGGGTAAACCCTAGATTCTTCATTGGACAATGTTATATCAATAGTGGGGTGTGAATATGCTTCAACAATTTACTCATAATGAGCTCAACATGTCAATAATGAGAATAGAACCTGGGCGGGGAGGATAACACTCTATCCCACAACCACACAAGCTAAACCCAATTGACTAAACCTAAAATTTTGTAGCTACAATAGATTACAAATAATATAAATATTTACTCTTTTCCAAACCAAGTTACAAAACTCAACTTGACAAAAAATTGGGATAGCACAGGGAGTATGATTTTTTGTGACAGAATGTAATTTTTCATGTTTGGGTTATATAAACTTAAGGGGGATTTTGAGTTTTTCATTGACCTTACGAGTCATCACCAAGAATGGCTCACCAAGAAGACTTTCTTATCAAAACCTTGATGTGATAGGCGAGGTAGGTGGAACCATGAAAATTTACAAGGTTTCATGTTGAAATTATAATGAAGGAACTATGGCTGACAAGAACGTTGATGCAAGGAATTATGACCGATGAGACATTTGATGAAGAAACTTTGACCGATAGAAATAATGACTAGTGAATTATGAAGGAACCTACTCTAATTGACAAAGGAATCATTACCAATATCAACTATGATTGATAGGAACTTTGATTGACAAGAACTTCGACAAAATGAGAACATTGAAAAAGGAACTATGACCGATAGGAACATTGGTCAAATTTCCTATCGGTCAAAGTTCAAAGGAACTTTCCTAACTAGGAACTCTTACCAGAGAACTATGAAGGACAAGAACTATGACCAATAATAATTTTGACAAGGAACTGTGATTTATAGGATCTATGATCGATGGGAACTCTAATAAAGGAAATAAGACCAACAAGACCTTTGACAGCAGGAACTATGATCGACAAGAACCTTCATGAATAAAATTTGACAGGTAAACATCGGTCAAAGTTTCAAGGAAAACTAATTTTTGAAATTGTAGTTTTTAATCATTGAAGTGCTTGTTTATTGAGATTATGATTCCTGATCACTAAAATTATAATATTGCAATTGTCTATTTGATGTTGTAATAGTTTATTATTGAAATTGTAATTTTGGATTAATGCAATTGCAATCAATGAATTGCTAAAATTTCTCAAATTATAATTTCTAATTACTAAAATTTCAATTTCTAACTTTTAAATTCTAATATTCGATTGTAAAATTGTAATCAATAAATGGTTAAAATTGTCAAAATTGAAATTTGTGGTCATTCAAAATGTAATTTCTATATTCCTTAAGTTTTGGTATTTGATTGTTGAAATTGCAATCGGATATTGCAATTACCAATTTGTCAAAGCTACTGTCACTTAAAGTTTATTTGTCAAATTTCTTGTCGGTCAAAGTTCTTGCATCAAAGTTCCAAATTTGTTTGTGGTATTAATGGTATTGCTTGTCCTTGTGGAATATTTATTCATGGAATTACTAGAATAGTTGTTTCCTACACTAGACAACATGATTCTTGTCAATGTATTAAACTTTGTCTATATGAATGCTTGTGGGTTGATGAAATTTTGCATGAATAGTTTGAACAAGATGCACAAATAATGTGACCACATGTTTTTTCTTCTCTCTATCAGATTCATTGGCTCAGTCCATTCTCAATTTGTAAAGAATTTGTTTTAGAAATCAAAATATCACCTATAGGACCTAGGTGATATTCTAACTTCTAAGATAGAGTCTTAACGGATTGAGAATGGATTGAAACATGAACCATACCAACAAGAAATCTAACCAATTTCATGTTCTTGTTCCTTCATTCAAAGTTCCTTTATTGGTGAAAGTTATTCATTTGTCAAAGTTCGTATCGATCATAGTTCTTGTCAGTTAGAATTCCTATCAATTAGAGTTCTAGGGAACTTTCCTAACCAGGAAATTTGAGGAAATATAAATAATAAGTACTTTGAATTGATAAAGGAAACATTTATTACTAACATGAAATCTAGTTGACATGAACTATGATCAATAGGAACTTTGACCAACAATAACTATAACTAATGGAAACTTTGATGAAGGAACTATGACCAACATGAGCATTGATCAAATTTCTTGTCAATTAGAGCTGCAGGGAACTTTCTTGACCAGAAACTTTGACTAGGGGACTATGAAGGATAAGAACTATGACTGACATAGGAACCATACCAATAGGAACTCTAACCAACACAAGAACCATAGCAACAAGAACTATGGTAGAGTTTCTATCCTTGTTCCTTCATTCAAAGTTACTTCCTCAATGAGAGTTCTTCATTTGTAAAAGTCTTGTCGGTCGTAGTTCCTGTCAACATTTTAAATAAGTTATTATAATTCAATTCCATCAACCACTAATACATAACATGAAGAGGGTTCATACGACCTCCTTATGAAAGCATGGAACACATAAAAAACTAAAATTAGAAGATGGGAAAGAGTTGCATCAAGGCCCTATTTCAATCCTTTTTACTTGGTATCTTGGACGAAGCATAGATTTCATTGATTGATAACTTATAATATATAAGAAATCCTACTCATATATAATATCCAAAATATTATGAATCAACTTTAGGTTTCCAACATGGTATTCACTCCAACATGTAAGTTATATACATGCTATGATCAACCATACACAAGATCTTAATTGTTCTAAATCCATTGAGAATATATCTTAGAAGTTATGTTGTGTTTCTGAGCCGCTTAACAAGGAAAACCTAGTCAATAGGTGAAGTGCATGACCTGAGAACTCAATAAATCCCAAGAACAAGAGACATATGAAACAAAAATAATAATTATGATTAGCCTCAAGAAAAAGTTTATTGTTTATTATAATGTCCAAATGGCCTTTATAAAGGAATGAAATGGGTCCACTCAAGATTCACATAGCTTGAGGGATTAGAAAGAAATGATAAATAATTCTTTCACAAGGCTTAACAGTTGGAAATATGCAACTACATGCTTACACAGTAAAACACACAATAAACAATAAAGTGGAAATGAGGAATACCACATTAAGGGTTGGATGCTTAGTTGGACACAAATGGAATGATGTGTGTGTCCTCATTGGGGAGGATGACTTGGCTACCAAACTCATGGACTTCATTGTGGGTTGTTGGGATGAGTGGTGTGACCTCCTTGGGGAGGTCACCTTAGTGTTCTACATCAAGTTAGAATATCAACTATAGTCCTATAGGTTATATTTTGACTTCTAAGATAGATTCTTAGTAGATTGAGAACAAACTGAACTAGTGAATCGAGTAGAGAGAAGAGAAAATAGGTGGTTACACTATTCATGCATATTGTTTAAAATAATCTTGTGTAATTTCATTGGCCCAGAAGCATTCATGGAGACAAATTTCAATCCACTTAGACAACTCATGTTGTCTATTATAGGTAACAACCATTCCAATAATTCCATGAAAAACTCTTCCACATAGCAAGAAATACCATTAATATAGTGAAGGAACTTGGAACTTTGATGGAGTAACTTTGACCGATAATAATTTTGACAAATGAATAACTCTAACCAATGAAGGAAATTTGAACAAAGGAACAAGAATAGGAACTTGGTCAAAATTCTTGTTAATTGGTAAAATTTCCTTATTGAAATTGTTGTCTTATAAAATGCTACAATTTAAATTCACATTTTCTCAAGCTTTTATACGATAGACTATCAAAATTGTCGAGTCAAGATTGTTCTTACATTCTCATCATATGTCTATATCATACTTAATGACTAGTCATATTTCAGTTATTCCTTACTCAAATTGTCATCTTGTTGATTGTTGAAATTGAAATTGATGTTCAGTCAAATTTATGTAACAAAGACTATTAAAACTACCAAGTTGGGATTTTTCTTGTATTCTCGCCATTATAAATGGCCATGAAAGTTCAACATTTGTTACCATTTTCCTTACTGAAATTTGAGTAGTCTTAAATTAAAATTTTAACAACAATTTTGGCAATGAAGAATTCAAATTAGAGCAATCATTAAATACTAGAACTCAACATTTAATGTAGATATTAAAAGTGTCCATGTCGGGTTGACATTTTGGAAATATTGTAACATGGCACATTGTGACATGAAACATTGTATTTGAAATAAATTAAAGCTTAGAATTCTTTCTCATTTTTTCCAATCTCAGTAATATAAATTCACTAGAATGATTCACCTATCCCTACCCTTGAAATGATTAACAAGAGATTACTTTGATATAATTTATTACAGTTCATATCGGCACATTGAACTATAAGGTCAAATTTATAATCATGTATTACTCGTAAAGACATTATAAATATAGAAACTTGGTATCGGTGGTATCAGAGCAGTATGCTTCTTGTCGTTTCGTTCTTAGTATAATCTGGATCGATCAGTGGTATCATAGCAGTCTGCTCCTTGTCGTTTCTTAGAGTAGGTCCTTGATGAGATCATGGTATAGAGAGTTGGGTCTCGAGCTAGTTTATCTTTAGGACAACTGTTCTCGCAAGCCCTAGCGACCTCCCATGGCGGAAGAAAAGAGAGATGACAGAGCAAGATATCCTTTCAAGACATTGATCAAGGAAGCCCTCATGTGATAGAGTAACGAGATGATGGAAACAATTTCTCAGATCCTTTGAATACTATCGATGGAAACAGTCGATGCATCTTTGACAAGAAGCCATTTTGGAGGTGTTGTGTGTGAGTTCTATTCTTTGCATGTGTGTGTGTGGGCGCGTCAGATTTGACAACTGTGTCTGACGATCCCTCTAGTAGTGCTCTTTGTGTCGTGTGTTCCGGGCACTTTCCTAGGGGGGGGCAAGTATGCCCCCCCTTGGTTACACGTAGCATTCGGCACCGGGCGTTAGCCCGAGGTTGATGGGGTTTGAGGCAGCGCCCTGAATTTTTTTTTTGGGCGGTTTTTGTTATTTTTAGCAGATTTTGCTATTTTTAGCGGTGTTCTAAATTAATCCCGGATTAAGGGATTAGGGTTTTGGTATCTACGAAATACCTAAAAAAATTGTATATATTGTATGGTGAATGGTGAAATTCTATATAATGAAATAAAAGGTTTTCCCGGTTGAGGGTTTCCAGTATAAATCTCTATGTACTATATGAATGAGCCATTGATTAATTTTTGTTTTGCTTAAGAATCTATATGCATTGTTGTACTTCACAGGTTTAAAACTTACATGTGTTATCAGAGCTCATTTTTGGCTTCAAAGGGACGCCTTTGTTGTTGAGGGTTTGGCTCGGTCTTGATAGATCAAGTTTATCTTGGGTCTGTGATAAACCTGGGTTTAGTGGGAGCTTTTGCAGTGGTGATTTGAGTGCAGAAAGAGGAATGGCAAGCTCTTCTAGAATCGAGATAGAGAAGTTCAACGGTAAAAACTTTGAGCTATGGAAGTTGAAGATGGAGGACCTTCTTGTAGACAAAGAACAATGGATCGTTGTGGATCCTGGTACACATCCTACCGGTACACCGTCTACTAGCACACAGGCTACTGGTACACAACCTACTAGTACACAAACTATTAGTACACCACCTACTGGTATGTCTAAGGAAGATTGGGAGAAGTTGGACAGAAGAGCAAGGAGTACTATTTGACTCTGCCTGGCAGATTCGGTGTTGTAAAATGTCTCTGGAGAGTCTATAGCCAAGGAACTATGGGATAAGTTGGGGAATTTGTATCAATCAAAGTCCCTGGTAAACAAGTTTTTTCTTCGAAATAAGTTGTATCATCTTAGGATGGAAGATGGAGATTATGTGACAGAACATATAAATGCCTTTAATACTCTGGTAAGTCAACTTGTCTCTGTTAATATTACGATTGCAGAAGAAGATAAGTGTATTACTTTGTTATGTTCTTTGCCAGACTCTTGGGATAATCTGGTTTTAGCAATAGGTAGTACCACTCAATCTACATTGAAGTATGAAGATGTAGTTGCATCCTTGTTATCTAAAGAGATGAGGCAGAAAAACATGGATGGTCATAGCACAGATGCTCTATTTGTAAGAGGTTGTACCCAAGACAGGAATCCTAGTAAGTCTTCGAGGGGGAGATCTAAATCTACAGGTAGATCCAAGTCTCCAGGAAAATCTTTGAGGAAATGCTAGAAGTGTGGTAAAACAGGGCATTATAAGAAAGATTGCAAGTCTAAGAAGGTTGAAAAACCAAAGGGATCTGATAGTACCTCTTTCACAAAGACGAAAACCCCCACTGAAGAAGGAGGTGATGTTTACCTGGCATCTACAAGAACACATGCAGACCATGATGTATGGATGATCGACTCAGGTGCGTCATACCACATGACTCCTCACATGGAGTGGTTCTCTGAATATGAAAATTATGATGGTGGTGATGTATTCCTAGGAGATGACTCGACAACAAAAATCATGGGACGTGGAAGGGTTAAGTTGCTGCTAAAAGATGGAAGGATTAGAACACTCCCTGGGGTTCTTCACATTCCAAAACTAGCCAGGAGCCTAATATCTGTAAGCAATTTGGATGATGTAGGAGTGGATACTGTATTTGGAAAGAACACTTGCAAGATGGTATGAGGAGCAATGGTGTTAATGAGGGGAGTTTGGTGTGGAAATATATACAAGTTGTTGGGAAGATTTTATACTAATGGGTGTAACAGTTTTGTTGTCCTCGAGCAGACAAATAAAGAAGACAAGACCAATATCGTCCCTGAAAAGAAGACCATGATGTGGCATCAAAGACTGGGTCATATTGGAGAAAAGGGCCTTCGAACACTACACAATAAAGGCATGGTTGAAGGTATGTCTAATTGCACTCTAGATTTTGATTTCTGTGAACATTGCATATATGGTAAACAAAATCGAGTAAGATTCCCATCTGGTGCTACAAGAGCAAAGGGGATCTTAGAGTTGATACACAGTGATGTGTTTGGACTTGTGCCTATTCCATCACTAGGTAAGTCTGTGTATTATGCTTCATTCATAGATGATTTCTCAAGGAACACATGGATTTATTTTCTTAGAAAGAAATATGAGGTATTTGATAAATTTAAAGAGTTCAAGGCTCTGGTATAAAATCAGACAGAGCAAAAAATAAAGGTATTGAGAACAGATAATGGTGGAGAATTCTATGGAAATGAATTCGAAGAATTCTGTAAGAAGTGTGGTATAGCAAGGAAGAAGACTACTCCATACACTCCTCAACAGAATGGAGTTGCAGAAAGAATGAACAGGACACTAATGGAAAAAGCAAGGAGCATGCTCAGTGGTGCCGAGTTAGGACAGGAATTATGGGCAGAGGCAGTGGGTACAACATGTTACCTAGTCAAGCGATCACCCTCATCAGCGTTGGATAATAAAACTCCACACGAGGTATGGACTAGAAAGAAACCCTCTCTTCAAAATCTTAGAGCGTTTGGTTGTGATCCTTATGTACATGTTCCAAAGGAAAATAGGAGTAAGTTGGATAAAAAGGCTTAAAAGTGTATCTTTATTGGTTATAAAGATGGTGTGAAAGGTTATAAGCTTTGGAACCTAGAAACCAAGAAGATTGTTTACAAACGAGATGTTGTTTTCAGAGAGGTAAAAGATGTTTCCAAACAGGAATTCCTACCAAGGCCAGAAGAACCTAAGAAAATCGAGTTAGAGTTGGATGATGCAAAATCTGAATCATTTGAAGAATATGAAGCAGTAGCAGCAGAAGAAGAACCTCATACCCTAGTATTGAGGAGATTAGTGAGAGAAAGAAGGAAACCAGAAAGGTATAGTCCACCTGATTTTCATTCCAATTTTGCTTTATCTATTACTGATGATGATCCCAGAACTATCAGGGAAGTAGTGAATTCAAAGGATAATAAACTATCGAAGAAGGCCATGGTTGAAGAAATGGATGCCTTGGATAAGAATGAGGCATGGGATATAGTTGAGTTTCCAGCTAGAAGAAAATATGTTGGTAGAAAATGGTTGTTTAAGAAGAAGTTTAATGCAAAAGGAAAAGTGGAGAAATACAAAGCTCGGCTAGTAGCAAAAGGTTATTCCCAGGTAGAGGGAATTGACTTTGGTGAGATTTTTTCTCTTGTTGCTAAGTTAAATTCAATTAGATTTATTTTATCTATTGTTGTTGCTTTTGATCTTGAAGTGGAACAGATGGATGTGAAGACAACATTCCTACATGGGGATCTGGAAGAAGAAATCTACATGAAGAAACCATAAGGCTTTGTAGTGAAGGGAAATAAAGAGATGGTTTGTAAGCTAAAAAAGTCACTATATGGTCTGAAGCAAACACCTAGGATGTGGTACCAAAAGTTTGATACATACATCCTTGGATTGGGATTTGTAAGAAGTAGGGTTGATCACTGTGTATATTCTGAGCAGGTTGGTAATCACTTCATTTATGTAGTGTTGTATGTTGATGACATGTTGTTGGTAGGAAATAACATGGATGTTATCAAAGGAGGTGAAATCACAGCTATCCCCCAAATTTGACATGAAGGATCTCTGTGCTGCTAACTTCATTCTGGAAATGGAGATTAAAAGAGATCGTGCAAACAGGAAACTCTGGTCGAATCAGAGAAAATATGTTGAGATGATATTGCAGAGGTTTAATATGCATGGAAGTAAACCGGTCAAGGTTCTTATTCCTATAGGTGTAAATTTATCTACAAATCAATGTCCCAAGACACAAGAAGAAGAAGAGGACATGTCCCATGTTTCGTATGCCAGTGCAGTTGGCAGTTTGATGTATGCAATGGTCTATACTAGACCAGACATTGCACATGTAGTGGGAGTTTTGAGCAAGTATATGTCAAAACCAGGGAAGGATCATTGGACAACAGTAAAGAGGGTCTTCAGGTATCTTCATGGCACTACCAGTTATGGATTGTGCTACCAAGGAATACCAGGATTGGACAGAGTGGTGGACATACATGGCTTTGTTGATGCATACTAGGCTAGAGATATGGATCATAGAAGATCTACAAGTGGGTATGTGTTTAACCTATTTGGAGGAGCAATTAGTTGGATGAGAAAAAGACAGGCTGTAGTGGCACTCTCAACTACAAAAGCTGAATACATGGCAACCACTCATGCAAGCAAGGAAGCAGTATAGTTACAAAGATTGTGTTCAGGTATTGGGTTGGTACAACAAGCAGTGAGATTAGATTGTGACAGTCAGAGTGCAATATTCATGGCAAAGAACCCAGCTTATCATTTGAAGACAAATCATATTGATGTCCAGTATCACTTTGTGAGAGACATGGTTGAGGAAAAGAAGGTGTTGCTGGAAAAGGTTGACACTTCGAAGAATATTTCAGATTCATTGACAAAGTCTGTGAGCATAGAAAAGTTCTCCTGGTGTAGAGTAACAATGGGCATTACTGCCTTGGATTGTTGACTATATAATCCCCTAGACACCTAGATGCAAAGAAAACAACAAGTGGGAGAATGTTGGGTGTGTGTTATATTCTTTGCATGTGTGTGTGTGTGGTCGCGTCAGATTCGACAACTATGTTTGACGATCCCTCTAGTAGTTCTCTTTGTGTCGTGTGTGTTGGGCGCTTTCCTAGGGGGGTCCTAGGGGGGGCAGGTATGCCCCCCCTTGGTTACGCGTAGTGTTCGGGACAACGCCCTGAATTTTTTTTTGGGCGGTTTTTGTTATTTTTAGCAGATTTTGCTATTTTTAGTGGTTTTCTAAATTAATCCCGGATTAAGGGATAAGGATTTTGCTATCTACAGAATGCCTAAAAACGTTGTATATATTGTATGATGAATGGTGAAATTTGATATAATGAAATAAAAAGGTTTTCTCGGTTGAGGGTTTCTGGTATAAATCTCTATGTACTAT
Organism: Picea mariana; assembly: GCA_032191745.1. Classification (NCBI taxonomy): domain Eukaryota; kingdom Viridiplantae; phylum Streptophyta; class Pinopsida; order Pinales; family Pinaceae; genus Picea; species Picea mariana. The sequence goes on from JASDQU010100406.1 coordinate 986,442, forward strand.
GTGAATGAGCCATTGATTAATTTCTGTTTTACTTAAGAATCTATATGCATTGTTATACTTCACAGGTTTAAAACTTACAGGAGGTGTTGCACCCTTCAATGTACAAGTTAATTTCGATATCCCCTTATTTGAAGGCCAGATAGACGCAAATGCCCTAAAAAAATGGTTGAATCTACTAGAAGGTTATTACTCTATATAAAAAAAAATCGATTGTGAAAAAATCACCTCTGTGCTCCTTAAATCCCTTCCCCATGTCAAAGCTTGGTGGGAATGTTACTGGGAGAGGTACACCATGGATGAATCTACACCATTCAGGAGAGAACCCACTTGGGAGGCCTTCATAGATTCCCTAAAGGAGGAGTTCTACCATATTGAAAACTATGATGACTAGTACATGAGATGGATGACTCTACATCAGAAAATAGGTCAGACGGTGCCGGAGTACACTGACATATTTCATACCTTGTGCTCCAAGCTATGTATCAAATACTTCGAGAGACACCTGGTTTTGAAGTACCATAGTGGTCTGCATAGATACATCCAAACATAGATGGATTTCTTGGACATCTCCTCACTAGGATTTGCTTATCAATATGCAGTAAAAAATTGAGCAGAAATTCAAGCAGCAAAGTAAGCATGAGTTCAAGTTTGAAAATATTCCAAAATAGAAGCATGGAAAAGGAAACCCTAACTCAAAGAACGAAGGATAGATCAGCAAGGAAGGCCAACCTCAACAAATCCAGTCCAAGATGCCAATAAAGAAGGGTAATGGGAAGTTTACGAAAGACACTGGAAACTGGTGTGATTTCCAAAAAAATCCCCTGGCACAACACTGATGAATGTCGCTCGAAACAATCATTGGTGACCGATATCAAAGAGAAAGAATCAAAACATGACTCATAATTTGATTTAAAGCACAATAAATGGAAATGGATCATCAATGCAGAACCCACTGCTACCATCGCGACCACAACAATACAACCAGAAGAACCAAAGGAACTTGAGGATGAGGTACTCCTCTTCCACTTGTAAATGTGGGTAAAGGGGACCCCACTACATTTCATTGTTGACAGTGGGAGTCAGAAGAACCTAATCTCAGCTGAGGTTGTCAAGAGATTGAAGCTGCCAATGATGCCAAACCCCCAATCATACACCATCGAATGGTTGATCCGGGGATGAGACATTCATGTCAACCAGCAGTGCCACCTGTCATATGGCATCAAGACCTTAAAGGATGAGGTAGTGTGTGATGTTTCCCCACTTGAAGTCTATGATGTTCCTTTAGGACAACCATACATGTGAAAACTTCATGCTATATATGAGTCTTGGCCACATAGTGTCATTGTTACTTTGGGAGGTCAACTCTATATGATAACAGAGGTAGCTCTAACTACCGCCACTTCGTTGATCTTGGAAAAACAATGCCACAAAGTAATCTGTCATACCATAAATTTTTCCCTCTTCAAGATCTAGTTAGACGGTGAACAAGAGGTCATTATGACCACTACAACCTCATCCCAAGATGTTTCTATCCAGTAGAAGTAGGTTGACAAGATTGTAGAGGAGCATGAAGAGAATATGATTCTTCCACATGTTAAACATAGCTCTATTGGCCACAACCCGTTTCAGGTGTGCTTGGGGTTCCAACCATTAGCCCCCATTGATATAAATCTTCTTGTTGCATATTCACCAACATAGTCCTCCCACACTCAGACCAAGGCATATCGTGTAGCCAGATCTGTTGAACGGATCCAACACCTCCAACAAGTTCATGACATCCTTCCATAGGAAAAGTACAAGTAGGACATCTACTTCAACAAGGCAAGCGACTCACCAGTATTCATATTCAACAGACGTTTCCCCATCTCCCAAGGGAACTTGACGCAATGGGGACCATTGCTTCCTAAGGGGGGAGGAATGATTTAGGTGGATCTTAGTGGCCAAACACCTTTTCCACTGAATCAACATTTCGAGCCTATGGTTTTTATAAACCATGATATTCACCCTTTTGATGGGGAATGTAATGTAATACCATCTTCATTTTTTAATTATAGACATCATGTAATGGTTTCCTAGTGGTCTTATGTACATGCCTACAACATATCATTAATGCACTGGATCCCATTAAAACTTCATAGTTAAGCATGCTCGAGCTAGAGTAGTATTGGGATGGGTGACCGCTCAGGAAGACCTAGTGTTTTACATGCCTATGACATTTTATAAACTTAGATTAATTTATCCCACATGCATCATGTAAATTGTTCTCCTCTCACTCTCTCATATATAATTGAGGTGAAGGAGGCCATTTAAGCATGCAATGGAGTGTGATGTAAAGATTTTTGTGAATGAAACATAACCAACATCTCTTTCTTTTCAGAGATAAGCTACCCCATTCTGCAGTTTGTGTTCTACAATGTTTTTCTGTCTTATTCATTAATAGAAGTTGGGTTTCATTTGTATTTATGTGTTCTCTGCTATATAATTTGTTTTTGTCTCGTTTTGTTCTCATCATAATCTTGATCAAGGATAAATTCTCACAAAACTTCTCACTATAGACCCAACAACCTCCTTATTTAAGCATTTACAGCTCCAACAAGCTACCCACAAAACCCACTATGGCTTCCTTCAAGCTATAACACTCACTCCTATCTTGTTTTCCCAAAACTTGCCTGTAAAAACTACCTACAAAACTCATTTGAATTTCCCTTTTACCCATGCATGTTGACTCTCACATTCCCCAATGTTGATTCTACCCAACCCCATGCTCTCATTAACTATGTGAGGCGACTTTTCACACTAACCCTCTTATATGTATTTAGTGATTGGGGATTTGATACACTCAAAAGGAAGATAGAAGTTTCATACAAAATAATAATTTTAGAAAGTGGGTTGGGATTAATACACATGAATAATTCTCCCTCGGGATCCTTGGACCCCTCTCTCTTTTGGAAAATTAGCCCCCATTACTTTATCTATGTTCGTTTGTAGCTAGTGTTACATTTTATTTTTATTATTTTGATATACAACGTTAACGTATTACATCATCGAGCCTGCCACCATATAACGTATTTACATTATACATTGCTAAAACGAGGATTAGAGGCAAGAATGTTACATGAGTGCCTTCGTTAAATTTTTTGAATGGGAGTGGGGAGACTACATTAAATGTTGCAGGTACAGAAGGCCAATTCTGTTTGTTATTGCACAGATTGTAGGTTGCGAAAATCCCAACCCAATCCACAAATGTGAGACAACTATGAGAGTAACTACCCACTGTCACCTTAGATAGATACTCCCCTCGCTTTAGTGATGATAAATCACTACAAGGGGGGAATCCCAATGACCCTAGGGTAATTGAGACGAAAAGTGATGTAATGGAGGGTGAAACCTCTATAGGTCGAGTTATGAAGTGGAAGAGGGATTATAAAAGAGTCTTGTTGATAAGGAAAGGTTGTCAAAGTGTAATGTATCTGTAAAAGATTGTTATACCTGCTTGAGACAAGACAAAATATAGATATACAAGCCAGATAATCAAAGGGACAAGCAAGTGAAGCTTGCTATCCTATATTACAATAGTAAATAAGGATATATATCAACAAGTAATTGATAACAATGGCTACAAAATATATAACCAAAAGTCAAGTAAATGATGCAAGAAACTAAGCCAACAATTGCTAATTTACCTCTGGTGAAATAGAGCAAGACATTAGTGACAATAGAAGGTTGTTAGATGATGTTATCAACAAGTTATTATGACAGCCAAGTGGCTGTAGAAAAAAATTTCTACAATAGAAAAATCCAACCACCAAAATCAACAAGTAAACCACCCAAAAGATAACCAACGCCTAGGAGTTTAATTATAGTAGCTTTCAAGCAAATTTCAATGGTCGAATAATGAGTAAAAGAAAGAGTTTGAGTGAGTTTTGTTGCATCCCTAATGGTTGTAGCATAAATTTATAACAACAACAAGAAATACTTAGCCAAGCTAGACACCCTAGGGGCTCATACGAGATAGTAGCATATAGAATTGAATCCACTTTAGACAAATGAAATACCTCAACAAAACATGTTTTCCAATGCAACGATTTTGTTTCTCCAATGCAATTTCAGATTAGTTCTTTAATATATTGGGTAATGGAGTCTTGGTTGTAAGAGTTGGATCCATTACTTCTCTAGGTGTGTAAGCCCTTTTACTCCCTAGAGCAAGAGAATCCAACAAAGGTAAGTCTAGGAGGGTGTAATCTTTTTTACTCCTCCTAGAAACCTTGTGAAAAAAGGACTTATCCAATACCAATTAAGATGAACTTGGTGGAGGGTGTATGCCTTTATACTCCTCCAAGAGTTTTAGACAAGAATAACATGAAATAAGAAGAAATTACCAACTAAATGCAGAAAATTACTTACCATTTCTACAAGATAACAAGATAAAAACCCTAGATTACTAAGTAAATTCCATCCACATGCAAGAATTATCCTCCAAGAAGGGTAGCACACCACTTTAGCTCCACAATAGACCAATAAGCATTCAATTACCGCAAGAGAGAGAGAGAGATACAACATGTGCCCAAAGAGGGCGAAAATTTCAGCCAAGTATGTCTTATCAAGTGAGAGAGCTATATAAAATGAAATGAATTAGGTATCTATTTATACAAGACCTTTAAATTTAGTTTGTCCACATATCATTTGGGAAAAACATAAAATAAGGAGGCCAACCTCCTTTATTTTCCCCCTTTACAAATTTAATTTGATTTTTACACAAAGAAACCCTAAAAAGATGACATCATGCTCCTCTAGGGTGACGTTTTGGCACTTCTAGCAAATTGTTGACCTTGGAGAGGAATTTGGTGGGCCTCCAAAGACCATCCCTTTATGCGCTAGGGTCTTCCTTTCATCAAATCATGCCAATTATCCATCAAGTCATCACCACCACCATCAAACCCTAGCCCCAGATCATGACATCAAGCCCTAGAGAGAGACGTTTTGACCTTCCAAGGTAAAACATTAGGAAAAGGGGGGCTAGGTTCCATCCTTAGAGGTGTCTCCTCATGCCTCCAAAGGAAAATTCCATCATCTGTCAGTTCCCAAGGTGTGGGTCATGACATCTAGTATGTGGGCTTCTTGCCCCAATGAAGGCCCAAGCTAGGCTTGTTCCTCTAAAAACATCAACCAAGCAAGGTCCTGCAAAGAAAAATGAATGCACCCTCCAAGGGTCTCAAGTCAAATGTATCATGCCAAGTAAAATCACATTTTATACAAGAGCCACCTAAACATGTGCATCAAAACTACCTTTTCAAATCAAACAAGTGCTCAATACCCTATGCCACTTGCCAAGTTTAAGTATGGGAGGGTTGTCATGGAGACCTATTGGGTGAGTCATTCCTTAAGTCAAGGAGTGTGTCTTGGGTGGATCCTTTCTAAGTCATGCAAATAAGATGAAGTGGATGGGGGTAAAACTTTTGTGCATGGGGTTCATGACATACAAGGGTTCATATTATCTCATTTATGGGTGCCTTTGTAGAGGGTGTATCACACCTTCGTTTTCAATGCAACCTTTTTCCAAGCCCATTTATTGCCATTAATTAATTAATGTGTTTACAGGGTGAAGCCAAAGTGGGACTTCTACCTAACCATGACAAACATTTCCCATATTGACTATACCATGGTCACATTGTGCTTCCCCAAGTTGGAGAAAATGTGTGGGACTTCTACCTAAGCATGAAAAAATTGCCCACACATGCTCTACCTTGGTTGGCATTTTTTGTATTATTATTTATTTTTCACAGGTCCCGTTAGTTTCTTATGAGAGACATTTCATTGTCCTTGGGATCCCTGGGCGAGCATTTAGAAGGTTTATGATTTTCTTTTATCTTTTTCCAGCTACAAGCCTTTGGGACTTCGGCCCCTTCTTCCCATGAAATGAGGTACAATCCCTTCTTAGGTTAGTACACCCTAAAATCCCAAAAGACAAGGAGATGATAAGGATGAAGTGTGGAAAGTGATAAGTATGATCGAGAATGACACGATGACTCATCAAGGAGACCTCCCAGTAGCAAACCTTGCCCCAAGGGTAACCACTACTATGGCACAATGTCAACCACCAAGGTGAAACATGGCAAAAAACATAATTTCCAAGGAGACGTTCTATAATCAAGAGCAACTTTAAATGCAACATATTCAAATGCCTCAAGTATTAGAGTGACACTTACCACAATACTTGACTTGTACCTCATGGCGCAAGACCCACTGTCTTTCGAAAAGACACTGATGTGGCGAATGTCATCATGATGAACCGAAGAAGTATGATGGTGAAGCAGGTCTTCATCTGTGTAAGTGGACATCCTAAGTCAATCCATCCCTCGACACTCGATGTCTGTAACCCGAGGACCTCGAGACATCATCTCCTTAGTTATCCCTAGAAATGGGGGATAACTCTCTCAATTCACATTCAATTCATGTTAGCAAGATTACCATCAAAACAATGGAGGTGAGACCTCCTTAGATGTTAATGGAGACGTGGTTTAACAATATTAGGTTGAAGGAGTTATCGAAGGATGATTACCAGAACTGAGGGAAAGAGAGGATACCAGAAAAGGGCTAAACTAAATAGTTTTCCTTTTAACTTATGCCATTTTTCATCACCACTCATATTTAAAAAAAATTACTAACCGATTAAAAAAATGAAAAAAATGAAAAAAATAATTGATAATAAAAAATAAGATTTATTTAATTTTTTAAATTTAACTTTCCAACTATTCAAAAGTCAAACAAGTTTGATTGTAGTGGATTACAATAAACATTGTCGGTATAAAAATAGGAAGGTATAAAAATGGAAAATATTAAGTGTCCCTTAAAGGAACGTATACAAATGGAAAATATTTAGTTCTTGTTAATCATTGAGTGTGAAACACCACAAACTTTAAGTATTAGAGACTTGTCTTAAATGCATGTTTTGGAATTTTGATTGAATGCTTTGCAAAACATCAAAGTTAAGTACCGGGTAGGGTGCTAATCATTCACTACGGAACAATGCAAGGAAAGCTTGATAGGTTGTCCATCATTGGCTACAAAAAAAACTCAATGCAATCACTAGGGGGCATGTTGAGACTATGATGACTTGTCAAAAACCTGTTTGTTTTGGGAGAAGTTTATTTTTTTATTAAAAAAGTTTTGTTTTGATTGGTTTATTTTTTCTAAATTCTAATAATGTCAGTTTGATCTTAAAATAAGTTTATTATGTAAAAATTAAAGTTTGATAGGTTGTCTATCATTGGCTAAAAAAACTTATAAAATAAGTTTATTATGTAAGAATTAAAGTTTGATAGGTTGTCTATCATTGGCTAAAAAAACTCAATGCAATCACTAGAGGCCATGTTGATACTATGATGACGTGTCAAAAACCTCACTTTGTTTTGGGAGAAGTTTATTATTTTATTAAAAAAGTTTTGTTTTGATTGGTTTATTTTTTCTAAATTCTAATAATGTCAGTGAGTGATTTTAAAATAATCATCAATAATAAAACTATAACTTCAAATAAAATTAATATTAAAATTATTTTTTCAAAAAATATAAGTTATCTACTTAAACTTAAAATAAAATTAATATTAAAATTATTTTGAAAATATAAGTTATCTACTTAAACTTAAAATAAAATTAATATTAAAATTAATTTTTCAAAAAATATAAGTTATCTACTTATTAACTTATTCTATTATCTTAAAATACAAATAGAAAGTGAAATTAAAAATAAAGTGTTACTCTATTATATTAGAATAGAGATAAAAAATTGTGAAATTAAAAATAAAAGTTGAAAATGTGAGTATCATCACACTGTCAACTCGCCGCCAGCCTTTGGAAACCGCTTATTCGAAGTGATTTGAAGAAAATAATCTCCATTATATGGCGTGTTGTCAAAGCAAATGGCGTGGCCATGATGGGACATGGATCAGACCAGAAGGGATGAATCCATTTTCTTTGGCGGCAACTTGCCGAAGGTTTATCCAAAGGCAAGGTTGATCGTTATGGCTCTCGTACGCGTACCTACGTAGGCATGATGTCAGATGGAGGAAAAAACTAAACATGGGCGGAAGATCCTGTTAAAGATAAATTGGCCTCCATGCTCGCTCGCTGAAACATCGGAGTATTCATCCAGGATTGAGAATCATCCCGAGAGCAAAATATCAATTAGCAGGTATTTTGCATCCCTCCTTGTCCTAAGTGTTAAGTGCTCGTATTTATCCATTCAATTCAATGCATTTTCAGAATACTAGAGAAAAACAAATTTAAGTTCCAGTGTGTTGCATGTAAGACGACACTGGTGTCATTACTGCATTTGGATGGACATTGCGAAGATTGGTTGCTGTTGTTGGAATGGGAGGGGTGGGAAAGAAAATTTTGATTGCTTGAGAGAATATGGATGCCTGCTCCATCCTCTGAAGGACTTGAGTTACTCATGGAAGATCTTGAAATCTTTCATTTACCTTACTAAGTACAAACTCTGAGTATAGGCTTAATCAGCTTAATCAATCGTACAGACAGACTTTAGGTGCTAAGATCGAGAGTCGAGAGGGAAACAACCCAGATCGTACGCTAAGGTCCCACTTAGTGGAAAAGGAAGTGATCGAGCTCAGACAACCAGGAGGTGGGCTTGGAATTTGGTGACGAATTGGAATTGTGCCTATGAAAGGAGAGTCTATTGGCCGATTTCTACATCGTTAAGCTTTAGGTGAGCAGTGATTGAGTTGAGCACAACATTGAGGGTGTGGTTTGATGACAATATCAATCTGGTATTCTGCTGCGCAACGCGTTGGATACGTGATCAACTTCCTCTCCCCATGAGGAGGGGAGGCAGGTGTGCTCTTTGGGGAACTGGGTGGAGAATTTGAAGTCCTGTAAGGTTGTAAGGAGCGATGTATGGTCAGTTATAGGTAGATGGCACTTCTTTCATGGTGCTGGTGTTGGATGGCAATACTTCTAGTGCAGATCAGAGAGGCCTATAAAGGATTCCTAGTCTGAGATGCCTCAAAATGTGCGCAGAGGAGTTTCGAAAACCTGTAGGGTTTACAGGTTATCTGGAAGTAGTTTTTTAACAATTTGAAAACATTTCCCTTCTTGTAGTTGGAGGATGAAACAGTGCCAATATGGAAGAATTTGCGAATGAAAATGTGCAATCGGCTGAAGGTTATGCCCCAAACATCGCAAAGGTTGAATACCCTAGTGGTAACTTGCTTTGGATGGGAAGAGGGTCTTCAGAATCCGAAGTTCTGAAAGTTAGTTACAGCTATTTAATGGAATCAAGGAAGGAGATTAGTCTGGTGGACTAGTTCAAGTTATTAAGTGTTTTGAGTTTTATGTGATTAAGTGTTTTGAGTTTTATGTATAAGGTATTCTCCAAATTAACTATCTCTGTTGATCGTCTCACTCAATGTCACTGAATTAGATGCTACAAATACTCAATGTCCTTACTGAATTGAATTAGATGCTGCAATCAATATTCAGCAATGCTGGAAAGTACCCTAGTCCATTTTCCTTAGGAAAAAAATTTAGAAAGAGAACTTTGTAGCTCTTTATATCTATATTCGACGTGTCCTGGTTGAACATTATAAACTATACCATTATTTGCCTGTTTAAAAATATATTTTTCATCGATATTGTTTTTGAGATATTTTATTGTGCAAATACTGTTATTGTTTTGTATATGTGCCATTTGAGAAAAATCTCAATTTGATACCACCCGTTCTCTTCTTAGTGGCGATAATGGTTTGAAAGGTCTTTAACTTTGTTAAGTTTTTGGTTACTTAAATCAGAGTCACTTTGTTAAGATTAGAGCCACTTTAATGCAATCTTGTAACTGCATATTTTCTGTAAATTTTAATGCAATCTTGTAACTGCATATTTTCTGTAAATTTTAATGCAATTTTGGTTATCAGGGATTGCTGTGCAAATATATGTAAGAAGACAATTAAAAGCATTGGAGTTTTTATTTTTTTGGAGAAAGGTAGTGACGGTATGTTATTGGAGAAATCTCCAAGAGATGTTAGGATAGAGACCTCTCCATGCTCATGTATGGCTCTGTTTTGTGGCCTATTCTTCGGTGAGCTAGTAATAATGTTCCTTAAATACTTGTACCAACAGCGAGTTGGTGAGCAAATTCGCAAGCAAAGGTCTTCAATAATGACAAGTCTATACAGAGATGTGGAATATTTGCCCCTCTTGCAAATATTTCCTCGTTATTATGTTCATTTGTATGTTTTTTTTGTTATTTTAATTAGTAAAACATTGAATTCCTATGCTTTAAATTTAGAATTTTATTCAATGTAGAATGCAGCTTTCTAGTATGATATAAATGCTGAAGTTTAAATTTTAAGATTACAATTAATTTTCATATGAAATTGATTTTTGATGTAATAGATATTTGCTATTTTGTCAATTGGGTTTAGTTTGGGTGGTTGGAAGGAATGATTCTTAACCTCCCCACTCAAGTTCAATTCTTGCAAGTGACATGTTGAGCTCTTAACGAGTATATTGTTGTAATGGCTTTGAGCCTTGTTATCGCTCAAATTTTTCTTAATGATAAAATTCCTAATTCGCAAGGTACAACTCAAGGGAAACTGTTAGTATGGTCACCACTATCACCTCAATAACCTATCCTCTACACTTTAGGCCGAGTCTCCTTCGGTTCAAGGGGGGTATCCCTAGTAGGATTACTAAAACCAAGCAATGAGGCACAAGGTGAAGTTGGGAGTAGCCTTAGTAAAATGGAGTTTTGGCTCTCCTTCGGCTCAAGGGGGGTATCCCTAGTAGGATTACTAAAACCAAGCAATGAGGCACAAGGTGAAGTTGAGAGTAGCCTTAGTAAAATGGAGTTTAGGCTCTCCTCCGGTTCAAGGGGGGTATCCCTAGTAGGATTACTAAAACCAACCAATGAGGCACAAGATGAAGTTAAGAGTAGCCTTAGGAAAATGGAGTTTTGGGGTTTTTAGGGTTTTAGAATAAGCGATGAAAGAAAATACAAATCAGTGCCAAATCCAACTAGGGTAATGGATTCAAGGTGAATCAAATGGCAATGAGGTCAACAAGAAACCCTCCAAAGAGTTGGCTTATTTCATTCAAGGATTAGGGCTTGGGGATTAGAACCAAGAGGAAGAATAATCCTTCACCCAATCGAGATTAATGATGAATATCAAGGTCTACAAGAAGGGAGCCTAAGTGGAAAAACCTTCACCAACAAGATCAACTATGATTTGATGAACTTACTTGATACTTTTTCTATGGAACCAAAGGAAAATCCAAGCATAACAGAAAATACTCACCAAACCAAGAAAGGAAGAAGGAAACCCTAGAACATCTTCTTTCCAAGTGGTAAACTTATCCCTCAAATGGATCAATAATGAAGGATTGTAGAAGAATTGAACATTTCACTATTCATTCTTAAGCTCCAATAGTCACCAGGATAGAGAAGCTTCAAGAATTGAAAACATTCATCCACAAAGAAAGAACCCTTTACACAATAAATGCTTTAAGAAATATATGTCGATTAAACTCCAAGGAGTGAGAGATCCAAAAATCCAACCATGAGTACAAATGAGGAAGCACACCTCTATTCATAGAGTGATGCTCATCTTCCTTTAAATTAAAATAATATTGTCTCATACGATTCCTTCAATCTAGGCCTAAGAAAAGTAAAATAATATTCTCCTACAACAAATTACTCTAAACAACATTAAAAAATAAAGTGGTCAAGCCACATGTACAATCATCCAAGTGAAAAATCACCCCAAGAGAGGGACGTCCCCACTAAATGAGGAATGGAGTGGTTTCAAGATGCAATGTTGGCCTCCAAAGGCACCCAAAGTGTGTAGATGCTCTGCCAACTCCTCAAAACATGCAGGTCAACCCCTTTAGGTTTCCTTCAAGGTGGACATATGGGCTTCCAAGGTAAAAACGTCCTCAAATTCATGACATCAAACCCTCCAAAGGGGGTGGCTCCTCCATAATATCTTTGTAGGTCACGTTCAAGGTAAAAAACCTTCCATAAAAGTGCAATGTAAATCCCCTAGGATCCTCCAATGTGGGCACATGAGTCTTCCAATGAGAAAGGGATCCACAAGCAATGAAATTGTACTATATAAGTGGATGAACTCCTCTAAATCAGCTCCATAAGAAATGTATGATGTCAAATGTGAAGTCAACAAGGTGCAATCATCATCCTTAAATTATGGCAACGTCCTCTCCCAGACAAAGATTGGTATAAAAAGCTCACATGTGCTTAATGAAACCTCCATGCAAACTCCAAGGTGGACGTCTTGTCAAATGAAGTGACCTGTGCCTCAAATTGAGTGAATAATGTGAGATTTTAGAAATCTGGAATGTGGTATGGCATGAAAAGCCTTGGCACACAAAAAAATAGCTCAAAATAATTTTAACCAATGCCATGGGAATCATGAATTGTCACAATAAACATGAAATGCATGGGGAAATGTGAAGATGACCAAAAATCTGGGTGAAGATAATTTCCCAAGAAGTATCATGCCACATCAGATAGCCCTTCACCATGTCATCGAACCCTCCAACTCATGAAAACAAGTAAGTGTCCAAGTTGTTCGAAGCTCTAACATACAAGAGCTAGTGAAGAAATTCACTAGGGTTTGTTGAGAATTATAGCCCGAATAGGAATTAGTTTGAGATATTTTCGAAATGTAATTCTATGTTTGAAAAAGTAATTCTATTTAGTAATTCACTTTAGTTAAAAAGTGAGTGTTATTTTTAGCAGTTGAGTCTAAAAAGTGTATTTCATGCTTGCATGACTTAGACTAAGAGTAATCTCAAAAATAGATTAGGGTTTTGGTCTCAACTAAAACTATAAAGATATGTCAAGATAGAGAGTCCAAACAGACAAGAGAACACTTGATCAGTTGAGCAAGGTGAGCGAGAGAGAGGGAGAGAGAGAAAGCAGCGAGTTTCCGACAGCACATAGTCCCATGTAGTAGTTTGTACACTATACAAAACAATTCTGTGTAGTCATACGGAAGTCCATACAGTACCGTACAAATTCATATAGTTGTACGGACAATGTCGTATCGACATCCATATGAATCAGTCGTACAATAGGCCGTACTCTCCCACAAGTTGTTCCACTTAGTTTGATGTGTTTTTTGGTATCTTTGCAGTGCTATTTTTTGGGCAGCTTGTGGAGGTTTCCCTGTAATTTTTTTGAAGGAATGAAAAATAGTTATTGAAGGAGTAATTACATGTGTTGTGTGAAATTAATTTTTATGCTTTTGCTATTTTCCAGCTATTATGTGATTACTGCTATGGTCTGAAATTTGTTTCAGCAATAATTAAATTCAACAATCTACTTGTTTGATTGAGATCATAAGGAATTTAGTCACCTAGGGCTTGGGAACTTTCGCATGTTATCAGAGAAAATTTCGCTGATTGAGATTCTCTAGGATTTGCAGCGGTAAATCAACTGCAAGGAAAAAGGACCAGCAGTGAGAGGGTTTCAAAACTGATTCTTAGATTTGTGAGTTTGTGCAGTAGATCTAAAAAATGGCATCAAATAGCCTTAGGTTTAAGGATAGATTGGATGGTGGCTTGGATTTCTTATCATGGAAGGTGAGGGTTACACTCTTACTAGAAGAAAATGATCTTTGGGATATTGTCAAGAACATTTCTACTTCGCCTATAGATCCATAGGAGTTGGTAGCTCACAACAAGAGGCTAGTGAAGGCCAAGCGAATGATCTTGGATGCCATAAAGGATCATCTAATCCCTAATGTATTTGAGAAGACAACAAAGGAGATGTTTGATGCCCTAGTTATTCTCTACCAGATTCATAACATAAACAAGAAGAAGACATTGCAGAACAAATTTAGATCCATAGTGATGACTAGATCAGACACAGTCACTAGTTACCTTATGAATATCACACAAAATCATGATCAACTTGCAGTAGTTGGGGAAAAGTTTGAAGATGCAGAGTTAATGAACATGGAACTGAATGGATTCCTAGCTTCATGGGAACCATTTGTCAAAGGTATTTGCACTTGGGAATACCTTCTTGACTTTGAGAGGATTTGGGATAATTATATCCAGGAGGAGACTCGGATGGAGTGAAAGGACGACAAGGAGGATGATGAAGGGAACCTAGCTCTATTTGGTAAGTCAAATAAGAGCAGAGGCAAAGGACCCAACAAGGGTAAGGGAAAGAATGAGGAGTCAACCTCACAGCCAGGAAAGAATGACTCGAGTAAAAACAAGTGCTTCAGTTGTCATATGCACGGTCATTATGCATCACAGTTTCCAGATAAGAAGAAGGGTAAAGGGAAGATGTAGCATAAGAAGGTAGCAACCTTTGTAGAAACTTAGATGACTAAGTTTGTTGCCAAGTTCGAGAAGGATTTCTCGTTGGTATCTTTCCTTTCTACCAACGTGATTCTGAGGAATGCATGGTATGTGGACAGTGGGGATTATCGACATATGACATCAACGTCGAAATTGTTTTCTAGTCTGAAGAAGCAGGACTCAGGATTATAGGTTGAGCTTGGTGATGATGCCAAGTACCCAATAGAAAGAGTTGGTACTATTCCATCCCAACTTGAGTCGGGTGATTCATTAGATTTTGACGATGCTTTGTTTGTACGAAGTCTCAGAAATAATTTTCTTTTAGTTTCGGTTATGGAAGATAAGGGCTTTGCAGTGGAGGTTAAGAACTAGCAAGTGCTCATTAGGTTGAAGTAATAGGGGTTAGAGAAGGTAATTTGTACAAGTTCTAGGTTGAACCTATTCAAGCCTTGGTGCATAACAGTGACAAGTTGTGTGAGTTGTGGCACAAGAGGATGGGGAACCTGCATCACAGAGCATTGCCTATTCTGAGGGAGATAGTCATAGGTATTCTAGAGTTTAGTATTGACCATCATGGTGTATACAAAGGGTGCACTCTTGGAAAGCATGCTAAGGTTTCTTTGACAAGCAATTAGCATAGGTGTAAGGGGATTCTAGACCTAGTACATTTGAATATTTGTGGACCGATGTCATCAGTGTCAATAACGGGAAGCATGTATTTGTTGGCACCCAAAGTTTTGGGTAGGTTGTGCGTGTGCACAAATCAACCATGTGCGCACATCAACTTTGCATGCACATCAACAACTGCACGACAGATGCAATAAGATGCGCACACCAATCAAAGTTCTATACTGCATGCTAAATATTGGAAAGATACCGCATGCATGCCGAGTCAGAAGAAGATCTTCGGGAATCTTCTCGAATAATGAACCCAAACAACACAAGAGACCGTGGGGCAGGTGATGGATGAGTTGACAAGTTTGTTAGGGTTTCCATGATCCAAAGAGGTTACGTCGGCTGCATATGGATGGAAGAATCATGTGGAATTGGCGATTGCTAGAGTGAGTGGATCAGAGGAGAAAGGGACAGAGCACCAGAGAAGAAATTAGAGAGAAGAGAAAAGAAATCAATCCAAGTTTTGGATGAGTCCTATTTTGAGTTTTTGGTAACGGTTTTGTATGAGTTTGGAACAATCTTGTATAGAGTTTGTAATGGAGTCAGTCTAGTAGTTTGCAGAATCTAAATAGAGAGCCCATGGCGCATTATAATGCATGAGTTGTAGAATGTATCAGAGAGTAGAGCATTATTCTTCTTGCAATGTGGATCTGTTGATGTATGCATTCCTCCTGTTAATGGATATAATATAAAGCTGTAGTTCTCTTTGTTAATGGATATGTCTATTTAGAGTTTAATGGATGAGTGTGTTAATAGTTTATGATCTTAGTTTTTAATGGAGTATGATTGAATGTATGAATGTTAACCCGAGTGGCTTCCTTGTATGCTTTGTCCCTTCATCTCAGACACAAGACCAAATGATCTCTATGATTCTTATGGCATCTCGGGTGAGACCTTCTTTGGTCCTAGACTGAGGATTGATATGCCAATGCCTTGGGGTTTTGTTGGTCAACTATGGATGAACCCCATGTCATCAACTCCCAAGTGTTAGGAAGGATTCACATAAGCGATCCAACAAATGGTTCCGTTGTTGGGATCTAAAGGTTTTGTATTGCGTGATGAAGGGAGAGAATGAGGTGGAATCCATCTTAGGAGGAAATACAAGGCTGGTTAACTGTGAAGGAAGATGAGTTTTCTCGACGAGAAACTCGGGGTCTAATAACCAACATGGAATGTTGGAAGGATAGGTATATTAACATTGATTTGCATGATTTTTTCTTTGCGAAGTTTCCATGTTTGCTGTATGAATGGTTGAAGAAGAAAATCACTACTAACACTGCCTTGAGACCCCAAGAACCACTGGTCTGGGACCAGTCTACAGTGGATAGACTGAAGGTGTTGGAAAACAAATGGGCTCGAGAAATCGACTTCTGGTTTGCTCGAATGAAGGAAGGTTATATTATTGAGTTTTTCGTAGAATACAATGATTCTTTCAACAAGGATGAAAGAAAGTTTGATGGAGGTCCTCGAAGAAGGTTGCTAGCAGAAATCTCGTTGTGGATCAAGATGTTATTTGTTGAGAAGGGATTAATGCACATGGAACTAGACAGGATGGATGAGTAAGCCCCCTAGCGTTGGGGGCATGAAAAGAAGGGGGGAAAGAGAGAGAGGAGATGGATTCGTTGAAAGGCTCCAAAAGATGTTGAGATGAGGTGAGGAGAGAATGGACCTAGAAGAGTATAAGAGAGAAAGGGTCGAAAGATACACAAGACGAGTTGAGCCAAGGAGGAAAGCAGAAAAGAGGAGCGGAAATAAGGTAGCAAGGGTTGAGAGACGAGGGGTCAGATCCATAATGAAGAGGAAGGAGACCGCACCAGGAGGAAGTGTGGGGGAGAATGTTGTGCTTGAGAGGAGCACAAAAGGAGATAGGTCATCAAAGAGGTGCAAGGTTAGGAGTAGGGTATCCAGTGAAGATACCAGAAGTAGTAGTAGTAGGGTTCGAGAAGACGAAGTATAATCCCCTTGGATGTTGAGAGATGCCACAACCTTAAAGGAAGATGAGGCATAGAGTAGAGGCATTGAAGTAGGTGAGGATGGTGAAGAACTCCTACGATAAGGGAAGAGGCATTAACTATAGTGGATGGTTTTGTGCGGTTGCAGGTAGGAAAATCTTCGGGATCTTTCAAAAGAAATTATGAGAGCAGATGGAGGCACCCCCTCTTTAAACTACCCCTCTCACGCATTTGTAACCAAGAAGAAAGAACAACAAACAACGCGACGATATGAGTAGAGGAAGAAAGAGTAGTAGAAAAAAGAAGAGAGGATACAAGTGAAGAAGAAGATGAAGTTAGGAATACTTCGCAAGGAAGAGTATCGGTACCTAGATCACAAACAATGAGCAGTCAGTTGAGAGGACCCAATCCTAGATTGAGAATGGCGAATCAAGATTCAACATTGAGGCTACCTATGATCCATGGGATGGGTAGGGACGATGTAGAGAAACATTGGTTCACGTGCGAGGCTATCTGGTCTCTAAAGAGGATCACATACGAAACATCAAAGATTGCGTAGCTAGATACCACTTTTAGAGACATAGCTTTGACGTGGTATATGAAGTACAAGGTGATTGTGCCAGTGGGACAGACAAGGTCCCTGATAGAAAGTAAGAGAGATATGCTTAGGGAGTTTCAGAAACCTAAGTCAGAATTGCAGTGCATTACTAAAATCAAAGAAATCAAGCAACAAAATGGAGAKACCGTATGGGATTATGACCAATGGTTCAAKGTACTGTTAGATAGGATAGCATTCCAGATCCAATACGTGTAGCATAGGGAATGGTTCATTGCAGGACTGTTGTCCCATATTCGAGTTTCTCTCACCCAACAGAAGGTGAATACTCAGGAAAAGGTGTTGGAGATTGCGGTGTGCCTGGAAGCCACTCCAGGAGGTGGAGAGACATCAATAGGATTGGCACAAGTATAGCCCCAACTTGCAAATCTGACAATGCAACTGCAATATATAGCAAAGACGAAGGTGGTGCACGAGCATGTGTGGTGTACCACGTGCCGGTGAATGTCCCACGTTGGGAAATTATTTGGCGACTAATACGTCGAATCCATTTTCGACTAGGCCTCAGACTAAATTGTGTGATATTTGCAGACAATGGGGACATATCCTACCCCATTGCCCAACACTGCAGAAATACGAAAAGACTCACCATACTCTGTTTTGTGAGTTCTACAAATCCGTGGGGCAAAACGTGAACAATTGTTGGTCACTTCAATTCATGTAGGACCACACCCATGATGCATTCCGAGTTCAAGAAGAAAAGAAACACGATGACTGCGGAGACGCAGTAAGAAGAGGATACTAAGGAGGTCCTAGAGGTGGATACAAATGCGATTGTGGACGTGGATATGGTGGAGGTGGAGGAAGACCACCCACGTGTTTCAATTGTGGTGAGATAGGCCATGTGTCAAGATTCTATACCAAACCACGTTCTCTTTGTGGGTACTACTATAGCACCGAGCATGCCACAGCGGACTATCTTGACTTGTTGAAGAAATGGGAAGAGAAGAAGGCACACTGCAACATGGTAACTGTAGAATCGCGCGAGAACCAAAAGAAGGATCAAGAAGCTGATGTGCGGGTTATAACACGAGGCTGAGCCAAAATAAGAATGGACTTGGAGCATGGAAAAAGCTTGGGCCAAAGCCCGAAAGGGAAGATTAGAAAAGGGGTGCAAGCCCTTCCCAAGTTTGAGACTGTGTAGCAAAAGTAGTTTTTGCACGATGCATAAAGGGCTCTAAAAGAAGAGAGAACACATGAAGAACTATAGCGTGCGACACAAAGGTTGCTATAGGAATCCCAAGCATGCAAGGAAGTACAGTGCACCACACTGAGATCGTTGGAAGAAGTCTGAGCCTGTGAAGAATTGAAGCGTGCCACACATAAGTCTTTGAAGGAAGATTGTGTGTGCAAAGAGATACACTGTGCGACACAGAGTTCGCTAGAAGAATCCCTCAAGTAGGAAGAAGTGAGACAGGTCTAACAAAAGGAACTAGAGGATCATGTGTGTGAAGAACTGAGCCACACAACCCGAGAAGAAGGATTGTGCGATATTGGTCATGAAGAGAAAGTAAAAGATCAAGTAAGTAACTTCTTGAGTTGTTAATTGATCCTGACGCTACGAGAAAGTTGGTGCACATGTTAACAAATTATATGGGGGAAGAAGGAACGATTGTAGCTATATTTTCCCCACTACTAGAAAGGGGTGTGTGCCAAGTCAACAAGTAGAAGTGTATACGAAGAGAATTCAAGATGACAGCTGAACTCGTATGTTATGAGATGTATGGAGTCATGTTGGTTCTAGCATTCAATGTGAACATTTTCCTAAGAAATCATGGGTGTTAATGGGTAGACCAAACTTGGTATGGTCCCCCATTCAACTCAGGTTGGCTAATCAATATCTATCCTATAGGTAGACTAAAAGAGGTTGAACTGAACATTGAAGGGGTGAAAACTAAGGCAGATTTTGAGGTGATTGAGATCAAGGATGACTAAGATCCCTACCCTGCATTACTTGGTATTGACTAGGCGTTTGACAACAATGTTGTGTTGAATTTGAAGAAAAGACATATGCCGTTTGAGATAGACATGTTGTGCATGATCGCACCATTATATCTAAATGAAAGTGTCAGATACAACGAGATTGTGAATGAGGATGTGCAAAGCTCCATTATTGAAAACATTTGTCAAATCACAGGGCGTCGAGAGGATTACATCAATTCCATAATAGATGGGGAGTTGAGTTGGAGAAGTGTGAAATCATATAATACTAATTCAGAGGATGCTATCGAACGGTAATAGAATAATCTATATGAAGTCTCTACTAGGAGATGTGCATGGATTACCAAAGCGATATTGTTGATGATTGCAGCTATGTGAGACATTCTCCAGCTTACAAACCTGTGAGATGTGGATCATTGCAGCTATGTGAGTCTTTCTCCAACTTCCAAACCTGAGAGAAAGCCCCTAAGAAGGGTACGTGGTTCCTACTTGAGACAGAGCTAGAACGTAGAGATGACCTCCTCCATTCAGAGAGTTGAGAAGAACTCCAGATGATTATCCAGTGGGAAAGGCGATCTGTTGAGTTAGATGTGCCTTTGGCTGATCATAAGGTGAACGTGTGAAATCCCAAAGTGTTGGGTGCATCGTCATGTGAACAGAAATGAAGATGATGTATTAGCCTCCTCTGAGCAGCAGAGTTGACGAGAAACTCTAGATGATTCTCTTGTGTGAGGCAGTGGGAAAGAAGATCTGTAGAGTGGACGTGCCTGTGGACGAGCACAGGTGAACGTGTGAAGCTCTGGTTCTTCTGTGTAATGCAGTGAGCTAAAGATATGGACATCCCTATGGATGTGCCCCTAGTGGATGAGCACTAGTGGGTGTATCATATCCCTTGCTATATTGTTCAAGAGACAGACCTACCTGTAACCTTGATTGTAATGTAAAGGGTACAGGTCGGCCCCACCTTAATGTGACTGGTAATTAATGTAAAGATAATTAATCTGGATAATATTAATTATATTATAAGCTAGTGAGGTCGGCCCTGTTGTGCCAATAGACACTTCTGTTGACAAGATTAGGTTAGTATAAGTAAAGGTAAGCTCCCCATTGNTAATGTAAAGATAATTAATCTGGATAATATTAATTATATTATAAGCTAGTGAGGTCGGCCCTGTTGTGCCAATAGACACTTCTGTTGACAGGATCAGGTTAGTATAAGTAAAGGTAAACTCCCCATTGAGGAATCATATCTTTCAAGTAAGTTTGGAAATTTCAGCAAGTACACCTTCTTGGGAAAAGTGCACAGCTCTCTTGGGCACTAGTCTTCTAGGGTTTGAGCACCCTCTTGTGTGCTAGGTTTTCTTGGTGGTGAAGGTATTTCTCTTGAAGAATATAGCAAAGGTTCTGGCTGGGTTTTCTACCCTTGTTGAGAAGGGTTTCCCATGATACTTCCTGTGTTCTTGTGTATGGTGCTTCTTCTTGTGATCTTGGTTGCTGCAACATTTATGGTTATGGTTAAATAATAAAAATGGAATGAACTTCATTCTTAACCTTGAATATTGAAAAATCAACATGGTATTAGAGCATAGGTCTTGAAAGAACCCATTGCACAAGCATCTACCAAGTCTCCTCTTTCTCTTCTGCAAAACCGTATGGCCCTCCTAGGGTTTCTAGAAATTCTGTACGGCCTACCTCTTTGAGGAGTTTTAGCACTTGTCACTCGGACATTGGGGCTAAAAAGTGCATAAGAGTGTATGGCCTCCTTCAACGCACCTCTAGCAAGCTTCAGATTGCATTTCTGAGCATTTTGACTTTTTGGCCCTAGTGTTTCTAGGGTTTCACTAATTTCTGGAGAAATTTTAGAATTAGGGTTTTTGCAACTCATTGAAGGAGCTCATCAGCTCACCAATGTTCTCCTATATTTCAAAGGCCTATTGTTGGCAGTCATAAGTCCAAGAAAACCTAAAAGTGCTAGCCTATCCTAGCCGTTAGGTTTTCTAGCCCAGTTGACAAGGGTTTGTGAAGAATCTAAAATTATGATGAACAAGAACTATGATGGAAAATAAACTTGATGGATCAAGCAACTTCAAGTTCCTGGAAGACAAGACTTCGGAGGAAGGCTTATTGTGGGTAATACAAAAGTGTGACACTGTGACTACCTTCTTCATGAAGATGTCAGAGGATAGAGATCAACCAGGTGCCATTGGAGAAATCATATCAACACCCTCAACAATGCATTTGTATATATATTATTTGTATCATTATCATGAGAAAAATTGTAGGAGGAAGGAACTTTCTTGCTAAAGCCATGGATCCAGAAGGATCTCAGTGCATTCAGAAGAACAACACACTGGAAGTGAAGACCCCAGGTTTGATTGTTGTATTTTTGATTCCTCTAACCTATATATCTAAAGTTTGCTACATTACAAGTAGGTGTTGTAGCTGTGACAACAATCCTTAATTTATTTTGATTCTAGAGATGTACTCATTTTATCCTTTAGGAGATATTCTTGTTTTGGTTCCTCTTGTTTACTTGTTCTAGACAGGTTAACAACAAAGGAAGATGTTTATCCTTCAAAGGGATCCACTTGACTCAGAGGGAGTCAAAACTATTTAAAGAAAGAAGAAGAATAGAACTATCATCGAGGAAACCAATGCAATAATGCATGATCACAATCCTTTTGTGATTCTATGGGCAGAAGCATGCATGACGCAATATATGTTCAGAACAAGAGTCCTCACCAGACTTTGAAAAACACAACTCCCAAAGAAGCCTTCACCGGAGTGAAGCTTGAAATTGAACACTTCAGGATATTTGGGTGCCTAGTGTATTTTTCATGTACCTAAAGAGAAGAAGTCCAAGTCAGATCCTTCAGGGAGAAAGGAGATGTTTATGGGATAACAATGAATCTTTGAAGACATTCCAGATTGACATTCTTGGTCAGAGACAAATTGAGACAAGCAGAGACGTTGTCCTTGAAGAAGAGATAGCCTTTCAAAATCCAGAGAATCTCAGATAGATATTGACCGTGAGACAATGCCTTCTCCTCCAAGCAGTTCAGAGGGAGACATACATTATTCCAGCTGATCCAGTTGCTCCAGTTGATATGTTTAGAGATATTGCAGTAGGGCATAAAAGGGTTGCCTAGGATCACTCTGTTGGAGGCAGAGAAACATACAAGCCTCTCAAGGCACATCCCGAGAGAACAAAGAGATTTTTTTTGAGCTACTCTTCAACCATGAGCCACATCATTGATTCTGAGCCTTCTTGTCATAGAGAAGCAACATGAGAACAAGTATGGCAAGATGCCATAACAAAAGAATACTAGTATATCTTAAAAGAATGATGTATAATATATTGTTCAGAGATCAGAAGGCAAGTCTATAATGACTTCCAAGTGGACCTATAAGATCAAGCATGCAACTGATAGAAGTATTGAGAAATACAAAGTGAGATCTATAGCCAGAGGTTTCTCACAAACAGAGTGAGTTGTCTATGATGAGACACTTGATCCAGTAAGCCTAATACACTTCCATCTATGCTACCATCCATGAGTTGGAAACTATATCAGATGGATAGATTCTTGATGAGTTTGGGTTTCAGCAAGAGTATTGCTTATTCAAACCTATATCATTACAATGTTGGTGACGAGAGCCTGATTTTGATGACTTATTCAGAAAACCTTGTTGGATACAAGTTAGCTTTGACTTCTGATTTCGAGATGAAGTATATGAGTATGATGCACTACTTCTTGGACAAGAAGTATGACAGAGGACTAGTGAAATTTTCCCGAGTCAAGAAAAATATACAGTGGGAATATTAAAGAAGTTCAGTATGATAGCATGCAAAACCACCATGATGGATTTGAAGAAAATGAATGATGATGATTCAGACGCGATTGATCCACAGTTGATTGGATCATTGATGTATCTGGTTAACACCAGATCAAATTCATGCTATGTAGTTAATGTACTTAGTCAATCCATGAGTTAGCCGAGACAGACTCTCTGGATAGCAGTAAAGCATGTATTGAGATATATATGAGGCACAATTGGATATTGCCTGAGATATGCCTCTAGTGTGAACTTGAGTTTGCAGGATATGCCGATTCAGATTGAGCAGAAAGTACAATGGTTTGAAAGAGCACATCCGGTGATGTTTTACCATGAAGTTTTCCATGGTTTCTTGATGCAGCAAGAAACGAAATCTCTGTGGCCTTGAATACCACATAAGCAGAGTATGTACCATTGACTGTGTGAAGTAGTATGGCTTCAGAAACTTCTGATAGATTTACTTGATCATGAGATGGATCCTATGATGATAACCAAGAGCCATCTATAAAGCTCCTTGAGAACCTAGTGTTTCCTGATAGATCAAAACACAATGAGATGAAATATTCTTATATTAGAGATATGATGCAAAGGAAAATCGTACACATGCAGTGCCTTCCTACACATGAACAGAGTGTAGACATATTCACCAAACTAACTTGGTGAAGAATGCCTTCCTAGTTGAGAGGGAGTATTGATGACTCCAACCAAGACAAAATAGGATACATCCATGTGAGACTTGGCATGATGAAGAATGCCTCCCTAGCTGAGATGGAGTGTTGATGATTGCAGCTATGTGAGACATTCTCCATCTTACAAACCTGTGAGATGTGGATCATTGTAGCTATGTGAGTCTTTCTCCAGCTTACAAACCTAAGAAAAAGCCCCTAAGAAGGGTACTCGGTTCCTACCTGAGACAAAAATGGAACGTAGAGATGACCTCCTCCATTTAGAGAGTTGAGAAGAACTCCAAATGATTATCCAGTGGGAAAGGCGATCTGTTGAGTTAGATGTGCCTCTGGCTGATCACAAGGTGAACATGTGAAATCCCAAAGTGTTGGGTGCATCGTCATGTGAACAGAAATAAAGATGATGTATTAGCCTCCTCTGAGCAGCAGAGCTGACGAGAAACTCCATATGATTCTCCCGTGTGAGGCAGTGGGAAAGAAGATATGTAGAGTGGACGTGCCTGTGGACGAGCACAGGTGAACATGTGAAGATTTGGTTCTTCTGTGTAATGCAGTGAGCCAGAGATATNAGAAACTCCATATGATTCTCCTGTGTGAGGCAGTGGGAAAGAAGATATGTAGAGTGGACTTGCCTGTGGACGAGCACAGGTGAACATGTGAAGATCTGGTTCTTCTGTGTAATGCAGTGAGCCAGAGATATGGACATCCCTATGGATGTGCCCCTTGTGGATGAGCACTAGTGGGTGTATCATATCCCTTGCTATATTGTTCAAGAGTCAGACCTACTCGTAACCCTAATTGTAATGTAAAGGGTATAGGTCGGCCCCACCTTAATGTGACTGGCAATTAATGTAAAGATAATTAATCTGGATAATATTAATTATATTATAAGCTAGTGAGGTCGACCATGTTGTGCCAATAGACACTTCTGTTGACAGGATTAGGTTAGTATAAGTAAAGGTAAATTCCCCATTGAGGAATCATATCTTTCAAGTAAGTTTGGAAATTTTAGCAAGTACACCTTCTTGGGAAAAGTGCGCAGCTCTCTTGGGCACTAGTCTTCTAGGGTTTGAGCACCCTCTTGTGTGCTAGGTTTTCTTGGTGGTGAAGGTCTTTCTCTTGAAGAATATAGCAAAGGATTTGGATGGGTTTTCTACCCTTGTTGAGAAGGGTTTCCCAGGATACTTCTGGTGTTCTTGTGCATGGTGCTTCTTCTTGTGATCTTGGTTGCTGCAACATTTATGGTTATGGTTAAATAATAAAAATGTAATGAACTTCATGCTTAACCTTGACTATTGAAAAATCAACAGAT
>JASDQU010100406.1:1035874-1050946 GCA_032191745.1 Picea mariana
AGAAACTCCATATGATTCTCCTGTGTGAGGCAGTGGGAAAGAAGATATGTAGAGTGGACTTGCCTGTGGACGAGCACAGGTGAACATGTGAAGATCTGGTTCTTCTGTGTAATGCAGTGAGCCAGAGATATGGACATCCCTATGGATGTGCCCCTTGTGGATGAGCACTAGTGGGTGTATCATATCCCTTGCTATATTGTTCAAGAGTCAGACCTACTCGTAACCCTAATTGTAATGTAAAGGGTATAGGTCGGCCCCACCTTAATGTGACTGGCAATTAATGTAAAGATAATTAATCTGGATAATATTAATTATATTATAAGCTAGTGAGGTCGACCATGTTGTGCCAATAGACACTTCTGTTGACAGGATTAGGTTAGTATAAGTAAAGGTAAATTCCCCATTGAGGAATCATATCTTTCAAGTAAGTTTGGAAATTTTAGCAAGTACACCTTCTTGGGAAAAGTGCGCAGCTCTCTTGGGCACTAGTCTTCTAGGGTTTGAGCACCCTCTTGTGTGCTAGGTTTTCTTGGTGGTGAAGGTCTTTCTCTTGAAGAATATAGCAAAGGATTTGGATGGGTTTTCTACCCTTGTTGAGAAGGGTTTCCCAGGATACTTCTGGTGTTCTTGTGCATGGTGCTTCTTCTTGTGATCTTGGTTGCTGCAACATTTATGGTTATGGTTAAATAATAAAAATGTAATGAACTTCATGCTTAACCTTGACTATTGAAAAATCAACAGATATGTTGGATTGGTTCTGAATTATGTGATGCATCGAGATTCGATGGAATAGGTCATGTGGATACCTTCTTATCACAACTAGAGAAAGTGGTTCCGGAGGATCAAAGGGTATAAGCCATGGAAGTAGTAGTCCTGGGAACACCTACACATTGGTGGGCCACCGCGGGACCATACAGGACTAGGCGTAGATGGTTGAGTACATAAAGGTCAGATTCCATCCCATATTTGATTTTGAATTGGCTAATAGATTTAAGGTTACCGAAGACCCCCAAGAGCATATTTTCTACTGTGAGCAAAGCTAGACAACCAAGAACATCCCTCGCACACAATGGGTCCATCCGTTTTTCCACACAATGGACATGGTCCCTAGAGACTGGTACATTTAGGAGGAGACTAGGAGGAAAACAATGGACTGGGGAAAGTGTAAATGCATGGTTTTGTACGAATTTCAGTTTGACGGCCGAAGCCCCCGCACTGAAAGAGGCTCTCCTGCGAATCAAAGATTTCATCTTTCATTGTCAAACGAAGGAGGCCATGCTAAAGAGTATCTTGTCCTATCATAAGTCTGTGGAGAAACTGAAAGAAGCATTGGATACACTGAAAGAGAAGTTGGTCATTGTGTTGATCTTGGTCTTTCCAGATTGGTCCAAGATTTTCCATGTTCATGTTGATGCCTCCTCCATTGTGCTGGAAGAAATCTTCGCACAACTTGGCGAGGGGAATATTGATGATCCAATTTACTTTGTCAATTGAAATCTCTTTGATTCCGAAAAGAATTACATGTCAACGGAGCGCGAGGGTTTGGCTATGGTCTATGCCTTGAAGAAGTTTTGGTACTATTTGCTTGGCACCCCTTTCAAGTTCTTTATTGATCATTCGACGCTCAAATATTTGGCCAACAAGCCAGTGTTGGGGGGGGAGAATTTTTCGATGGATTTTTCTCTTCCAAGCATTTGAATTCGAATTAGTTGTAAAATCGGGAAAATATAATGCAGGACCAGACCTCCTATAGAGAATCGAGTCTGGGGAAGCAGGTCGTAGCTTAGATGATGAACTCCTGGATGCACAACTCTTTTGGGTAGAGGCAGTTCTCGATCAACTTGCCGAGATCACTTAATTTCTCACCATTGGACAAGCATCGGTTGAGTACACACCGGGCCAACGTTGTCAACTGGTGACCCGTAGTAGTAACTATTAGTTAATTTTTGGACAACTATATAAGCTCGGGGCAGATGGTATTTTGCGTAGGTGTGTATTAAACCATGAACGAGACTCGATCTTGTATGAAGCTCATGAGGGCATTGTCGATGGTCACAATGCCGACAAAGCTGTGATGCATAAGGTGCGGATGCCAAAGAATATTGTAAACGATATGATGTCTACTAGCGCATTGGAAATCCTTATCGTAGGGATGAATTGCCGTTTTTCCCATTAGAACATTAGATCCATTCGATAAGTGGTCCATCAAATTTGTGGGACCAATTAGTCCTTTGGTGCACCGGACAGGTGCACGCTACATTATCACGGCCACAAAATATTTGACATGATGGTCAGAAGCAACGCCTGTCAAGGATTGTACTACATAAATGATTGTAAGATTCATATTTGAGAATGTGATTACCAGGCTTGGGTGCCCAAAAGTGTTGATGAGCGATCAAGGTGTGCACTTTCTGAATGATACTATCCGTCATCTCACTCAATAATTCATGATCCATCATCAGAAGAGGACCCCTTATCATCCACAAGCTAATGGTATGGTTGAAGCATTCAATCAAATTTTAGAACACGCACTAACAAAAGTTTTTAATGTGTAACATGCTGATTGGGATCAACGTATTTTAGCAGTACTATGGGCATATAGAACAACCTGTAAGCGGTTTACAAAGCATACTCCCTTCAGGTTGGTCTACAAAAAGGAGGCTGACATGCCACTAGAGTTTATTATTCCTAGTTTTCACATCGCCATAGCCACCCAGATGTCTGATGAATATTGACTTCAACAATGGTTAGATGAGCTCATGGAGTTTGAAGAAGATCCTCTTATGGCAGGATTCAGCGAAATGGTCGAGAAGCAGAGAAAGAAATAATGGCACAACAACAATATTCGCCACAATTTTTTGTAGTCGAGTTCTTCAGTGTTGTTATAAGATAGAAAATTCTTCAAACACCTTGGCAAGTTACATATGCACAGGTTGGGTCCATTTCTCTTGATCTACATCAGTGAGGCCAACACAACAAAGTTGGCCACATTGCAGGTTTAGCCACTCAAGGCACTTGTCAATGGAAGTCGGTTGAAGGTGTATTATGGCTCGCTAGGGTTGAATGCAACTTTAAGGCATCAATCAAGGAAAAAGTTAGCAAAGTCTGGCATAGTGTAGCGTAGGAAGTAGATAGTTAGGTACAAAGCTGGCATAATTGAAATTTTCTAGTAGCACAGGACACGTTTCGATCACAGAGGTGGATAGGACAATATGACATGTCTATCAATTTCCAAGATTTTCATTTGCGAGTGAAGTTATTAGCAGCGTACAAATAATATAGGGGGCTCACATAGGAGTGGCACGAGCTACATGGCGTTATACAACACCGAAGGGTCAAGCAATCTGATTCGGCAAGATCACACAAGGTCCGGGTACACAATCAATTATGATGCCACATTTCAAAAGGCACATCATCGGTACGACAGATAGTTACCATTATCAAACACCTCATGAGAATCCATAGCGAGTCAGTCCTACTCTTTTGATGTTCAGTGTCAACTGACCACTTGCAATTTCCCACCACTTTTTCTCGATCGTCACCCTCACTATTTATACACCCTGCCAACATTAGTTCCGTTGGTGGGATCCTCCATGTCTCCATAATTAGAGTCCCCATCAGTTCGCGGTTGAGTAGTACCATTAGTGCTTTCGCCAACAGTTCTAGTTCTGGCTCAAATTCTAGTCTCTCAACGACATGCCCAAGTCATGGTCGTTTCCAGCACACGCTTGGTTTCCTACAACTCTCAGCCCAAGTAGATGGCTGAAGATCCAATAGTCTCTTTCTTGTGGTAGTTGATGATTCAAATACAACTATTAGGTAGGGGCCCTAGCTTCTTATTCACCAACAATCTACACTTGGCCGCCACACAATTCCTTGAATTGTGCTTCGAAGTTGTGGTAGTATGCCGACTCTCTTAGCCAGGAGTTGGTGATCCTGCTGCCATGGATGATCACTTTTGCCGAGTCTGGAAGCCCAATTTCGTGGGTTTCTCGCTCCATCGGTCAAAGAGGTCCACGTTTTCTATCTTGTACATCTAATTAAATGAGACAGGAGGATGATGACGGTATAAGTCGATGGAGTCTTCACTCGGGGCCCACTTCTCGTAGGTCATCGAGTAATTGGGCCAAGATATAGTTGTAGGGCTTGGCCTGGTTCAAGCTCAACTTTTTGGAAGGCAGGCTGTAAAATATCTCTCACTCACCCATCCAGAAAGAGCTCGGAAACAGAGTGTTCGAGAGCTTAGATGAATGAAAAGCGAAGCCATCTTTTACCTTGGGGACTGCTCGACTCATTCCAAGACCTGTGTTAGGCTGCAACTACAACCTAGATAGATGATTTGTTCTTACTCAAACCTAGTTGCAACCATATCTTGGTTTGATTCTTTTGTCATACAAGTTACAACATTGATGATTTGCTCTTAATCAAGCTGCGCACGAACATATTGGTCAGTTTTCCTTGGTACAATATCAATTCCACCCAAAAGTCTCACCATGCACAAGGCCATTGGATCGAGGACGAGTGAAATAATAGTGTTGGGGGCATGTTGGCATCCAAAGTTTTGGGTAGGTTGCGTACACGCACAGATCAACCATTTGCGCACATCAGTTTTGCGTGCACATCAAAATTATGCGATGGATGGAATAAGGTGCACGCGCCAATCGATATTTTGTACTGTGCACTAAAGTTCTGAAATATATCGCATGCACATCGAGTCAGAAGAAGATCTTTGAGAATCTTCCCAAATAATGAACCTAGAAAGCACAAGAGATCATGAGGCAGGTGATGGATGAGCTAGCAAGTTCGGTAGGGTTGCCACACCAACGAGGTTATCTGGGCTACATGCAGATGGCAGAAGCGTGCGGAATTAGCGATTACTAGAACGAGTGGAGCATTGGAGAAAGGGACATAGCACTAGAGCAAAAAGAAGAGAGAAGAGAAAAGAAAGCAGTATGAGTTTTGGATGAGTCCTATTCTGAGTTTTTGGTAACAATTTTGTATGAGTTTGGAACAATCTTTTGTAATGGATTCAGTCTTGTGGTGTGCAGAATCTAATCAGAGACTGCATAGTGCATTGTAATGCATGAGTTGTAGAATGTGTTAAGAGTGTAGAGCGCTGTTCTTCTTCCAATGTGGATCTGTTGATGTATGCATTCTACCTGTTAATCGAGATAATATAAAGCTGCAGTTCTCTCTGTCAATGGATGTGTCTATTCCGAGTTTAATGAATGAGTGTGTTAATTGTTTATGTTGTTAGACTGTTAATGGAGTATGATTGAATGTATGAATGTTAGCGAGTGACTTCTTTGTGTTCTTTGTCCCTTCATCTTTGACACACGACCAAATGGTCTCTGTGATTCTCATGACATCTCGGGGAGAGTATACCTCCAAGGAGTTTAAGGGTTTCTGCAAGGAGGAAGGAATGAATCAAGAGGGAGCTGATAATTTTGTACAACCCACAGCAGAATGGTGTTACAAAGAAGAATAATCGATCCATCATAGGGTCTGCTAAGGCCATGATACATGACCAGGACTTGACAATGTTTCTTCGGGCAAAGGAATGTAACACAGTAGTCTACATCTAGAACTAATTTCCTCATAAGATCTTGGAGGACATGACACCAGATGAGGCAATCATTGGTGTGAATCCAAAAGTGAGTCATTTCGGCATCTTTGGTTGTCCAATTTATATCCATGTACAAGTAGAGAATAGAACCAAGTTGGATCCCTCAAGCTAGAAGGGTTTGTTTGTGGGTTATAGTGAGAGACTTCAAAGGCTTACAAGGTCTATATTCCAGAGCACAAGAAGATAGTAGTAAGTAGGGATTTTAAGTTTGAGGAAGATTTTTCATCCAGGAAGTCTCACGAGCCTACTCTAATGGTAGAGGATGAGGAGCAGGAACCTCCAAAGGTTGAGCCGAGGTCACTAGTGATTTCCAGGGAAGTATAACAACCTTCAGGTGAATACGGGGAGAGAGGAGCCCCTTCCACTTCTGTCAGGAGACCTCGATGGTTTAATCAGACATTGAGGGATGCATAGGATCATGTTGAGATTCTTAGGAGAAAATTTAGAAAGAAGAGGCCTTCGAAGAAGTTTCCAGACTATATTGCATTGATGAGTAACATTCTATATTTTGATCCTTCCACTTTTTAGGAGGCAGCAGACCAACAGGTATGGAGGGATGCCTGTTAGAAAAATAGGTGTGCTCGTTTCACCGTAGACAATATAACAATATTGTCACCCAACCATAGGCACAAAGGCCACCCTGACCACCTTAACCTTGAAAGATAGAATAATTCCAGAAGCAAATCTTAGAACCAATAGCCAACCAAGGTAGCGTACCTCTCTCCAAAGCTAGCATACCAAGCAAAAAGTCCAAACCATAACCAAGAAGAAAGTCCAACCATAACCAAAGACCAAGTCACCACTGTAGCAGTTGCATCTCTCCTCCAGCCAAGCGCACAACTTGTCCTTACACAGTTGTGAGAGTGAGTGTGACAAATGAGCTCTAATGCCCTCTTATTTATAGTCCTCCAAGTGACCTAACTGGGCCGACTTCTACTTCTGGAGGATAATAATTTAATATAAATTATTATCTTGAGCCTACTTGTCTTCTGAGGTTATTTCCTAACCTTTTAGAGTTTCTCTTGCTTCCTAGAATATTATAGACTCATCAAAGGTTACATGTAGAGGTTAATACCTCTTGCAACTACCATAATATCAACACTCCCTCCTAGCTAGGGAGGTATTAAAGGAAATGGTCTTGAACACAAACAAACCATTCAACCGGTAGCATCATCATAGCCACACATGCTATCTCATGATCAAATCACGAGCACCATCATCACTATCCAACTAGATAGTCTCCATGACAATTAGGACAATGCCATCCAATAGAACACAACTGTGTCTATTCATAGTAGTATACAACTACTATCCAGTGGCACACAACCACTCCTAGTAGCACACTGCTACTAAACAGTGACACATAGTCACTACTAGTGGATCACATCCACCACAGTAACATACAACTACTGTCCAGAGACATACAGTCTCTACAACAATCATATCATCTGATATCAACCTGCATAAACAATATCATGATACAAACTGAGTCATCTGGGCCATTCTTCCACTCACATCTATGAGATCTGGAAGAGCATCTGCCCTCGTAAAGTTAAATATCAGCCTTGGGCTATTTGGACTATTCTTCCCAAGCATAGAAGAATAATTGTCCTTGATTTTTGAACTTGGACCATTCAACCTAACTGGGCCATTCCTTTGGCATGATTCACAGTGCAATTTGGAGAGAATGAGTCTGCCCCAGGGAATGATTGTCCATGATTGTTGAACCTGGACCATTCAACCTAATTGGGCCATTCTTCCGACACTAATCACAGTGCAATTTGGAGAGAATGAGTCTGCTCTAGGGAATGACTATCCAGACCATTTCCTATGGAAATGGAAATGGCTGTCCTGCACCAACCTCCTACATCGGACCATTCTTCGAAATTGCTCACAATTGTGAACTTCGAAAGAATGACTTCTTGGAAAGGCCGACCATTCTGCTTGACCACTTCTCAGAGTGACTGCCAAGGAGAATGAATGTCCTAGACCATTCCCCCACACTGGCCACAAGGGGAATCACTGTCTATGGTACATCAACAATCTGTTGGACCATGACTGTCCGTTCTAGACCATTTTTTGAACTGGAAAATGACTGTCCATCAATGATCTTGGACCACTTACCCGATTGGAAAGTGACTGCCCAACCTGGACCATTTTCCAAACTAGAAAATGACTGGCCATTAAGAATCTTGGACCACTTTCTGGACTGGAAAGTGACTGCCTAACATGGACAATTTTCCAAACTGGAAAAAGACTGTCCATATATCAATAGCATATCAGTGTTCCCTCCCAACTTGGGGAGTAATCACTTCCCTTTACAATAGGGAAATCATCTCCACGAGTCCAGCTTGTTCCTTAAGTACGCAAACTTTTCATCTTGGACAAAGGCTTTACAAAAATATCTGTTATCTGCTCATCATTGGAGATATACTAAAGAACCACTTCTCCCCTCTGGACTTTATCACGGAGAAAATAGTACTTGATCTCAATGTGCTTCGACCTGTCATGGAATATTGGGTTCACTGAGAGCTTCACATAGCTCTGGTTATCACAATATATCACGGTCAAATCCAACACCTGATCAAATAGTCCAGAAACCAGCTTACAGAGCCACATTGCTTCCGTACAAGCATCACAAGCTGCAATATATTTTGCTTCTACAGTGTTAAGTGCAACAGACTTTTGTTTCCTCTAGCCCATGATATCGTGGCAAAGCTCAAACTGAAACATATCCAAGAAGTACTTCTCCTGTCATTTGCACTCCTTGCCCAATCTGAATCGATAAATCCATGTAGTTGTATATCATAACTCAAACGTCCATGAAGATATTCCAAGGCATGCTTTGCAATTATTCAATTCTCATGGCTAGGTTCCACTTGGAACTGGCTCAACATGTTCACAACATAGCAAATGTCTGACCTAGTATTCATCGAATACATCAAGGAGCCAATCAATTATCGATACAGGGATGAGTCTACTGGATCAGAGTCTGTCAACTTTTTCAGATCTGTCATCATGGGTGTTTTCCATGGATTTCTAATCTATCATCTCGGACTTTTGAAGAACCATTTCGATACACTTCCTCTATCATAGGAATTTTTCACCACGTTTCTGCTGTACATGAGAGGCTCTGCACTAGGTTGCTTGAATCCATACAAGGTCTTCTTCTATCTACATATATGGGTCTCTTTCTAGTATACCTCAAAACCTTGAGGTTTCTCTACATATGCTTCTGCTTCAATTATTCTGTTGAGAAGAACAATCTTTACATCCCTCTGATGTAAACTCCAACCCATGGATTTTCCAAGAGATATAGTGGCTTAGCTAGAGGTGTATCTAGTTACTGGAACAAGCTATCATCATAGTCTTCTCCCTCCTTTTGGGAGAACCCTCTAGTTCCGAAACTCGCCTTGTATCTATCAATGCTTCCATTCATAATTTCTCACATACATTGTTCTTCATCACAACTTCCTTCCATTCCTTCTGTTTGAATTGCTTCTAGCGGGTTCAAACCATGCTGGTAGTCTTATGATTTTCAGTATAATAACTGGTTCAATTGGTTGTTCTGACTTTTCTTTCTATCTTGGATTCTTCATGTTCTTCCTCGTGTTTCTCTTCAATGTTCGAGTCCATGGAATCTTTTATAGATTCTATGTCCTTCCTTTCTGAAGGTTCCAACTTCTTCTTTTCGTCATAGAAACATAAATGTAGATGGAAAACCAAGGATATTCAGGGATTCTTTTCGAAGAAGACTTCTTCTAGAGTCAAACTGAACACGTGCTGCTTATCATGGCTGCTACTTGTAATGAAGAATATGGACAAATACTTCATAGTCTTCACAGGTTCTTTAATGGATCACATCATTGAGGATTAGCTCCCTCCTAATCCCAACTTCATGCCTGAATGAGCAATATGCATGCTCTTCTTTTGGAATTCTGCAATCAGCTCCCTCCATCTGAGAGAGTCTATGCTTCCGTCTGCATCCTTCTTGCTTTTTGTAAAGTGTCACAAGTTTGTTCTAGTTTCCTCTTGATCACTGACTTCTTTCTGGTCCGACTCCTTTCAGGTCTCCATTGCGGCCCATCTGGCAGTTGTTACTTATGTAATAGCTTCCACAGGAATTGTCACCAAAGGTTGTCAACGTACTTCATCCTTTTTCAGATACTTTGCTTGACTAGTAGTCATTGTAATGACAATTCTTATCTTGTTATTCTCCCATAGGTATCTTGACTAGTAGAAAAAGTCTGCTTCATCTTGCTTAATTTTCTTTGAGGGTTCCTGTTCTTTGGAAACTGTTGCTTCATGTGTTTCCTTCCTTTTCTTTAACTCGGGACATTGGTTCCTGTAGTGACCATATTTTCGACGGTTGAAGCATTGTATTTTTGACATATCATTTTGTTGATTTGGTTTCTTCCTTGAGCCAAACTTCTTCTTATTCTTGAATTTCTTAAACTTTTCTGTGTAGGCTTGATCATCATCTTTCTTTTGGGATTTCTCTTTTGTGCTAATCCTTGATTCTTCTTGTGCACAACAAGTCCAAAGTTATTCAAATGTAGGATACTCATTTCTTGTGTTGATGCTAGAGGCAAATGCATCCCATGTCTTTGGAAGGTCATTATGTACTATATTTACTAGTTCCTTTTCTAAAATGAATTCCTCAATAGATTGTAGTTGAGCTCTTAACTGAGACAAAGTATGATGTTATGATGTCATCATCATTCATTTTCATGTCACAGAGCTCATTCTTCAGACTCATCACTTGTCCAATATTTCTGACTGAGAAGAGGTTAGTTAGGGCATCGTACATCTTCTTGGATGAATCAAGATGAGAAATGTAGGGTATCAAATGGTCCTTTACAGAGTCCACTATGATGCTCATAGCATTGATGTCATTGTCTTTGAACTTCTCCATAACTGCAATGTTTTGAGGTTCTTTCTCTTTTCCCGCTTCAAACTGTGGTTCCATGATCTTTCCTTTCACAATATCCAACACTTTATTCTTGACAAGGATGAGGTCAATCCTTGTCTTCCATGCTTTGAAGTTAGAAGCCCCTTCTAACTTGTTTTTTTACTTCATAGAGGAAGTCATGACCGCTTTGACTTGGTCAACTTTTGACTTTGACTTGGTCAACCTTTGTCTTTGACTTGGTCAACCTTTGACTTTGACCAAAAACTCAAACTTGACGCCTTGGATTGCTGAGAATACCAGGAGGTGCGCTAGGCTAGGGTGCGCTAGGTTATCTAGGAATTAGGTCAAGCGCTTCACTTAAGGTGCCTCAACACGAGGGTTAGGGTTTTGTTGTTGCAACAAAACTTTGACTGCAAGTGAGCAAATCCTCTCAATCTACCTTCCAGTGGTTAGACTGTCCAAAGATAGTGTGGGCCCATAACCTGTTAGAAAAATAGGTGTGCTTGTTTCACCGTAGACTTTATAGCAATATTGTCACCCAACCATAGGCACAAAGGCCACCGCGAGCACCTTAACCTTAACAGATAGAATAATTCCGGAAGCAAACCCTAGAACCAATAGCCAACCAAGGTAGCATACCTCTCTCCAAAGCTAGCATACCAAGCAGAAAGTCGAAACCATAACCAAGCAGAAATTCCAACCATAACCAAAGACCAAGTCACCACTACAACAACTGCAACTCTCCTCCAGACAAGAGCACCACTTGTCTGTATGCAGTTGTGAGATTGAGTGTGAGAAATGAGCTCTATCGCCCTCTTATTTATAGTCCTCCAAGTGACCTAACTGGGCCGACTTCTACTTCTGGAGGATAATAATTTAATATAAATTATTATCTTGAGTCGACTTGTCTTCTGAGGTTATTTCCTAACCTTTTAGGATTTTTCTTACTTCCTGGAATATTCTAGACTTGTTAAAGGTTACATGTAGAGGTTAATACCTCCTGCAACTACTATAATATAAAAAATGCCATGGTGGAGGAGTACACCTCCATCATGAAGAATGATGTTTAGGACATTGTGCCAAGACAAGAGGGGAAGTTAGTTGTGAGTTCAAGGTGGTTCTGCAAGATCAAGCATGCCACAGATGGTAGCATTGAGAAGTTCAAAGCGAGGTTTGTGGTGAGAGGGTTCTCCTAGAGAGAGGGAGTGGACTATGAGGAGACATTTGCTCCAGTCACTAGGTACACTTCCATTAGAGAAGTTACATCCTTCGCTTTGTTTATGGGATAGAGGATGCATTAGATGGATGTCAAGACAACTTTCCTTAATGGGATCATTGAGGAAGAAGTGTATATAGAGCAGCCTCAAGGATTTGAGGTAAGTGGGAAGGAGTCCCATGTGTGCAGGCTTAAGAAATCCTTGTATGGACTCAAGCAGACACCGAGAGCATAGTATTCTAGGATCGATGGATATCTGCAGAGTATGCGATTCACCAAAAGTGAAGTAGATCCTAAATTGTATTATATATTTGTTCAGAATGATCTTCTCATTTTGGTGTTGTATGTAGATGACTTGTTTTCGACAGGTGTAGAGAAGCTCATTGCAGAGTGCAAAGCAGACATGGCAGTCGAGTTCGAGATGAAAGACATCCGTATGATGCATTATATATGGGGATTGGAGGTTTGGCATAGACTTGGGGAGATTTTCCTTAGGCAGGGTAACTATGTAGTTCAGATCCTGAAGAGGTTTTGGATGGAGGAGATGGTAAAGTGAAGTTGCAGGGGTATACAAACTCATATTGGGCAAGCAGTGCAACAGATAGGAAGAGCACCTCAAGGTATTGCTTTAGTTTGGGATCAACGATGATATCCTGGTTCAGTAGGAAGTAGGAAGCAGGCTTTCGTGGCTCTTTAGCTCAGCAGAGGCAAAATACATGGAAGCCAGTATGGCTAGTTGTGAGGCCATCTAGATCCACAAGTTACTTGTAAGATTGTTTGATCAAGAGTTGGATCCCACGATCATTTATTGTGATAATCAGAGTTGTATCAAACTCTCTAAGAATCCAATGTTTAATGATAGGTCGAAGCATACAGAGATCACATATCACTTCATACGAGATAGGGTTCAAAAGGGAGTAGTGAAGCTCCAGCATATTCCCACGTATCAGCAGGTAGCTGATATTCTGGCCAAACGCTAGGTAAAAGGGAAGTTTGAGACATTTAGAGACAAACTTGGATTGGTGCAGAATTCCTTCCTTGCGAAGGGGAGTGTTGAGAATTTATCTCGGATAGGAATTAATTTGAGATTTTTTCAAAAAGTAATTCTATGTTTGAAAAAGTAATTCTATTTTTTAATTCACTTTAGTTAACAAGTGAGTCTTATTTTTAGCAGTTGAGTCTAAAAAGTATATTTCATGCATGCATGACTAAGACTAGGAGTAATCTCAAAAATAAATGAGGGTTTTGGTCTCAACTAAAACTATAAAGACAGGTCAAGATAGAGAGTTCAAACACACAAGAGAACACTTAAGCAGTTGAGTAGGTTGAGAGAGAGAGAGAGAGTAGGAAACCAGTTTCCGGTAGCATGCAGTTCTGTGCAGCAGTCCATACAACGTACGGAACAGTTCCATGCAGCCATATGGAAGTTCGTACAGTTGTATGAACAATACCCTACATTCATACAGACAGGGCTGTGCCGATGTCTTTACAGGCCCTACGGATAAGCCGTACAACAGACCGTACTCTCCCAGCAGGTTGTTCCACTCAACGTGAAGTGTTTTTTGGTATCCGTTCAGTGCTATTTTTTGGGCAGTTTGTGGAGGTTTCCTTGTAATTTTTTTGAAGGAATGAAAAGTAGTTATTGAAGGAGTAATTACTTGTGTTGTGTGAAATTAAGTTTTATGCTTCCGCTATTTGATTTTCAGCTATTGTGTGATTAATGCTATGGTCTGAAATCTATTTCTGCAATAATTAAATTCAACAATCTACTTGTTTGATTGAGATCATAAAGACTTTAGTCACCTTGGGTTTGGGAACTTTCACAGGGTTATACCTTGTCAAAATGAGGGGTAACAGGATTCAACTGGGGGACATGTGCTCTTCTTAGGAGTGCATGAGAACCTCATAATCTCATTATGTACAATGGGAATGACCTCTTCATCAACAAACACACAAAACTGGCTAATGCAAAAAATAGTCCATCCACGAAATCAAGTCTAGTGCTCAAGAGAGCTACTACTCAACCAAGATTATTCAGTTCCCTACCCTACTGTAGCATATGAACGGTGGAGCTGCTAGGTGAAATTTGTGATGCAATGCAGCCATCTCAGCACTTCACTAGTACAATGGCTTCTTCCCCTGTGCTTAGTCAATGTGCAAAACAGGGATACATTAAAATATGAATGTTCGTCAGCTGGAATATCTCACTGCTGGGCTGAACAAGAACCTGAGTAACTGCAAATCAATTTTTTCATCAAGTGGATGCAACATCGGACATGCTTTGCTACATAATCTGTCTACCTACTCTTGAAGAGGACTGCTGTAATTGTTTCTAAACATTGACATATCTCCCAGTTTTGAAATTTTTTCTTCGTTGCCACCTGGGATCACATGATGCTGTTCACATACTTGCTGTTGTAAATTTCGTTTGAGAGCTATATGGGAGGTCTGAAAATCTGGTTTGAAGAGTGATTGGGTTTTTGACATAGGAAAAATGCCATGTTTATTCCACAGGGTGCCTGTAAACAACATGTATTGCCCCCTAAACCCTGCAATGACTCTACTTAACCTTTTTGCAATACGAAGGGTGGATATACTCATCAAAAGTATACACATCGTCAAGGCCCATTGTTGCATTCTCTAGTGTTCCAGTGAGCACACAAAGTTGGTTTTCATCCACTGTCCATCCGGGATAATGCTTCTCTATTTGAATGAGTTTTGGGAACATGATACCACAGTTGAATTCTTCAAGTGAAACAGTATTAAGATGCTGTATGAGGACGTCTGCATCATGAACACAAGATTGAGAATTTCCTGTGTCCCTTTGCAATCTTAATGACCTCCGTTTCATGTCAACGAGGCAGTCATCACATAACATAGGTGAACTGAAAAAATTCTGCCTTTGTCTAACAGGCTCCTACTGGATTTTTGCATATCATTATCTTCTCTTGGTGAGTGTTCCTTCCCTGCATCCAGGTCTCAAAACATAGGTAAAAAGACGCAAGATTCTCATTGTTTTTACTCTGGCCCTCAACAAGATAATAATGCTCTACATTCCCAAGTCTGATTGTGACCAGGATGAACAATTTCTTCAAAGGGTTTGATTATAATGTACCTGAATCTTCGCCAAAATACACCATTAGGATTATTATTTTTGCCTTGAGTCTTTTCTTCTGCCCTTAAAAGCCTAGAGACAATTTCCTTGCTTTCTACCTTTCCTGGAATTTCGAGCCTGCTTTTATTGTTGATGTTTCTGGTCATTATGCACCAAGGCTCACCATACGCTCCAGTGTAGTGAGGCAATGGTATCTCATGACC
>JASDQU010100406.1:1059926-1075338 GCA_032191745.1 Picea mariana
TTTTGCCTTGCCTCACCTTGGTGGATATTATCATTTTCTAGTCAAGTGTTGTCACTCTTGGGAAAATTTGTACTTTTGGGGGGCCTTAATGGGGGTAACATATCCATATCCCTCACCATAAATCACATATTCCATCTATCGGATGTACCCCCAAAAGGTTTGTGCCTCACAATCCCATGAGAAGAAGGGGATAGAAAGCTCAAAGTTGATGCAACTTTATAAAAAAATGACATAGAAAGAGAAAAATCCCCAATTCAAAATGCGGGGAAAAGAAACAAATAAGAAAAGAAAAGTATTAAAAACCAAGAAAAAGAAGCATGAACTCTACCCCCTCGCTAAGAGGCCATCACCCCAAGTCTTATGCAATGAATGCATATCTTATAAAAAGACATAGCAAATGAAATGTCAAAAGCCAAAAAAGGTCAAAGTTATAAAGAAAAAGGAAAACAAGGGTTTATAAAGACACAATGTCAAGGAAAGGGTATCTCATTGCTTAAGCGCTCCCTCTACAAAGGTGCTCATGTAGATGAATATTATACATGGCCTTGCATGTCAATGACATCCACCCCATGAAGTAAATATCAATCCATACCATTATCATTACACATACACCTTGATGGGTTTCCTTGGGACATATCTCTTGGTCTGGGTGTTGGCACACCTAATAGGGGGTAATAATGACCCTCCAATACCTAGATTTGGCAAATTGCATAATTTTGTAAGCTGTTGTGAAGTTTGAAGAGGATATTCTATAAGATCTATCTAATGGATTTTGTATTGACACGACTCACTTTATATGTTGTGTTTGGATTGTGTACCTTGCCTCCAGTCTTCATGATGCCTCTTGGATCACATGATCCCCCTCCTGGATGATGATGACACGTGATTGATGACACTTGGATCCTTGGGAGAATGACTGAGGGGCTATTACCCCACTTGTATGAAGGTTGACCCCATCGTTTGAGGGAGGTAATTTGGCACTCCTAGGAGGACGTTGGAGGATTTGATCATATGGCTTTGGTCACGGGACCCCCCTAGCATGTGTGGATGTGAACTTGAGGTTGTTGGAGATGGGATGTTCCATGTAGAGGATGATTGATTAATGGGATGTTTCACCTTTTGAGGACATTGGGCCTTTTCTTGAGGACGTTGTACTTGTAGAGATGATGTGAAACCTCTCCATGCATGATGGCACTCTTTGGAGATGAGACATTACCCTTTGATGATGAGAAGTTGCACTAGGAGCATGGACGTTTCACCTTTATGATGATTGGACACTTTGATGAGACGTTGGGCTTCCTTGAGTATGATATGACACCTTTGATGATCTCACACCCTTTGGAGGGTTTAAGACACCCTTGGAGATGAAACGTTGCACCCTTTCATGGAAACATTTTACCTTTTGGAGCATATCTTTCACCTTTCAAGTGAATTGTCCCTTCATTGAGGTCAGGTGCCACACGTGTGAGTCTTGGAGCACTTTTGAGTGGGACGATTTGGTTGTTGAGTTAGTTTACTCCATATTAGAGGCATCGTTGGGGGTCTTAGAGAAGTATCCACTCTTTGTATTATAGATTATTGATATATTTTTGCCTTATCTCTAGGGTTTATGAGAGATAAAGGCATTATTTTATGTTTTTAGGGCTTGTATTGTGTGAGATGGGTGCTAGATTTTTCACATAAATAAGAGAAACACTTCTCACTTTCACATCATTGCTACTTGTGGAGATTTATCACTACTTGTCTACTTCTACTTCTACTTGTCTCTTTCATGAAGAATGCTATGGATGGTTAACTAGGGAGACTTCTTTGGGAACTAATGGTTGTGGATCTTTTACTAATTGGATGACATGGAAACTAGGGTTTTGATGGATGGAAGATGTTTTGAGTAAGTGTTCTCTTTTCATCTTGTGGCTTGTTTGATTATGAATTTTTAGATTGACGATGTTCTTAAGTGGTGATTCTTCATCCTCTTTGATAATTTTTGAGCAAACCCTTTTTGTTAAAATCCATGGAAGGTTTATTAGTGGAGGAAGCTTCCTTTTATCATCCCCAAAACATTTTAGGAGGATTGCCTAGGGTTAGTAGTGGACAACCCCTAAGCCTCACCCTAAAATTATCCACTTCATTCTCTCAAAGGACTTATTTTTTTACTGCATATGCTCAAAATAGTAGGCACTAGCCTTTTTTTCTCCATAATCAATCATTATTGCTGAAATTTACTACTTAGGGTTAGGGTTTATTTTATGCAAAATTACATTTTCAACCATAAAAACCAAGACATCTAGGGTGTTTAAGCGTAGTATTGACCTAAAATTTATCACTGAAACCTTAAAATTTGAAGTGTTACTACAACTATATAAGGAAAAACATCTAGGGTTTTAGGAATGATTTTGACTGAGGATTTTTTTTGGTTTTGTTCGAAAATAAAACACTAATTTAGCATAGCATTTATCCCTATAATTTACTGGATCATTTTATGATCAAAGAGATATCTTTGTCTCGTAGGAAACTGACTATTTTATTGTTGTCATAAATTTACCGTTGTTGAAAAATTGATTGTTTTACTGCTATTATACATTTACTATTGCTGAAAATTACATCTTTTACTGCTGAAGTAATCTCTACACTTTTAGAAATAATTTATTTTACCGTTGTAATCATTTTATTATTGTTGTTATCACTTCATTTACTGCTGATATCTCATATATTTCTTCTAAGTATTACTTCATCCATAGATCTCTTCTCTTTTTCTAGTGTTTGGGGACTCTATTGAACTCATACTTGATTGGGAAAGCCTCTCTTCTAGGCTTGAAACCTCCACACCCCAAATCAAGAAATTGTCTTATCTCACCTCTTATTTAATTGTCTTATCTTTATCTTGGTGGTAATGTTAGTAGTCTGATCCAGGTGGATATTGGTGGCCATCCACCTGTTCCAAATTCCAACTGGCTCATCTTGACAGTTTTCAGTTCAACACGTTTCTTTGTAATGGGGACATTTCTTTGTAATTGTGGGTTCTGCACTTATGGGGCTGTCCTGAAGCCCTACACAGCATCCAAGTGGATATTGGTGGCCACCCACCTATTCCAACTAGCTTATTTTGGAAGTTTTCATGTCAATACATCTTTCTGTATTTTCAGGGTTGTTTTGGGGCTCTAAACAATGTTTTCTTGGCTTTCCATAGTCAAACTGTAGACAGAGTCAGAGTTTGGAGGCATAATGCGTAGTTCTCTAAAATACCTTTCCAATGGGCTATCACGCGCCTAAAACAAAGATCCTATGCAAATGTTAAGACCCCGAGAAGTTAATGTACTAACTTACCCCAATGAGGCCCACATGATTTTTGACGTTTCATCTCCTAGGGTTAAGTTTTTGGATGTCGAGGGTTTTGGCATTCATGTTTATCATAAAAAGGCCTTCAAAGCCTCATTGTAATCATATTCTTGCGAATGAGCGTAGTCATCACATCTTTTTTCAGAGGTAAAGTTGCCACCATTCTAGCGAGTTTTGCACTCTGTATTTTTGCAATTTCTGTACATTTCTTTCATTAATAGAAATCATTTATTGTTGTATTTCTCTGTTTCTGACAATTTTTATGTGTATTTCATTTTAATATATTTACTTTCATTTCGTTTCGAAAATAATCCAGATCAGTGGTATCAGAGCAGATTGCTCTTGATAATTTTTCAGTGCATGTCCCCAACGAGGTCCGAGTACAACAAGTTGGGTCTCGAGCTTGTATCTCTTGAGGACAATCGCTCTCGCATGCCCAAAAAACCCTCTATGGCGGCAGAAAAGAAAAACAACGGAGCAAAAGATTCTATTAACTTGTTGCTTGAGCAAGCTCTCACACGACATAGGGATGAAATGATGGAGAATTTTCCCCACATCCTTCAACGCCTACCATCAGAAACAAATGCATTTTTATCAAGATACCACTTTGGAGGAACCTTTCCCTTCAAGGT
This sequence comes from Picea mariana, assembly GCA_032191745.1. Classification (NCBI taxonomy): domain Eukaryota; kingdom Viridiplantae; phylum Streptophyta; class Pinopsida; order Pinales; family Pinaceae; genus Picea; species Picea mariana. The sequence goes on from JASDQU010100406.1 coordinate 1,063,895, forward strand.
ACAAGTTAATTTTGATATTTCCATATTTCAAGATCAGATAGATGCAGATTCCTTAGAAAAATGGTTGAATTTGCTCGAAGGTTATTTTTATGTTCACAATTTTTCTGACAGGGAAAAGATCACCTTCACATTCCCCAAGGCTCTCCCCAATGTCAAACATTGGTGGGAAACTTACTGGGATCAAAGTTCCACAGAGGAATCTGGAATATATGGGGTCGAACACACTTGAGAATTTTTTGTGGATGTAGTCAAGGAAAAATACTACTCTATTGATAACTATGAAGACCAATACTTGAGATGGACCACATTGCGGCAAGAGAAGAGCCAAGTAATGCCGGAGTTCAAAAATGCTTTCCATACTTTGCGCACCAAGCTGGTTATCAAAGACTCCGAATGACATTTGGTTCTGAAATAGCGTGGGGTTCTGCATAGATACATCCAAACTGAAATGGATTTCCTAAACATCTCATCATTAGGCGATGGCTATTGATATGCTGTCAAAATCGAGTAGAAATTTAGGCATCAGGAAAAATGGGAGTTTAGGTCTGCAAATCTGTAACAACCAAATCATGGTAAAGACGACCCTAAACCAATATCCTTCCGACAACTAGTCCAAGACACATGAAAATAAGGGGAAAGGAAAGACGAAGAATGACACTGGGAAGTGGTGCAACTTCCACAAAATCCCCTGGAACAACATTGATGAATGTTGCTCAAAAAAATCATTGGTGGTCGAGGTAAAAGACAAGGAGCCGAACCCTAATTCAGAATCTGATCTAGAAAATATTGAAAATAGTCAGATCATTGATGCAAACCCTACTTCTACTGTCGCGACCGCAACAATTCAACTAGAAGAACCAGTAGATCTTGAAGAGGGGGAACGTCTCTTCCATTCACAGATGTGGGTGAAGGGGACCCCGCTGCGTTTCATTGTTGATAGCGGTAGCCAGAAGAACCTCATCTCAGTTGAGGTCATCAAGAAGTTGGGGTTGTCGACAACACCACATCCGCAACCATACAACATTGGGTGGCTTCACCAGGGACGAGATCTTCGTGTTAGTCGACAGTTTTTTTGGTCCTATGGCATCTAGCCCTTCAAGGATGAGGTAGTGTGTGATGTTTCCCCTCTTGATGTCTATGATGTTGTTTTGGGCCAACCATATATGTGGAAACGTGATGTTGTTTATGGGTCTTGATCTCGTAGTGTCATTATTACTTTGGGAAGTCTCAGTTCTACAAGATACCATAGGTAGTTTCGACTATTGTTCCACCAAAACAATGCCATAAGGTAATCTATCATACTGCAAAATTCATCCTCTTCACAGTCTATTTAAAGGATGCACAGAAGGCCACTAGAACCACTGCAGCCTCAACACCTTCTATCCAATAAAAGTAGATTGCATAAGAGAAAGAAGATATTATTTCTTCACCTATAATGGTTCCTACACAATACCTCGTTAAGCCCAGAGACAATAGGTTGGTGGAACAGATTCAACCTTGCTAGCAACAGGTTCGTGACAACCTTCCACAAACCAAACAACGTAACTTCTCCAACAAGGCACACAACTCGTTAAGATTTAGATTCAAAAAATGCTTTCCCCTCTTTCCTGGGAACTCAACGCAATGGAGACCATTGCATCCTAATGGGGGAGAATTGATCCAGGTGGATATTGGTGGCCACCCACCTGTTCCAAATTCCAATTGGCTCATCTTGACAATTTTCAGTTCAACACGTTTCTTTGTAATGGGGAAATTTCTTTGTAATTATGGGTTCTGCACTTATGAGGCTGTCCTGAAGCCCTACATAGCATCCAGGTGGATATTGGTGGTCGCCCACCTATTCCAACTGGTTTATTTTGGAAGTTTTCATGTTAGTACATCTTTTTGTACTTCCATGGACGTTTTGGGGTTCTAAACAGTGTTTTCTTGACTTGCCACTGTCAAACTGTAGATAGAGTCAGAGTTTTGACGGCATAATGTGTAGTTCTCAAAAATACCTTTCCAACGGGTCATCACGCGCATAAAACGAAGATTGTATGCAAAATTTACGACATCGTGAAGTTAATGTATTAACTTACCCCAATGGGGCCCACATGACTTTTGACGTTTCATCTCCTAGGGTTAGGTTTTTGGATCTCTAGAGTTTTGACATTCATGTTTATCATAAAAAGGCCTTCAGAGCCTCATTGTAATCATCTTCTTTTGAATGAGCATAATCCTCACATCTCTTCTCAGAGATAAAGCTGCCACCATTCTTGCGAGTCTTTCACTCTATATTTTTACAGTCTTTGTACATTTCTTTCATTAATAGAAATCATGTATTGTTGTATTTCTCTGTTTCAGGCAATTTTTATGTGTTTCATTGTAATATATTTTCTTTCATTTTGTTTTGTATTTTTACAGTTTCTGTACATTTATTTCATTAATAGAAATCATGTATTGTTGTGTTTCTTTGTTTCTAACAATTTTTATGTGTATTTCATTGTAATATCTTTGCTTTCATTTCGTTTCGAAAATAATTCAGATCATAGTCACCCTAGGGGGCCCTAGACTTGATCGTGTCTTGCCTAGGGATTAAGAACGTTATTGGGGAAGCCTCCCTTGTGTTGGATACTATTCCTACACTAAAGAGAGGGAATTTGTTTCCTAGGTGGCAGTGGTGACAACTTCTACGTTCCACTTGTCTTAGTACCCTGTGATGGCTTTGTACTTGGTGCAAGATTATGTGGTAACATTTTGGCGTCGTTGCTGGAGAGAATTGAGTCATTCTCTTTGGGAAATATGAAGTCTATACTCCAACCTTCTTTGATGAGTATACATCAAAGCTTGACTTAGTGTGCTCATTTGGTGACTCCATAGCAAGAGAACACGGGGGTTGGAAGTACCAACCAAAGAACTTTTTTGTGGTACACTAATCCTCTAAAGATTTATAAGAGAAGAAGAGTTCCTCCAACTACTCCTACTCTATAAGAACTCTCTTTCCCAATCCTCTTGTAGTAAATCCAATGGCTTTACAAACATGGGTTACCAATGACTATAAGGCATTAGACATGTCCAAAATTCTAGGTTTCCACCATAACATGCCTAATAAATTTGATAAATGGTTGCCCAAGTTTTTTGGGAATAATGTGATCCAGGGGGATATCGCTGGCCACCCACCTGTTCCAAATTCCCACTGGCTCATCTTGACAGTTTTCAGTTCAACACGTTTTTTTGTAATGGGGACATTTCTTTGTAATTGTGGGTTTTGCACTTACGGGGCTGTCCTGAAGCCCTACACAACATCCAGGTGGATATTGATGGTCGCCCACCTATTCCAACTGGCTTATTTTGGAAGTTTTTATGTCAGTACATCTTTCTGTACTTCCAGGGTCGTTTTGGGGCTCTAAACGGTGTTTTCTTGGCTTGCCATAGTCCAATTGTAGACGAAGTCAGAGTTGGGGCTCTAAACGGTGTTTTCTTGGCTTTCCATAGTCCAATTGTAGACGAAGTCAGAGTTTCACTGCATAATGCGTAGTTCTCAAAAAGACTTTTCCAATGGGCTATCACACACCTAAAACAAAAATCATATGCAAAAGTTACGACCCCGGGAAGTTAATGTACTAACTTACCCCAACGGGGCCCACATGACTTTTGATGCTTCATCTCCTAGGGTTATGTTTTTGGATGTCTAGGGTTTTGGCATTCATGTTTATCATAAAAAGGCCTTCAGAGCCTCATTGTAATCATCTTCTTGTGAATGAACGTAGCCATCACATCTCTTCTCAGAGATAAAGCTGCCACCACTCTAGCGAGTCTTGGACTCTGTATTTTTATAGTCTCTGTACATTTATTTGATTAATATAAATCATGTATTGTTGTATTTCTCTGTTTTTGACAATTTTGTGTGTATTTCATTGTCATATCTCTACTTTCATTTCGTTCGAAAATTAATTTGGATCGTAATGTCATTATAGTTGAACAACCCATATCCTCCTATGGTGTTTTTGAACATCATCCGGTCCCTAATGAAGTTGAAGATGTAGTCATGAAGCTTTTCTCTATATCCTTGGAAGGAGAAACAAGATCATGGTATAATAATTTAACCGAGAAGAGTATTAACTCTTGGCTAGCTTTCTATAAAGCTTTTATGAAAAGATGGGACATAAGGAAAGATGATAGATTTTTTTTGAACCAATTCAATGAGATCAAGAACAAAGACAATGAATCCATGAAAGAATTTGACCAAAGGTTTGATGATCTTGTGAAACAAATCCTTAATGACCTTAAGCCAAGAGATGGTGCCATTCTTTTAAAATATGCTAATTCTTTTGATGGGAAATTTGGCTTTATGCTTAGAGACAAATTCCCTTAAAACCTTGAAAAAGAAAAAGAATGGGTCTCCAAGATTGAGGAGAACATGCCAACATCTAAGGTAGAACCTTTTCATGGGCAAAGGCTAAAGCCAACAATGCTAACCCTATTTCTGATCCGATAATTTCCCTTGCACAAAATTTTGATCAAATTACTATCGAAATTTTGAACTCCTAAGCTAATATCATGGACTGGTTGAGCATCTTAGAAAGGGAAAGAAGTCAAAATTAGAACCTCCACATAGACCTCAATTCAAAAACAATAGGTAAACTAGAAAAAACCAAGGATGGGATAGGAATATACCTCCTCTTGAGATAAGAGTCCCCAGTACTCTTTCCCCTTATGATATGGTTAATAAAGAAGACATCGCTTGGTGCTTACCTTGCAATGAGTGTCATGGAGAGTGGGAATGCCCTAGAAATCAAGTCCGTGATGGAAGAGAAGGACCTGATAATTGTGAATGTATGAACCTTGTTGAAGATATGGATCATATCTATGCTTTCCATGGGAAAACCTACAGTATTACAAATGAGCAATTAGAAAAAAGTAATCATAAGAGTAGGGATGATGCTAGGATAGCAAGGTTAGAGGTGTTGAATGCCATGGATGAAGAATCCAAAGCGAAGATTAGGAAACAAAAATACATACAATATTATAGAAGAAATAAAGCACTTGCAGCCCCCCAAATCAACGATTCTCAACCTACTCCTAAGTTGATTAATGACCATTTACTTTTGAATATTGACCCTACCCCTCCATCAACATTTCATAAGAATGATGATATCCAATTGAATGTTGATGTGAAAAATGATTTAACATATACTTATACCCCTCAATGAATTTATCAAGATCCCTTTGCAAATGGATAAAGTGGGAAAGTTTCTTATCGCAAAACCTAAAGACACTCTTATTGTTTTACCAACAATTGACTATTGTAGGGATAATGGGGGGGGTCCACCTTTCTTCATCACCTTGGTAGTGAATAATCTTCTCCTTCATAATTGTATGTTAGACTTGGGATTCCACCAATGTGATGTCATTAAAGGTCATGGATGAATTAGGATTAGAAACCACAAGGCCATACATGAATGTATCCAAGATTGATTCAAAAGCAATCAAAGTATGTGTCCTAATTAAGGATCTTAGGGTTTAATTTGCTGCTTATCCTAATGTTTCCATCTTAATGGATGTTGTAGTCATTGATGTACTTGATGCTTAGGTAATGTTATTGTCTAGGAAATGGAATGCAACTTTGGCTGGTAGTCTCAAAATGGATTTATCATGTGAAACCATCCCAATTAGAGATGGAAACTATGTCACTCTGTATAGGAAACCTATCGTTAGAAACCAAGTAGAAGATCCTAATTTTCCCTAAATGAAGATGATTTGAGTGATGATGAATTCGAGGAACTAGAGATATGTGCAAGAATAAACAGAGAAGATCATTATGGGAGACCTTATAAGAATTATGAAGAGCCAATCATTCCTTCCCCCATTCTATATTGTTCTCTAGACTTTACAATGTTTCCTTTTGCTTTTGAAGAAAATATTGACGATGTTTTCTCGCCAAAGAATGCCCTGGTACAACTGGAGAATGAATAACATTATACAAAACTAGAAGGGAAAACCTTGGCCACATTTTTCAGTAAAAATACGGATTATGCAAGGATAACCAACTTGACAATGATAGTTGTTGTCCTAATGACAGATGTTGCTCTCAAGATACTTCAGGTCTTGATCATCCAATTAATCATGAGAGGAATATTTTGAGGGAAATGGCTGATCAACATATGAAGAAGGATGATCCTAGACGACATGTTTTGATCAAACATGAATAGATCAAGATAGAACCAAAAAGTAATATGATCATATAACAAGAAAATTTGAAGGAGATCGTGTACTCTTATAGGACAAGGAAAAGGGAAAGCCAAGTACTCATCAGAAATTTGGTAGTTTGTGGCTTGCCCCTTATAGAATTGAAAGAACGAATGAGAAGAACTCATTTTACTTGACCAGTCCCGATGGAGAGAGGTTATCTATATCGATCGATGGACAAATTCTTAACCCTTACTCTCTAACCTATTCTTTATTTGGTCATGTTTAGTCTAGTTTAGTTTAGGGCATGTTGTGTGTTTTATTGCATCTTGTTTGTATTGTATTACTTTACTTTCTTTTATTTATAGTTTGATCATATGCACTTATAGTTAGTTAAATGTTTTTGCTAGTCTGTGTAAAATGATTATTACATGCTTAGTTTAACTGTTTTTATTTTACTTTCCATATAACAGGGGGACTGTTGTTGATATTATGGTAGTTGCGGGAGGTATTAACCTCCATGTGTAACCTTTGGCTAGAATAGAATATTTCGAAAGCAAGAGAAACCCTAAACATATGTGTAAAAACCCTAGAAGACAAGTCAACTCAATAGAATAAATTATATTAAACTATCACCCTCCAGAAAGAGAAGTCCACCTAGACATGTGACAATGAACACTATAAATAGGAGGTGCTTGAGCTCATTTGTACTCACTCACTTCACTTACTCTCTCAAGTATAGTGCAAGTCTGGAGCTGAAGCTACAAGAAAGGAAGGGGCATCTTCTGGGGTGATTCTTGGTCTCTCTCTCTAGCGCTATTTAGCCTAAGATATGCGCCCTACCTTCTAGTATCTCTTGGTGGTATTCTTGGTGACATTCTTGGTGGTATTCTTGGTGGTAGCCTAAGAAGTGCAACTTCAACTTTTGCAGTTGAGTTATGTGGTTATGGAGACTCTCTCTTTTGTGCACTACCCTTGGAGAAGGTGTGCTCTCCTTGTCTTGTGATGTTTTTGCAATTGGATGGTGTTTTTTGGTTCCATCTCGTGCTACTACTGCAGCTAGGGTTTATCTGTTGGTTCTAGTATGGATTTCCAGAATCATTCTATCTAGCAAAGGTTAAAGTGCTCGGGGGTGGCTGCATGCCTATGGTTGGGTGACAATATTGTGATATTGTCTATGGTTAAACAAGCACATCGAATATTTTAACAATTGTATCCCCCTACTCGTTTGTACTAATGGTATCATGTTAGAATATAACATGAGTTTTTAGGTTTGATGTAGAGTGCAGGTCTCGAAGTAATAGAGATTGTTGAGGTTCTCATGCACTCTATGGTGAGAACATGTCCCCATATTGGATCCTGATGTTACCCCCCCAACTTCTAGGGGTAACTAGAGGAGAAATTTTTTCTCCATGATCCAAATTTCAGATAACAGATCTAAAGATGTCATTCTAGAATATTCATAGACAACTACCCACAGATGCCTCTTATCCATGTTCAACTTAGCTCACTCATATGATATGCTACATTTACACACTCGAGTACATCATTCTGACACTTCATATTGAGTGATAATGTTAATACTTGAGGCATGCAAATGGTGATCATGGGTTTATTTGGATAATGAATCATGATGCTTTGGAGTTATGCTTTTTTCCTTGTCTCACATTGGTGGTTTTATCATTTTCTAGTCAAGTGTTGTCACATATGGGAAACGTTGTACTACTGCGGGGCCTTAACGGGGGTAACGTGTACATATCCCTTACCATAAATGAAATATTCCATCTGTCACCTATTCGTTGAGCTTTCTTTTCGACTGGATGTTACATTTACCCCCAAAATGTTTGTGCCTCATAATCCCATGAGAAGAAGGGACTAGAAAGCCCAAGGTTGATGCAATTTTATAAAAAATGATATAGAAAGAGCAAAAGCCTCAATTCAGAATGTGGGGAAAAAAAGAAGAAAACAAAATATTAAAAACCAAGAAAAAGAAGAAGCATGAGCTCTGTAATATTCCCCGGTAGAGCCCCAGTTGTAATTATGAATTGTAATTATGTTTATAGGCTGGTGATCCAAGTGTATATAAGTTGGTGGGCTTATGTGTTTATTAGGCCGGAGAGCCTAGGTGTTAAAGGCCAGGAGCCTGCTTTTGTATATGTAATTATGCAGAACATTAATAAAGATTAAACATCGCTGCATGCAGACTGTTGGCAATGAAAGTCACTCCTGGATTGCAGCAGGAGTAGAGCTCGACGCCCATCAGTTTATGTCATGATTTGTTTAATGGGGTGATCGGATGGAGGTTAACTCAAACGATGTAGTTCTAACTTCGAAACTAGGCCAGACATGCATGGGCAAGTGAGGTCTTAGATAACTTCAGACAATGAGTTGTAGTAAGGGTGAGTAGGGGGAAGACTTGTATCAGAAAGATGCAAAGGTCTGTTGTAAACATCAGGTTCCTAACAGATTGTGGAGAAGACATCCAAACGCAAGATCTTCCTACGTTCAAACGCTGAAAATCAGAGAAAACAAAAATGCCATAATAAATCCTTTATCACAACAGAGTTGCCATAATTCGTGCGAAGCAGTCGATCACGAACTCTCTTAGCATGAGATGAAAACTTAGATGGAGTAAGAGCACTGTTTGTTATAAAATAAGAAATCTCATATACAAATGCATAACCAAAGAACTAGAATCTCTTCTAAAACTTTACAATCGGGAGCTCTGCGCTACCATCGATACTTACAAAATACAAAGGCTGAGTCTTTATACTCAGGAAAATTCATCTCACAGAGGCGTGTCCAGTCACTCAAGGCTTGGTGTCCCTTCAGTCAAACTCGTACTGATATCTTCCTTTAAATGCCACCTTAACTACGCATGGCACCTGTAAGGAGGGTAGCTGAGCCATGAAGTGCTCAGCTAGTGTGCGCAGACTTCTCTGTCAAGTCGAGGACTTCGACACGGCTTCGTTGAGAGAATCGATACACAGGACCTCTGCGAGCAGGCGGCTCGCTAGACCCTCCATTCCCCTCATTTAATGAACGAAAGGAGGTTTCAACCACTCGCTCTTGCCTTCATTTACTTCAATACTAGAAGCAGTATTAAGATCGGGTCCGATGGCGCTTGGAGGTCGCGATGATCCCCTTTGCAACTGAACTTGGCGCCTTTGGCTTTCTTTATGCAGCTCCTTCCTCTCCCCAAGTGACCATGGGCTGTGACCATATGCTTTCAGCGTTCACGAATATGAAAGGGCTAACCTTTACTGATTGAAATCGCGATGAGCGATATGCCGAGACAGCTTAATCTGGCACCACGCGTCCCTCTAGATCTGACGGTTCTTACCTCCCCCGACGATGTCGTGGGCCCGGGTCCGGGATTCTCCCTGCACCTCGTGCATCGAAAAATAGCGGAGCTACTCTTTGCGTGTTGGAGTCGTGATGGGCGAAGCGCCGAGATGGCTCTACTTGCTGCCAGGTGTCCCCTCTGGATGGACGACTGAAAACACTTCGTGATACTGCGGGCCTTCAACGCTATCGGGGTTCGGGGTTTCGCGATGTTGAACAACATGAAACTCTCACCCCATGAACTCCCGACCGCCGAAACGTCGACGCGGCCATATCTTGCGACACGCGTCCTTAGGATGAACGGACGAGGGGGCATTCGATATTTACAAGGGAGCCGTCCTCGTTTGCAGGCTCGCTTGATATGACCCAGGGCTGAGACCGTGGGCTCGGCGCCAAAGGCGCTTTCGACGTTTCGCTGATCGGTACTTCCAAGTGCAATGAGCTAAGGGCTCTCTATTCCCTGAAAGCTCGATCCGCGATATGTCGACAGGCTGCCACCTGTCCCAATTAGATCGGACGATCCGAACCTGCTGATTGAAATACGAGAGTTGTCCTTTGCGCTAAACCTTGGGCAATTCGGTAGCTCCGAAAACCCGGTGACCGTCGATCTGCTTTGTAAAATAGATCTTGGATGCTGTCGACGACATTTTGCCCGCTCGCTTGACCTGCTACTTGGAAAAACAGGGATTCTCCCGTGCTGCTTTTGGGCATTTCGTGTGCAATCTACAGCCCTGGGTGCTTCTGCGCCAAATGACAAAAATAATTGCTAACATTAGGTTCCATGGGGGATAGAGTCATCCTTGCAATGCTCTAAGAACTCCTTCCACAGCTTCAGTGCCTTGCCATTGGGCTATGAAGTCACTTATTAGGCCGAAAACACGCAAAAAGAAACTAAACAAAGAACTAAAGAACAATATTTACAAACAAGAGAGCCGTCTGAGGCTCAAATAAAACATTTCTTCAGAAAATGCCCATTCACTGGGCTGCTGAAAATCTCTTCGCCCTCCATATCTTGCAACCCATACGTGTTGTTGGAGAAAATCTCAGAGATCTTGAAGGGGCCAATCCAGAGGGCGTCAAACTTGCTGTGTTTGCCTTTATCCTGCCTGGGGGCGTCCCACTTGAGTACCAAATCCACGATCTCGAACTCTTTCTTCCTGACCTTCTTGTCGAAAGCCTGCTTGATCTTTTCTTGGTGATTATGAGCTGCGGTCCTCACCTGCTCTCTGATCTGTTGCACTTCTACTATCTGATGAATCCTCCTGATCATATGATCTGCTTCTTCTTCATAGTCTTGAAAGAATTTCGCCACAGGTAAGGCGAGCTGAGTAGGAGAAACCGCCTCTGCTCTGTAGACTAGCTGAAAAGGCGAAGTGCCCAGAGATTTCTTCGTTGTCACACGATCAACCCACAGAGCAAACTTCAACTTTGAATCCCAGGCCCTTTTGTTGTCTTCCAACAACCTTTTGATGATCCTTATTAGGCTTTTGTTGGAGGACTCTGCTAAACCATTGCCCTGGGGATAGTAGGGGGTGGAGTGAATTAGTGAGATCTGGAACTGCTCACAGAACTTAATTAGAGGCTCAGACTTGAAAGAAGTAGCATTATCGGTGACGATCCTGCTGGGACAGCCAAATCTGGCTATGATATCCTCCAGGAAGTTGATAATTACTTTGTGAGATGCACTTCTGGTGAGGACAGCCTCTATCCACTTGGTGAAATAATCCGTTGCTGTCAGGATCCATCTGTGTTGACTGCTTGAGGGAGGATGAATTTCTCCAATGAAGTCCAACCCCCACTGCTGAAAAGGTGCTGGAGATACTATAGGCTTCAATGGCAGCGATTTGAGTTGTTGCTTTCCTGAGAACTTTTGACATTTGATGCAAGCTCTGATTCCTCTGCAGACATCAGCGAATAAAGTAGGCCAGTAA
>JASDQU010100407.1:0-40506 GCA_032191745.1 Picea mariana
ATGGATTTATGTGGACCATCGAGACAGGAAGGCACAGGGAAAGAAAACTACTTCATGCTTATTATCGATGATTACTCCAAACTTACTTGGGTTTCCTTTCTCAAAGAAAAAGTTGAAGCATTTGAGAAGTTTAAAATATTTAAGGCTTTAACAGAGACTCAGACAGGGAAGTGGTTAAAGGTAGTAAGATTAGATCGAGGAGGAGAGTTTATTTCAATAGACTTCAAGAAATTCTGTGATGAGCATGGGATCAAGAGAGAATACACAATCCCAAGAAATCCACAACAAAATGGAGTTGTTGAGAGGCAAAACAAAATAGTGCAAGAAATGGCCAGGTCAATGATGAATGAGAAGAACATTGGTCAAACATACTAGGTAGAAGCAATACACACAGCAGTCTATGTGCTTAACAAAGCCCACCTCAGACCACAAAGTGACAAGACACCTTATGAATTATGGTTTGGAAGACCTGCTTCAATCAAACAGTTCGGAGTCTTTGGGAGTAAATGCTACATAAAGAATAATGATGAGAACCTCAACAAATATGATGACAGGGCTGATGAAGGTATTTTCTTAGGGTATGCTACAAATAGTAAAGGATATAGATGCTATAATAAGAGGCTGCATAAAATGGTTGACTGTATTGATGTAAAAGTTGATGAAGGAATCCCAGCAAGAGAGGTGTACAGTAATGAGTCTTCTACAGAAGACACAGCTAAAGCTGAAGATGAACAGGTCCAAGAATCATAAAACAAAGACTCTGAGTAAGATGAAGACTCAGACACTCAGACAGACTCAAATCAGTAGTCAACTACAAATTCCTCCTCTAGAATCATTCAAAATAACCATCCTACAAGTCAGATAATTGGAGAAAAAGACAAAGGTATACAAACTAGGAGAAAGCTAATAAAACAACACTGAACAATCTCATATAGCTTTCATATCCATGATGGAACCCAAGAATTTTAAGGAAGCCAACAAAGATGACCACTGGGTTAAAGAAATGAATGATGAACTTGATCAGATTGAGAAAAATAATACGTGGGAGATGGTTCAAAGACCTGAAGGTGAAAACGTCATTGGCTCCAAATGGATCTTTAAGAATAAGTTCAATGAGCAAGGACAAGTTATCAGGAACAAAGCAAGGTTAGCCTATAAAGGCTATGCTTAGATAGAAGGATTGGATTTTTATGAAACATTTGCACCCGTAACAAGATTAGAAGCTCTCATAATGTTTCTTTCCTATGCTTGTCATAAAAGGTTTAAAGTCTATCAAATGGATGTCAAGTCATCTTTTCTAAATGGAGATTTAAGTGAAGAAGTATATATGGAACAACTAGAGGGTTTCAAACTGTCTGATAACCCTGACTTAGTGTGCAAGCTGAAGAAAGCTTTATATGGGTTAAAGCAAGCCTCTCGATCCTGGTATCACAGACTGTATACGTATCTCAAAGACAAAGGGTTCAAGAGAGGAACAACTGACAACAATATGTATATTAAAATAGAGGATAATGATTTTCTCATCGTATTGGTCTATGTAGATGACATCATCTTTGGATGTAATAAGGATTCATTGGTATAATGGTTTTCTTCTGCCATGGAGTCTGAGTTTGAAATGTCTATGATAGGAGAACTGTCATTTTTTCTTGGTCTGCAAATTACTCAGAGGTCCGAAGGGATGTTCATTTCTCTAGAAAAATATCTAAGAGAAATGCTGAAAAGGTTTCAAATGGAAGATTCTAAACATGTGGGTACACCTATGGTAACTGGATGTAAATTAAGCAAATATGATGATTCACCTGATGTTGATCAAAGCTCATATCGATCAATGATAGGCAGCCTACTGTACATCACAACATCTCGCCCAAACATAATGCATGTTGTAGGAATGGTAGGAAGATATCAGGATGCACCTAAATAGAGTCATTTTCAAGCTGTCAAAAGGATATTCAGGTATTTAAAATAAACAATGACTTATGGTCTATGGTATCCCAGAAATCAGAATTTTCAGTTAACTGCTTACTCAGATGCAGATTGGGCTAACTGTGTCGATGAGAGAAAAAGAACCAACGGAGGAAAATTCTTCTTCGGTGACTCTTTAGCAGCATGGATTAGTAAAAAGCAAGGTTCCATTTCTTTATCAACCACAGAGGAAGAGTACATTGCTGCTTCTACCTATTGCACTCAGGTATTATGGATGATTCAGACACTTGCAGACTTGGAGGTAAAATACACTGCACCGATCCCAATTCTTTGCAATAACACTAGTGCCATCAGTGTGTCTACAAATCCTGTATTCCACTCCAAGACCAGACATATTCCCATAAAATATCATTTTCTGAGAGAGCAGGTCACCAATCAGATTGTTCAGGTCCATTACATTCCCACTACAGAACAAATTGCATACATATTTACTAAACACCTAGCCAAGACACCATTTGAATATCTCAGACAGAACTTGGGTGTCATCCTGTCTCACTTCTAAGAGAGTCCATCTTGTTAGGGGGATTCCTGTATTCTTTGCATATCTGATACCTCCTAAAATTAATGCAACAACCTAGGGGGAGTGTGTTTTCTTTGACATTGATGTCAAAGGGGGAGAAAAGAACATGGGTACCTTTGTTGCCATCAAGGCCAAAGGGGGAGATTGTTGGCATGTTTTACAAACAGTGTATGCTTGTCATTGATTGCAAGTACAACAACAATAATGACTTGGGTACCGGAAGGATGTGCTAGGCGGGCACCAGAAGTCTTTTGGCAAGACGATGCAGAACTGGCTTGACAAGATGAGAGTATGTGAAGGTATGCTTGTTGATTTGATGGAAAACAAGCAGGAAAGGAAGACCAGTAGTGAAATGATAATCGAATAGCAAGATCAAAGTTTTGGTCAAACTTCATTTTGGAGTTTCTCGACTACCGAAATTTTGGATACCAGGAGTTGGAGATGTCAAAAACTCCCACATCAGGAGTCCCAAAACGCCGAAATGTGAAAATCCGAAAAGGTGCATCACTCAGAATGTTGAATATTGGGATTTCAGTTACCAGGAGATGGAGCAACAAGGACCCTTCGACATCAGGAGTCCCGAAATCCTGAAATGTGAAAACCCGAAAAAGCACATCACTTAGAATGTTGAATATCAGGATTTCGGTTATTGGGAGATGGAGCGACAAGGATCCTTCGTCATCCAGAGTCYCGAAGTGTCGAAAAGTGAAACATCGAAATTCCAGAAGAAGGCACATCATATCAGGATTTCAGATAGCAGGAGATGGAGAAGTCAAAGACTCTCAACATCAGGAGTCCTGAAGTGCCGAAATACGAAATCCCAAAAACAAACCACATCAGCAAACCACGTCAKCTAAGGACACGTGGCACAATCARGCAATGAMAAGTGTCAAGCTGATTCAAAATTTTGGGCACTTGTAAGTCACGAATCAGAATGACACATGGTAGCTATTCGACATGTGTCAATCCACGTGTGACGTCAGTAGGTTTACCTCACATCGGAACTTTCTATTTTAGAGTTTTACACAGCAAGAAAAAACTCCACCATCACGATGTCCTGAACTCCGAAATGTTGAAAGGGAACACTGTGTGTCTCAAAAAACTTTAAAGGAAAAATGCCGAAATCCCATCAACCGTCCATCTCAGTGGGTTATGTGAACTGTTTGATCACTTCAGACATTTTTTGATCATGAATTTGATAATGTTGGAGTCACGATGAATCAAAAGGGAAAAATCCCGAAATCACGAAACCCGAAATCGCGAAATGTTGATTCGCTGAAAACAGAAACTCAGGAGTATGAACCATTGATCCGAATCCATTTTTGAGTTTCAAATACCGAAACTTGGAGGTTTCAAGAACACTTCACCACAGAAACACCAAAATCCCGAAATGCGAAATTGCGATATACAGTTTTGAACTAGCCGGTGGTCACCGTCTGTGGTCCCATGGGGGAAGGAGCTAGTATAGACAAGCTCCTTTTTTCTGGAGTTTCAGGGATTATGACATGGAGTGTAACAAATATTTACCCCAGGGATCCCGAAATACCTAAATGAGAATTGGTGAAATAAACGCAAGACCACATGAAGTCAGTCCAATGGTGCAGGTGATTTTGGGCAATCGGAGGGCTAATGTTGCTCCTCGCAGTCTAATTGCTAGAAACCATTGATGGTCTCTGCCAGAGGATTCGAAGAAATATCTGTGTGATCGCCAGAGGAGCTGAAGGGTCTCCAAGATTCTTCCAGTGAATGAAGATGATTGTTAGAGGGACTAACAAGTGGATGAGCGTTGAAGTCTGTAACTGAAGAAGAAAGTATAAGATCGACTATGCCAGAGAAGATGAAGAGTCTCGACTACCAGAGAGGCTGAGGAATCTCAGCATGACATCCAGTGATGCTGAATGCATGGGAAAACCGCCAGATAACCTGAAGAGCTTCCATGATGAATAGGCAGAGCACTCGACATGCATAGGATGAAGAACCATGAGACACAGAACATGCACAAGATGCACAGTGAGTATAGGAATATGGAACAAAGAAGAGATTGGGGTTGTTGCTGTTGGGAGTGATGCATTTGAAAATAAGAAGGTGGAGTGTAGCAGCTGGGAAACACAGAATACAAATGGTGCATTGAAGAGGAATGGTGCATAGAGTACAAAATATAGAAGAACAGAAAGTGCAAGGCATACATGCAAGAAGACTGTGAGGCAAACAGAGCAACAAAAATCTCCTAGAACAACGATGAGACTGGTAATTTGTTCTTAAACATTATATCACTGTAAAAAGTTTTAGTAACACATATTGATAATACAGGGTGGTAGGGAGGTGCTAGGAAGGACTGGTGTCCTCAGAGGTTCAAGTGGGTGCTTGAACACAGGGAGTTGTAGCTTCGTTCTAGTTGGTGCTAGAGAAACTAGGGAGTTGATTCTTCCTTCTAGTTGGTGTTAGAGAAACTAGGGAGTTGGTGCTTCCTTCTAGTGGGTGCTAGAGAAAACAAAGAGTTGGTGCTCTCAACAAGTTGTAGCTTGCAAAAAAAAAGGTTGTAGCCTCACAATGAGTTGGTGCTCATATGTATGATAATGTAAAGAATGTAAATAATACTTATCATATAAAAAATAAGAGGTTTTTACCCTGTATGGGTTTCCTCGGGAAATATCTATCTTTGTGTTTCTCATATATGTGATTGATGCTGAATGTGCCATTGTTTATTTCCCTGCATTATTGTGATCATCATTGAGTGCCTTGTAAAGATTTTAAAAGAAGAATAATTGTTTAAGCACGGTAACAACTAATTCACCGCCCCCCCCCTTCAGTTGTCCAACATCAACATCCTCTAAGTGACATGAGATACTCTTGCACTAGACTCTACATCTTTTCCAATCTCTACAAATCCAGCCTCTACATAAAAAGTATTATTTGTAACAAAAAAATTATTTCCTCACTCATTCTTTGGTATTAGTTTTGGGTGTAGTTGCTTGCATTGGTCCTTCATGTTCCCATTCTTTTAAATGATCACATATCTTCAATGTTGTTTGGTTTATTCCTTCTATCGAGTGTTATTTTCATGCTTCAATATAGATTCTTATAAGTTTATTTTTTGAAACTAGTCAAGTAAGCTTATCTAGAACTTTCCTCCCTTGTTGACCTTTTCTTTCCACAAGATTTACGGTACCCAAATTCATTTCTAGCTAGATGTCTATAGATCAATCAGATCCCAACATTTCAAGGTGAAAATATTACATCTTCATATGAGCATGTGAAAAATTTTCAGTCACTAATGGAAGACATGAAGGATGACCATGAAGACATAATAATGAAGTTGCTTGTGTAGATGTTTGAAAGAGAAGTTTTGAAATGGTATAATATCCTAGAAAAATGTGTCATAACGGGTTGGTATGAATTAAAAAATGATTTCAAGGATAGGTGGATTAGTTAGAGAAATTTCATCTTGGAATAAGTAACTGAATGCCCCAAACCAAATGATGAACATTCCTTTGAATTGTCAATATCATAGAATCAATAGACATTATTAGTACACATGAAAAAATCCCAAGGAAAAAATCATGAAATTAATTGACAATCAAGAACCCTTGTATCGCATTAGAGACTAGAAAAATGAAGTAAAGTAGCACTTTATTATCATTGTGGATCAAGCTAAAGGTAAAGTAAATTTGGTATGTTCTTTTAAATTTTAAAATGGTTGAATATGGTTTCATTTCTTCTTCATTTGATGCACAATGACAAGTGACATTGTGATTATAATATCCGAATTTTTACTCAAGATATTTTTAATTAAATTGTTAAATACTTTACATGGATATTTTATTTTATTTTATACCAACATCATGGAGTAGATATACCATGGTGTTTTGATTATTGTAATATTTTTATTTTTCTAGATAATAAAAGTAAATACCAATAACAATTAATCATGAGCACCTAAATGGGTTATGATTCCACAAGAGGGGAAATGTGAGGCAGTCTAAGGTCTTTTTATTCCAAAAAACATCTACCTTATGTTTCCTTCTATTGGTGCACAGTGGGAAGACCCAGGGTTCAATACTAATTCTCCAACAAATCCAAAGATACCAGCCTTTTCGGCATCACCCACAAGCAAGCAAAGTCTCACCAGAGGTACCTATGGGGACTGCAGGAACCAGGCTTCCATAGTCATGAAGGGAACCATGATATAAAATATCCATAGAACCATGATATAAAATATCCATATTAACCATCCATGCATTACATGTGTGTCATAAACATAAGATAAAAGAAATACATCACAACAACAAAAACATAAAAAAATAAAAATTAACGTGGTTCACCCCGAACTGGGATACGTCCACAATGATTGTGTTGTTATATTATTCATTCATGTTCAATCCTTACAACTGGTACACACTATGCTCAAATATGATACATCATTTCTCCCCCAAAACTACCTAGTCGTTCACACATACAAATCAAACTTATCTCATTTTCCAATCATACTCTTGAACTGTACGCATATAATCCTCTCATACTCTCACTTTATGATTTCACTGCTTCATTATACTTTATACCCAAAACCCATACATATTTATACATTGGTACTAGGGCTTAACCCATTACAAAATGGACCAAATGGTATAACTACTACTAACTAACTTCAGCCTTCTGTTTGCTAACTCCTGAATATGCACTAACTTTCTTGCACATGTGTTTCTCCTTTGTTGACTTGTCATGCAATTTGTTCCTTCACGATTCCCAAAACTTACCCAAAATTTCCTACTCCAATAGGCCCCCAACAGTCACTTGTGGCTCATCCTGATCCACTTCAGGATTTCTTCCAAGTCACCATGAACTTGTGAAATGTCTCCTTTTTAGATATGATATTCTATCTTGATTGTGTTTATTGTTTTGTGATTCTATTAGTTGTGTCTACAGTAATATGGGTCTTCATTTTTTTTCACTTTATTGTATTGCATACTTGACCATGCCCTGTGCAACTGCTAGTTCTGTTGTCACCTTGTATGCTTCTTCTTTCCTTGTTTCAATATTTTGTGCATGAGCCTGTTCCTGCACCCCCATCTTGTTAATCTCTGAGTACAATTTTCTATTCTCTTCCATTACTGCAATCATATATATGGCGGGTAATGTGCTCATCACTTCCTTGAACTTCTATGCCTCATCCTGTGCAGCCTGCAGCTTCTACCCAAATTCTTGTAGTTTCATGTCTTCTATTAGCTGAGACCAAATTATCATGCTTTCTTCGTAGATCTTAGCACACTCTACTTGAACTATATTTTTTATGTTCTCCATGGTTGTTGTCACCGTCTTGTCCCTTTACTCCCTCTCCTTTGTGTTGTGGGGTATTCTACCCTATGGACTAACAAGCTAGGGCTTTAAACTTGCATGAAGATCATGACCCTTCACAAGCTACTTTTAACCTTCTACCCCATACTAAAACCCTTTTTCACAAGCACACATGGGAAGAACCAACTGACCTTTTTATCGACGGTTGGTGTAGATCATCTATTGAGCTTTTATCTCCTTGCTTCTGCTGCTCCTTCCAAAAAGAAATCCTGCAATCAAGACAAAACTACACATGCATTCGATTGTTCTACTAGAGGGTTAGAGATTAAACACAAATCACATAAAACATACAATACTCATGTATTTGGGATGGGAAAAGCATCTTTTTATTAATCTGAATATGAACCAACTTACAATGATTACTGAGACTGACCACCGTTCCTCGATCCTGATCCTGGGCTCCTCCTCTTCTTTGTCCTCCAACTACTTTGCTTGAATTCTCCTAAAGCTTGAGGAAAGGCTAAAGGGTTGGGACAAAACAGATTCGGCAATTGGGCAGAGTTTCTTTGTTGTGATTTTTCCTCTTTTGAATAGTACCCCTACCCCTTCTTTTATAGGCTAGAAGGAGCTAGGGTTTTAGACGAACTCTCAACCATGAATGGCTGGGAGTTCCAGTTAACTGACCCAAAGCCTTTTGTCCCGGCGGAAAATTTCCTGATTTTTTGCTTTGTTAGGTAACCGCGGGTTGTAGTGGGCTAGCCCGCGGTCCAACGCGTGCAGTAGAAGGCCAGCAAGCGTTCCACCGCGCCCAATTCTAGGTTAGGGAACGGGTTGCTTGTTTTGAGTGGTTTTCCAAGGTTTTATTCAGCATGGCTTTGGCAAGGAAGAGACATGAGTTGGCCTGAGGCCAGGTAAGCCTGTGTGGTGCATTTTAGGGTTATAATAGATGCCCCCTAATGTGTGAGGTCAGAAGAGCATCTGATGGCCAAAATACATTACCAATTCTTTACCAATATGTACTGATATGCTGAATGAGTGAGCCCAGGAATCAGGAATCAGGAGGTGCCGTCTGCAAAAATATCAAATGTCTCACCGAGGCTAGCATACCCATGCTCAGGATAAATCAGAACCATGGCTACCAATCAAATACACTGTAGATCCATGTCAAATAACTATAAAGAGTAGCCGCGAACAATACACAGCAGAGCTACATCTCGAAATCATAAAGATATACATAGAGAGTATCCATCTCTCAGAAGCTAAGTTGGCCTAATGGATGTACTTCAGAGCTCGAGCAACAACTTCAAAATATTTGAAACTCGGGTAGGAGTGTAATAGGAGTGTACGACTGTACTACCCAGAGGTCTTCGACGGCTCGTCGGTTACGGATTTGATAATCTTGATGATCAGATTAAAGGCTTCATTGATTTCGAACAAAGACTTGATTGGATGTTCAGGATGGCCGGGTATGCGGACAAGAGACCTATTGCAGAGTGGCTGACTCAGGCTAAGTAACAAAATTTCCTTGGACAATAGAATGACAAGTGATAAGACTTAGGAAGCATATCTGTTAATCATAAGTCTACGAAGCAGGAGGCAACGCAAACTCTCCATATGTTTGGAAGAGTAACCAAACGATGGAGGACACAACTCAATATAGCGAGCAAAGCTTCCTAAGGTCGTACTACATCCCAAAGTCCGATGAATCAAACAGACAGATGTGCTTTATCCAAGGGCGACTCATAATGCTGCCAATAAAGAAAATACTTTTCCCATCCTCTTTTTGGGGTATATTTGATTTTTTTGTTCTGTTTGAATATTTTGAAAAAGAATAAAGGAATATTACATTACAGCGGAGGAACGAGCATAGCAAACATACAAGCTCAAGGCACAAGGAAAAGACTGATGTTCTAGAAAATGATACTCGAGAAAAATCCTCCAGTGGCCAAAGGTGTTAAGATGCAAAAGAAAACTGTTACTAGGCTGATGGGTAAAGGATGCTAGTGCGGTTGATAGAACACATAATGGTAACGTCCTTCGATGTAAGTTTAATGAGCCCAGAGAAGGGAAGCTCGGTGATTTTTCATGTTTAGAGAGTCTGAAAAAGAATAAAAGGAAACTCCATTGGGGTACCTTTTTCGTCAAAAGTCTAGTCGGTTCGAAAAAGGGGTAAACTAGCACCGACTAGACGTCAATTCAAAACCATTTTAACGAGTGTGACAAGGACAAGATCACTCGGCTATTTTTTCAATTTTAAGGAGTCTGAAAAAAGCTTAACTATGGACTCCGCCAAGAATGTTCTTCTAGACCGTTTAACGAGTGTGAAAGAATAAGGTCACTCGGCAATCTTTTCATTTTTAGGGAGTCTGAAAAGAGCTTAACTATGGACTCCGGGGGGGTTTCTTTCTCATAAATTTAGTCCCTCAGGCCCGAAAAAGGAATAAAATTATACCTGAGGATACTCTTCTAAAGAATCAGAATTCAATAGAGCGCTCCTTTGTTCGTACAGTTGACCGTCCGGACCGAAAAAGGGGTAAACTACTGCCGGACAGACGTGACTTAAAATTTCAGTTTAACGAGCGTGAAGGGTCACAAGATCGCTTGGCAATCTTTTCATGTTTAGAGGGTCTGAAAAGGGATTAAAAGGAGACCCGTTATGTTTTGGGAGTCCGGAGGGTAAGATAAAGAGTAAAAAAGACCCATGCAAATGAGGCTCATACTCATATTCAGGAAAGACTATACAGACTCCTGAGCCTACTATGTTGTCAGAAACGACATGGACACCATAATGCAACTAGGAACTACCTAGGGCATCCATGTTTTGGTAAGATCTACCACCAAGTTGCAACACTTCTAGAGCAGAAATGACGGTTCTGTGTCACAACCGGATGGGGTCGATCCTATATTTGAAAAAAAAAGGCAACGAGATGCAACAGTGGGGATGAAATCCTACCCTATATGCTCAAGTTGATTTTTGAAATTTTTTTTATGGACCGCCCTTATGTGTATTTTATTTTTATTTTTTGAAACTCAATGAAAAGTGTCCCAATACCTGATCAAATCCCTTCCATATAACTCTGAAACCACTCAAAATGGTTTTTGGTATAAAGAAACTGATAAATGGGGCCAAAAGGGTGACAAAAAAGAGGGCAAAAAGTCTATAAATAGAAGCTGGCAGCTCATTATCACCATTGCTGATTTGGAAATTAACTCTGGAGCCAAAAGACCCCCTTTTCTACAGATCGTGATTCCGAGAGCTACAGTGGACAAAACGAACTTCTACTCGGACCAAGTAAGTACAAACTCCCTCATCTTGCATTTCAATATGCCATTTAAGTTTTCTAAGTTTGTTTTGGGGGTGGCCGTCGCCCTTAAAGGGGGCGGCCCTAGTAATCCATGGGCTGTCCAGAGACAGCTCGAGGGTACCCGCTCGCAGAGTCAAAACTGCGCGCGGGTACCCGCGACTGTCGCCTCGACAGCCCACGGGTTACCCCCCGCGCAACCAAAAAATTGCATACAAGGTCTAATCTCTTCCTTTTTTTTTTCTTTTGTGGTTGACAGGATGTATGTTCATTGGAGAGAGAGAGAGCATGAGGCTGCCAATGAGGCAGTAGCTACAAATCCAAATGTGATGGCCGTACTGACACAGTGCGGTTTAGTGAAGTTTTTTCTGTGCTCGTTCATGCGTGCGCAACCAAGGCTGCTGAATGCCTTGGTTGACTATTGGCACCCTGACGCTGAGGCCTTTATGATAGAGGGGCAATCCTTGGTGCCCACCACCGAGGATATCTATTTTTTGACGGGCCTCTCGAGGAGAGGGGAACCCGTTAACTTGCAGACATTTCCTCCGGGGCCGAGCAAAGTCTTGGAGATGATAGCAGAACATTGCGTGGCTGGGACCTATCAGGGGACTTCCTGGATACCAGCTGGCAGTGTTACCAGCCTTTCTCTACAGACCATCTTATCACTCATTGGGTGAATTACCAGCTCTTCAGCCGTACATCAGGCGTCGCGTGCACATATGAACTGTGCAATTCAGTGCATGAATGCACAGGTATATGACTGGAGTACCATGCTGCTAGAGAGTATGAAGAGGCAACTGAAAGATTTTCGTCGGTGGACACATAGGAACTTCGGGTTCAGGACTATCCTGTGCTCGTTTTTCTTTGAGAGAGTTCCGTGCTTCAGTCCTTGGATGACAGTTCAAGGACATCTGGCTACGTTCCCGGTAGTATGTAGATGGGCAACATTACTGCCACGACAGGGTGGTGGAAGGACCATGGAGGCCTTCAACGACGACTTCTTTGCTTGGTTGTCACGGCAGATCCCCGCTATCGAGGACTACTCATACGTGGGAATCGACTTTTCTAGAGATCCAGCTATCCCAGTGCCACCTGGTGAGGAGCGAGGGGAGATGGGTAAGTCTCCACCTGTACTTGTTTTTTTTTTTGTTTGCATATGTAATTTTTATGTCTTTTTAGATATATATCATGTTTTTTGGATAACAGAGTTTTTGATGGGTGAACCTTGTGTTGCATGCAGATGTGGGACCTGTGCGGCCTGCCAACTTTGCACGGAACTGGCAGCGTCCACGGCCAGAGACCGCAGCTGCTTCCGCCAGGGGAGCAGCAGTAGTCAGGAACCCTCCAGCAGGAGAGGCTGAGAGGGCTCTTGGGCGGATTGAGCGAAACTTTACTGAGCTCACCCGCACAGTTTCGATGATAGAGATAGAGGAATTTCCACCCTCCATGTAGACTCATATGGTGGGGTTACCTCGGACATGGGTCCGACTGTTTAGGCGTTTAGGCCGAGCTGTGTATGATTATAACAGGGCCCATAGGCCCTGAGCTGACGTGTAAACTTTCATGTGCCTCGAGCACTTATATGTATATATTTTTTGAGGGCTTAGGCCCTAGTGACTCGATATGGTTCCCACTTTTTGAGGCTCTTGCGCCCATGTTTGTACTCTAATGACTTTATCATGTTTATATATGATTTTTATTTCTTTTATGTGTCTTTATGGATTATGTGTGCAAAAATATTTTTACATGTGTATGATCATGATCTTTCTATGTGTGGGAAAGATGCCAATCTAAAATGTGATTAGCTAGAGTATCTATGATTTGATTTAGACTTCTAGGAACATGAAAATATGTAATATAATCAAAGTTGAGTTCCAAGAGACGTACCCTAAGGAATATTCAGTGTAGAGTAGGATCGTGCACATGGTATATTCTGTTTAGCTGCGACACAACCAGTTGAGCATCTAGATAGACTGGGAGACGAGAGATACCCAATGACAAAGCGTCACGAAGAAACTCAATAACTGCGCTATACTCGGCCACATTGTTTGTTGTGTCACCTAAGCATATCCCTCCGGAAGATAACAACTGACCATGTGGTGTAAAGATTACCCAAGCTATGGAGGCAAGCCTCTGCGTGTGTCGACTAGCACCGTCTGCATACCCAATGAACACCTCGGACTCACTTGAAATCTTCCATAGTGACGAAAGATAACATTAATGACATGTCCATGACACGTTTTTCAAAATAAATGAAAGAAAGTAATAGCACAAAGACTATACATATGTTACAAAAAGTTACCCACAGTGACCCTATGAGTAGTACTTCTTGAGGTAGAACCCATTTCTAGGCTCCGCCAAAGCATTCCCTTCAAAATTGACCAGACGATAAGAGCCCTTTTTTAACACCTCCTTAACAATGAAGGGTCCGAACCACATGGGTTTAAACTTTCCTGCCCCCAGGGGGTCCTTATCTTGGTCGTAAACCAAGACAAGGTCGCCCTCAGAGAAAACCCGAGGATGAACGGACCTATCATATTGACACTTGACCTTATGTTTATGAGCTTCGTTGGCCAGTGCCGCATCATGACGTTGTTCATCAAGCTGCTCAAGGTGTACTAACCGTTCTTCAAGCGGAGAAGTGTCTGGCAGTAACTGTACTACCAATTTCAGAGATGGAATTTGACATTCGATGGGCAAGACTGCCTCCAACCTGTAGACGAGTTGGAAAGGTGGGAAACTAGTTGCAGTCTTCACTGATGTTCGGTAAGCCCATAATGCCGAATATAGCATCAAATGCCAGTTTGACTTGGCTGAGTTGATGGTTCGCTATAACATTGTCTTAAGCGTTTTGTTAACAGCTTCCACCTACCCATTGGCTTGGGGGTAGTAAGGTGAGGAGTGTTCTTGCCGTAACCCAAGCTTTGATGTTAACTCGGACATCATTTGATTCTGAAAGTGACTGCCATGGTCAGTGACAATCTCTCTCGGGACTCCGAACCGTGCTATAATTTGGTTAAATAAGAAGAGAGTTGCAGTCTCTCCATCATCCTTGAACATCGGCATGGCTTCGACCCACTTAGTGAAGTAGTCGACAGCCACAATGATATAGTGGTGCCCCCTTGCTGATGGGGGTTTCATGTAGTGTAATCAATCCCCCACTTGGTGAAGGGACCGACGGTGATAACAGGAAACATCAGAGCTGGATGTGCCCTCATCTTCCGTGAGAAGATTTGGCACGGATGGCACTTCTTGACCAACTCAATACATTCTTTGATAAGCGTGGGCCAGAAGTAACCTACTCGTAAAATTTTTTGGGTTGTTGCCAACCCGGATAAGTGGCCGCCACAAGCTCCTGTATGACAATCGTTGAGCACTATGAAGGCCTCCTCATGAGTGAGACATCGACGCAAGATACAATCTACACCTCTCCGATACAAAGTATCATTGAGTATAAGATAGTTCTTGGCCTGATGGCGGATCCGCCGACGCTCATCACGAAAAGCAGAGGTAGGACACTTCAAAGTCTGGAGATAGATCAGTATATCTCTGTACCAGGGGTCAGATTATTCGATCAAAAACATATCCCCCCGGATAGGCGATTCCTCAGGCACAACGTCACTTGACTCAACCGGAAGTTCCGAGATAAGTTCTGCGAAGACCAACGACTTTTTGGACTTGGCTGAAACGAAGTCTAAGTCGAATTCTTGGAGGATGACCATCCATCTACTGATTTTTCCACCGATAACACGTCATGTCAACATGTATTGGAATGGATTCACAACAGCTACGACGGTGGTCTTGCGAAACAGAACATAGTGACGGAACCGTTGAACAGCATGGACTGCTACCAACGAAATCTTTTCGAGATGGGTGTAATTAAGTTTCAGTCCTACGAGGCCTTGACTCAGGTAATAGATCACATATTCAGAAAATGAATCATCTTCCTGAACTAAAACCATGCCTATGGTTGACTCTGCGGCAGCAAGATATAAGAGGAAATCCTTGTTATAATTCGATGGCCGTAGCAGGGGTGAGGTTGTAAGGGCATGTTTCAATGTGTTGAAAGAGCGCTGTGTGGCTTCGTCCCAGAGAAAAGGAACGTCTTTCTTCAGTAAACGCATGAAGCCCTTGGTAATTTCGACATAGTTGGCAATGAAGCGTCGTAAGAAGTTCACCTTGCCTTGAAGACTTTGAAGTTGTAAAATTGTGCATGGGGGGGGCAACTGGACTATTGCCTCCACCTTAAGAGGATCCACCATGATCCCCGTTGTTGAAATGATGAAACCTAACAGTCGTCCTAACGTGACACAAAATCTACACTTGTTGGGATTCAAGCGAATCTTGAAGTAGCGACAGCGTTCGAAGATTAGTTGGAGGTGCATAGGATGATCTTTTCGTTTGCGAGAGCGTGATGCTAGATCATCGAGATATGCCTCGACTATGTGTTCGAGGTCATGAAACACAAAAGACATGGCCCGCTGGAAAGTAGCTCCAGCATTCTTGAGACCAAAAGGCATTTTTCGATAGGCGAATGTACCCCACGGACAAATGAATGTCGTTTTGTGTTGGTCCTCAGGTTTAATTTGGATTTGGTTATAGCCTGAGAAACCATCCATGAATGAAAAGGATTCACAACCGGCGCATTCATCAATGATCTATTCGATGAATGGGGTTGGATAATTATCTTTTGGACATGCCTTATTCAAATCACGGAAATCGGTATAGACACGAATCGTGCCTTGTTTCTTATTGACTGGCATGGGATTTGACACCCATTGAGTCAAGTGAATAGGGTATATGAACCCTGCCTTAAGAAATTTCTCAACCTCAGCCTTGATGGTTGCTTCTTTCCTAGGATTAACTGGATGAAGTTTCTGTCGAACAGGCTTAGCATCAGGATACGTAGTGATTTCGTGTTCAAGTATTTTCGGATTGATGCCTGGCATTTCCTCATAAGACCAGGCAAAAACATTGTGGAATTATTTAAACAGATCCGTGTAAATTTGAATCTCTTCAAGGGAGCAATCCACCTCGATGAAGACATTCTCTACGATGTCGGGGTTGCGGGAAATATTGATGGGTATCGTGGCAGTGATGGTCGCTATATTGCCTTCAGCATAAACATCCTGTGTAGCTAAGAGGTTAATGGGACAAGGCTGATCCCCCGTCATGGCGATAGTGAATTCTCCTCCCTCGATTCAGTGTAACTCTGGGAGGAAATATGATCTGTGATGCAAATCATCCCAAGGTTTGTCCGGACCAGTCATTACTTCAATGATAGCTTCATCCGAAGGCAAGACTAAATCTAACGAATCGGTGTCAACAAGAGAATCATGAGCCTAGATAGGCTCTGGAAGCGGATCCAACTCTTGTGCAGTAGTCGGATCAGGAGTAGCTGAAGCTTGCTGGACTAAAGAGTACGCTACTTCAGCGGCCGACAAGGGCATGGACATGCCAGGGTGCCCTGTCGCATCCATTGTGTCTGATGGGGAAGGAAGAATCCATGGATCCTCAAAGTAAGTCGTGTGGAACGATGAAACATGGAAAATCTCAGCCTTGTGGTGAGTTGAGATAAACTTGACATTGCCTTGAGGAGGTGGGTAATCGAAAGTACCCATCAAAGATGGGCACAAAACAACTCCTATGTTAACGACACTGGCTTGAGGATTATCTACCATGGGAACCGTAGATGCCCCCAAGGCTGGGTCAGGCCGAGAGAAGGACAACTGATCTATGGTCACTATCCGGCCCTCATGTGGAAACAGGAGGACTCAAAAAATGGTTGCGACCATTGCTTGCATTGCATAAGTCCAACTACGACCTAACAATAGATTGTAGTCGATGGGGGCATCGACTACCTCTACTTCGATGCACACGGTCTTTCCCCCTAACTGCACAGGGAAAGAAGGAATGATGTCATGTGGTCGGAAGGAACGATCGTCAAATGCAGTAAGGAGAGTAGGTGATGGAGACAACTCAGGTTGACCAATGTCTTTCCAGCATGCTAACGACATAACGCAAGTTGAAGCGCCCTCGTCTACCACCGCGAATAAGATATTCCGTGTAAAAATTTTCGTGGGGTGAGCCACTACTATCTGAAACGCGACATGGTAAGGTAAATGAGGTTTCAATTCAGTCGTATCTAACATGATGGTACCCGGGTTACAAGTCTCAGTAGAGCCTAAAGCATTCAACAAGGCTTTCCTTTGAGCAGGGAAACTTTGGAGGACCTCCAAAGCAGACATAGCACAAGGGGTTTGTGATAAATCTTCCACCACAGAGTAGTTCTGGTCGGCTCTTGCGTTTGGATTGTGAGAAGCCCTCTTAAACGCACCCTTTGGAATGCGTGTCATTGTTTGACCCAACGTCTTCTCAATCTGTAGAGGAAGAGATGGGATCTCGGCTTCTTTGCCCTTATCAGAGGCACTTGGTTTGCTATAGTCGTGTGCTCTAGTCGTGATGAAAGCATCACTTTTAACCATATATACGTTCGCAGAAGAAGGATTATTTGGAGGAGGGCAGTTTTTCTGGCTGCCCCCTTTGCCACTTGCAGAGGCTTGAGTTAAATTCTGCCCATGCTGAAAGGGATTAGTCAACACAGCTTGTTGTTGTTGTGTGACAAACTTTTGGGCCTCTGCAAGTCGACGGCATAAATGGGTTGGGTGGTCTTCCGCACATAGGTTGCATGGATACCTAGCCCTCTTCTTTTCTGTGGTGCCCTCGCCAGCATTATCGTTTGGTTTCTTATCCCCCTTACTCTTCTTGCGTTGTTTTTTCTTTCCTTCAGGCTGCTGGTTGGCCTTTGGGTTAGTCATCTGTACGGAATGTACTTCCGACGTTTGAGCAAGAGGAGCAGCCAAAGAAGTAGTTTGGCTGGCCGCTGAGTGTTGTATAGATAACTGCTGCAATTGTTTTGTCAATTGCTCAGCGGGCTTGGTTTGTGCCGAACCAACAATGCCATCGGCGTGTGGTCTGGCTCTCTGTCCGGTTTTGTCCAGAATCGATCTTGGTGCATCCGGTAGGATGGTGTACAATAGACCAGACTAAGAATAAATAAGCTCAAACTGTTGAGCCATCATGATGGCATCTTCCTCGGAGAAGACCCCTGAAGTCATGACATCTATGGATAACTGCGGAACTAAAGACTTAAGGAACCACTCAAGCAGGAATGCTGGTGGGATGGGTACTTTGATAAGACTCTTTCGGCGTCGCCACTCTCAGATATGATCCAAGATATGGTCTGATGTCTGCTTGAAATTGGCTAGCAACTCTGTGCCGGCGTCGTATCTCACAGGTAACTGGAAATGGTTAAGGAAGGCCATTGCCAGTTCGCCAAAAGAGGAATGTCGTGAACGATCAAGCTCTATGTACCATTTCGCGACACTCCCGATAAGGGTGCGTTGAAACAATCGCAACTGGACAGAATCATCTTTTAGTGAGTTAGATGAACGCCATAAGTGGAAAGTGGTCACGTGATCACCTGGATCTTCATTAAGCTTGGCCTCGAACTTTGGGATGTCCGAAGGCAACTTCGTCGGCATAGGAGGCCAACGTGGATCTTGACAGATGGGATCATTCAACAACCGTGTTAAATCTGGCAAGTGTAACGTCACCAAAAAAGGTAGTTTAGGTTGTTGCTGATAGCCAGGATAAAAGGGTCCTGGGGTTTGATTGGCACCAGGTTGCCAGAAAAAGTTTGGCTGTTGGCCCG
Source organism: Picea mariana (assembly GCA_032191745.1). Taxonomy (NCBI): domain Eukaryota; kingdom Viridiplantae; phylum Streptophyta; class Pinopsida; order Pinales; family Pinaceae; genus Picea; species Picea mariana. The sequence continues at coordinate 18,812 of JASDQU010100407.1, forward strand.
GGTTCGGATTGAAACCATGGCCCTGACCAGCGTAAGGGTTTTTCATTTGAGGAGACATCATTTGCTGATTCCCCATGAAGGACATAGGATGTTGGGCATTCATCATATTTGACGGACTTTGGGAAGGATTTCCCCATGCCGGTCCCGATGGGAGAGGCATGGAGGTCTGTCCGAGGTTCCATTGACTGTGAAAATAATTGCCCCAGAACGACATTCCAGATGATGGAACAGATCCTTGTCCTGAATTCCAAGGTCCTGGTATATGTGCCCCCAGCGCAGGAATAGTACCTTGTGTCGGTGTAGACTGTCCAAAAATGGGTGTGCCCCCAGATGGGAAAGCAGTATATGCGAAAGTTTTATTACCAAACGTTCCATTCCAAACAAACGGTGACGAACCTATCGGTAGAGTTTGCGTAGGCATTCCTTGACTCCCGGCTCCAAATAGACTTGTGTGTGTAGTTGGCCCGGCGGACTGCTGATGCAATCCACCAAGCGACGAGGACGAAGGAGGAATATGACCTCTAGCATAAGGAAAAGCATTGAAAGGGATAGTACTGCCCCCAAGCTGACCTTGCAGAGAAGCGTTTGAGCTCCCTGCCCCCAGACCCAAAGTCTGTGAAATGGAAGAAGTGAGAGCAGGACTAGTACCTGAACTAGGCATACCGTATGAAAACGGAGCGCCTGTCGCACTAGGTGTGTAAGGAGGTGTGGCCGCCGCGATATATGGCGTCAGGCCACCATGCGACGTAGTTGTGGTCGAGACCATGGTGGCCCAGACTGTCGACAAAGGCAAGTTAGGAGAAGCTTCTCCTGTGGTAGCAACAATGATGGGAATGGAAGAGGTCCCAGAGGAAGTAACAGAGTTTTGTTCCATAACTGGGTTAGGCACTGATAGGCATTTGTAGAATTGAATTGGCACAATAATATCTGTCCAAGTATCATTGTTTGAGGTCTCAACCAATCCAATATTGGCAGTTGATTCCTCGGGGGGTTGTTCGGTCTCAAAAGCCCCGATTGCTTCAAAAGACACTTGATGGTCTAGCTTTCACCTCAATGGTCACGGGGGTGGCTCCAGTATAACTGGCGGCAGGCCCAGAAGCCTTTGTGATCGACAGAGCTCCGAATCCTCCACTATGTGAGAAGATTCACGACACCCTAAGGTATTCTACATGAACAAACAACAACACACACTAAAAGAAAGCCCCTATAAGATGAATCAAGCAAGCACTATACTAGTTGGAAGAATAGTTACAACAACCAACACTAGAGAAACTTACCGGTGCAAGTGCAACTCGAATACGGAAGCACCCTCTAGGTATACTCTGCAAAGTGTTGGTCCGATGTTTTTCCTAGGTACCAAGGTATACCCCCGCAGTCACCTGTGTATGTCCCTAGAAAATATTGGCAACTAGTTTTCCAGCACGTGAACAGTCACCAAGCAGGTATAGTCAGCAGTCGGGTAGACCACAATGAGCAGGGTATCAAGCCCGAAACCTTTCAAGGGTATCGAGAGCAAATGGTCCGGAAGACAACTGAGGACCTCGAACGGATTTGAGACCCACGAAGCTCCGTGGCAAATGCAAACGATGGAATCTCTTAACAAATCCTCGATATGTGTTCTCCACAACGCTGAGTCCAGCTTTGGAGGGGTTATCTCCACTGCCTTTCCTTACGCGACCTCATGTTTAGCCCCTGTGTTAGAGGGGGTCCCGGATAACTTTCCGTAACTGGACTTCTACACTCCTTATTGACAGACTCCAATGTTTGGTTTGGGTGGCCTTGGAGAATTTACTCTCCAACCTATTCCAAGGCCCTATTCTTGAGCTAGTGTATGCACCCTACAAACAGAAAAGTCTATTTGATTTTAATTAGCGTTGCTTTTAATGGGCTTTTTAAGTCACAAGGTACAAAAGTGAAACCGATGGTGTGTAAAAAGACTCAAAGCAAAATGAACAAAAATGTGTGGAAACAAACTTTTACTAAAATGCAAAACGAGTAACTTTTCAATGAAAGATTTCTTTTCTTTTTCAAATTTACTAAGATTTCATGCAGTAAATAAGGAGAACTTTCGCTCATATCTGCGAGCTACTTATACCCGAAATGCACTACAAGAACTTATGCAAAAAGACTTATTTCCTAGCTACTAATGCAACAACTCAATCTTCAAACCAATAAGAAAATGAAAAAAGAAATTGTTTTTTATTTCGTTGTAAAATAACACAACAAGGAAAAATGTTGACAAGAACAAAACCAAGAGAATGAAAAGAAAACTCAGGCTTAAAGCGCAGATCGCAAATAGAATCAGAGCACAAAAATGCAACAAAACAATCACAACAGCACCGACTCTAACACTTGCCTAAAAACCATAAAACGAATATTTTTTCTCTTTTGTCTTTTCTATCAAAACATCAACTAACAAACACAAGCTAAGGATAAGATACCCTAACCTACTGACTGTGTCCCCCCAGACTCTAAACCCTGAAAGGGGCACTTCTCACCACAAGAGGGGATGAATTCCCCACCCAGGCTGAAAAGCCACCAGACAGAACCACGACTGTCACCTAGACAACACGCGGTCAACCGCGTGCTAAGCTATAACAACATGCGGATACCCACGCTCAGAACTGAATCAGCCTGCAGGTAGGTATAAAATCTGAGAAAAAATCAAACACAGGTAGCCCAGACCTGAAAGAGGCCTCTGGTATTGACAACCAAGGTATCCTAAAGGCTTGGATGCCTCTACTTTGACAAAAAAGGAAAATTTGCAAAAAAGAAAACAAATACAAAGAACAACCAAAACAATAAGGCAGACTGAAAGCAAGACAATAAACTAATCAAGACCCAGACAGGATCCAGAAAGCCCCCTGAGAAGGTAAAATTCTGACAGGGAAGAGGAGACTGCCTCTTAAGCTTCCTGGGCTCTACACGCTACTGAAACCACTACAGCAGGCGGTCACCCGCGAGCTGTAGAAGGTTAGGGCACGGGTTACCCACATGCAGGGCTTCTGCAGGCTGCAGGTACCTCTGTGTGTCCCGAGAATAAATGTCAAGCGTCAGTCAAGGAAAACTGGTATTGATAACCAGGTTCCCTGCTAGCATTGACCTAACAGACAACAAAATAAACAAAGAAACAGAGACTAAACTTCTTTGAACTACCCAAGAACCTCTAATGAAATCCGGAAACCCTAAGAGTAAAATATCCCCAGTGGAGTCGCCAATTCTGTTGTGGGGTATTCTACCCTACTGACTAACAAGCTAGGGATTTAAACTTGCATGCAGATCATGACCCTTCACAAGCTACCTTTAACCTTCTACCCCAACCTAAAACCCTTTTCACAAGCACACATGGGAAGAACCAACTGACCTTTTTATCGATGGTTGGTGTAGATCCTCCGTTGAGCTTTTATCTCCTTGCTTCTGCTGCTCCTTCCAAAAAGCGATCCTGCAATCAAGACAAAACTACACATGCATTCTATTGTTCTACTAGAGGGTTAGAGATTAAACACAAATCACATAAAACATACAATACCCATGTATTTGGGATGGGAAAAGCATCTTTTTATTAATCTCAATATGAACCAACTTACAATGATTACCGAGACCGGCCACCGTTCCTCGATCCTGATCCTGGGATCCTCCTCTTCTTTTTCCTCCAACTTCTTTGCTTGAATTCTCCTAAATCTTGAGGAAAGGCTAAAGGGTTGGGACAAAACGGATTCGGCAATTGGGCAGAGTTTCTTTGCTATGATTTTTCCTCTTTTAAATAGTACCCCTACCCCTTCTTTTATAGGCTAGAAGTAGCTAGGGTTTTAGACGAACTCTCAGCCATGCATGGCTGGGAGTTTCAGTTAACTGACCCAAAGCCTTTCGTCCCGGCGGAAACTTTCCTGATTTTTTGCTTTGTTAGGTAACTGCGGGCTGTAGTGGGCTAGCCCGCGGTCCAATGCGTGCAGTAGAAGGACAGCAAGCATTCCACTACACCCAATGCTAGGTTAGGGCGCAGGTTGCTTGTTTTGAGTGGTTTTGCAAGGTTTTATTCAGCATGGCTTTGGCAAGGAAGAGACATGAGTTGGCCTGAGGCTAGGTAAGCCTGTGTGGTGCATTTTAGGGTTATAACACTTTGGTGGAGTGCTTGGTATCTATCCCTCCTAGAAATATGTAATACGTGTGCAAAAGTATTGAATGGATTCATTGATATTTGTAGCCTATTCTTATAACGGGGCATGTTCCTCCCTAGGAATTTCTAGAATAATATTATAAACCCCCTGGACCGCATGTTCCACTCTCTCTGTCCCCTCTATGACCCCATCTTTCTCGATCCTAAGTTGATCATATTCTTCTTGTGGAAGATCCTTATCTGCGACTTCCTTTGTCAACTACATCGATGTTGAAATCGTGCACAATTGTAGTTCCTATGTCATGCTTTCCTACAAAACTTGTAGCACTTCTACCAACAACTATGATAACACCAAGTCAATATGACTAAGTTCCTTTGCATGGTCCTATAATTCTATCGTAGAGAACTCTAAATCTCCTATTGCTATTTTCATTACCCGTTGCTATGCTGATGTAACATATGGGTGAGATGTCATCTATTGTGGCTCTTTCATGTTTCTTGTGATCTCCATCAACTCTTGTTCACCTGTTCTGACATGTGTAATCCTGCTTGTCTCCAAAATATGTCATAGTGTGGAAATCTACACTTAGATGTCCAAGTTCCTTTTCTTCTTGATTTTGTGTCTCTTTCTCAAAATCATCCTCTGTAACCTCTATCACTTGATACACAATATTTTATAATTCATCCTATGACAGGGCCTAGGTGTCCACTTGCTTGATTTGTTTCCTCTTATTTTCTTCTGCTACTGATCTTTCAGTATCTTATTCCTTCTGCTTCTCTCTCAGGCGTGATACTATCTTTTGTTTTCCTTCCACGCCATTTCCTTCCCCTTGTTGTTGTTCTTATTCTTCATGATATCCTATTTCTTCTATTTTTGGTTGTTATTTATCTGGATGCTCTTTTTCTAGTACTGGGTTTTCCATTCGTCCTCCTATCATTATATTATCTATCCCACATCAACCTCTGTCAACTTGTATCTGCATGGAAACCACTACTTCATTGGGTCATTCTTGGCCTGAATGTACATATGATTTCTTTCGGATTTGAAGAGTGCAATCCCCCTGTATTATTCTACCTATGGTACTATGCATGGTGTATTCTAGATACTCATCTGAATTACTTCCTTGTATAAATAGAACATATTGTTTTTATATAGCTACCTCTCCTTGTGCATAGTATTCCACAAGTTTACATATTTCGTTGCTAACCTGTCCAGTGTCCTTTGGCTCCCTCCAAGAAATTAATTATATCATTATTAACAACCAGGAATAATGAAATTATATACCTTTGTCTTGAGCTTCCTTGCAATCTATCAAGAACTGGTTCAAACATGAACATTTCCCAGCTCATTTGAACTCCTACAATACACTTCTCAGCTATCACTATCACACTTGTTGGTACTTGATCCTTGTGAAATTTCCTCAAAAATTTACAGGATAATACATGCATCATGAACCAAACTATACCATCATTGATTCTTGCAACATCCATTCTGTGTGCACCTTTGAATGTGTCGTACTTTTTCTTCATTATTTCTCCTAATTATTTCCCCTTTGTCTTGTCTGTGAATAATGAAAATGGGTCTTCCCCTTTTAATGGAAAATCGTTTATCCACATTGTTATCACATGAAGTTGTAAAGGGTCGTATGTTTTTGTTTTTAAAACCCAAGTCTCCACCCCTGCTTTGTCTCTCTCTCCTCTCGCATACCAAGTCCTGAAGTCTTTCCCTCTGACTGGTAAGTTCATTTTCCCTCTTTGTTTAACAAATTGGTTTCCCTTGGTATCTTTCTTAACTAAGTCTTATCCCAAATATTTTTTGTTTCTCTCAAAGGATGAACACTCATCACTATTTTGTTTCAATTATTGGTCATATTGTTTTCCTGATCCCATAAAAAGTCATCCAAGTCCTTTTTTACACAGGTAGGAGCCATGCACCCAAAGAACAACACTCAAAGTAGTCCATTGCAGGCTAGAAGCAAGAAAACAGATAGGTCCAGTTTTCAACAGTGGCAATCCCCTATGCAGTTCAGATTAGCGGCTCTCAGGAATTCAGAATTATAAAGTTGCACAAGGTTTTCTACCAGATAGAAGCCCTGAAATTAAAGATCAAGCGTCGCATTTCCTCCTCCAGCGGACGGGCATGATTTACTTTGGAGTTTGGGTTTTAGGACTTTTGGCACTTCTCATCTTGATTTCTCCGAAGTGATTTTCCCGAAGTGCATAGATATATGCCGCATGTCTATGCCATCAACGGTCAGGGTTTCAGCTTATTATCTCTTTGGCACTCTAGAAAAATCTTGGTGAATGGCTCCTCCGCTCCCTTGTTCCCGAGTACGGGGATCTCTGCCGTGTCCTTCTCCAATGGATGGTCATGATTTTTTTTGCCATTTCGGGTTTCAGGCATTTGGGCTTATTTTCTTTTGGTTTCCTCCTGAATACATTCACACAGAGTGCATGGATCTCTATCATAAGTCCTTCCATATCCAGTGGCTCAAATCTGCTCCAGACTCCAAAGCTTCGACATTCTTTCTCCCTCCTTGTTTACAATTTCCCAAAGTACTTGTGCTGTAGAGTTTCATCCCTTTCACCACTTGTCCATCTGGCGTTGATATGTGCCATTTAGTCCAGGCACCTTTGGGAATATCATCTGCTTGTTTCCAAGTGATATATGTCACACTCCTTTCTGTGACACCTCAACACAGTGATGTTAGGTCACCACGTCAGCTTCAGGAAGTCGTCCTTCGGAAAATTTTCTTGTTCAGCATCAAATCTCTCTAACACAAAAATTGGTTTCCACCTAGTAATCAAGCCACGTCTCGATCCCAAGGAGATATCAGTTAATGAACACATGCTGGTAGTTGAAACCTCATCTCACTTCATAAATAGAAGGCATGGAAGCCCTGGCCGAGGAGACAAAACTATCATCCCTAGGAACATACACGCACAGTCCAATAAAGAGGGTACACAGGTGGAAATATTAGGATGGGAAGGATAGATCAAATCGGACTTCTAGCATTCGAGGACTAATCTAAGTTTAAGTAGATCAGTGTAAGAATTTTTTAAGGGGGTCCATGGTTGATAAGAGCTCCCTATTTTGTAATATTTTGATACCATAGTAGTTCTTTGGTTATGTATAAGACTTGAGACTTTCACATTCATAGAAGTCAGTTTCTTTCATCTTCTTGTTTAAACTATGCCGAAGCACTCGTGCATGGAGCATCCAGATGAGATTTATAGTTGTATTGTAATGTAGGTTTGATTATAATGTTTCCATGACCTATTCCAGTACTTTCATTTTGTTATCTTATTTCCCCTTATGCTAAAATGATCGTGGATGGAGGATCCAAACGAGTGTTTTAGTCGCATGGTAATGGAGGTTTGATTATTATGCTGCTGTGACATATTTTGGTGTCTAAAACTTGAGTTCAAGAGTGTTCTTGAGCCTGAGTTTTTCTTCATCAAGTTGGTTGATGGTCGGATTCTCATGGCAGACTTGTCCACCTTTCTCACGAACTCTTCCTTCATCTTTCCTTTAAACATAAATTTCTAACTGAAGTTAATTAGGACCTCATTTCCTTATGCATTTCTAGTCTAGTTCCTAAGTTAAAATGTTCTTGTACTGAGCTATTTCCATTTGACCTCCACTCATAAAACCTACCTCCACCAAAAAATTCTGATGGGTACTGGGCTTATCCTCTCGCAATCTGAGGGTGACTCTCCATGCTAAAATTCATGGCATTGTTGTCAAGGAACAAATTGAAGACATTTCCCTGGGATTGAACGACAAATAAATCATGATTATGAAGGTTCATAAAAAATTAGCACCTTGAAGATTTCAACTTGCAGTTGGCGACTCCATTGTTTCAGTTGTGGCTCCCAAAAGGCAAGCACACACGGTCCACTCCAGAACTGCCTCTGGAAACACCTAAATTTGACCTAGAAAATATCATCAAGAAAGGAAAGACCTCTCAAGAAGGGCTTCCAACTGTTGTACCAGGTGATTCTGGTAATTTACATGACTCTTCTTTTAAAAATCCAGTAGTTGTATCTAGTTATCCTTTTATACCATCTATTGGAGTTTCTAGAAGTTTATATTTCAAAATATTTCATGTTGAAATCCCCCCTTTTAGTATTCATCTAGAAAGAGAAAGTTTTGAAAATCATTTTTTCCCTGACATTGCAAAGTGATTTAGACCCAGGAGCTTAGAAGATTTTCCCATTTTGGGTTTTCCTACTCCTCCTATAAAATTTGTTGTATCTAAAGAGGGGGGAACTCGTTTTCCCTTAAAACCTATACCATCCTCCCCCAACACTCAGTCGTTGCCCCTTTCCCCTAGAAACACAGCTGCAGTCCTACTTGTCCAAACTCCATCTCCCCCTTGTTCTCCTACAGTCCACACCCCAATGGTAGTTGCTAATCCCCCTAGAAACAAAATGGATTCCATAGTGGTTGCTAGGTATGGCCCACTTGTTTTACCTCATCCTATGAATTCCCTCCCAGTTGGAGATTACCTCAAGTACATGACCAAGTTCATAGGGGAGGAAGACATAACTGCAGAAGAACATCTTTCAACATTTTATAGTTATGCAGATAATCTTAATATTGAAAATGAAGATGTATGGATGAGATTTTTTGTACAAAGCCTTGATGGTGAGGATAGGAAATGGTTTAGGGGCTTGACTCTTGGACCTATTGATGAGATTCATGCTCCAGATGATTCATTCTTGAGACATTGGGGGGATAAGAAATATTTTCTTTATTATATTACAGAGTTTGGGTCACTTAAGAGGGACGAGGGGGAATTTGTTTCAGACTTCTCAAAAATATTTAATAAAATGTACAATAAGATTCCTACCGAAATAAACCTACAGAAACCTCGACCAAGATTACTTATGCTAGTGCTTTTGATCTTGAGTTTTTCCTCCTGTTGAGAGAGAGAAGAGCTACCTCCTTAGATCATATGCAAGATCCATCCCTTGAAATGTATTGGTAGCTGAAACACTTAGGAGTAAAGTTGATAGACACAAATGAAAAGGTAGGTTAGAAGCTTCAACCTCTAGTTCCTCTACTCCCCACTCTCAAGTGGATGAATTGAAAAAATTGGTAAAATCACTTTTTGCAGAAATGGAGAAATTGAAATTTGAAGGAAAGAAGAGATACAAGAACCCCCAAAATGATGATAATAGGGGTAATTTCAGAAGACCCAATGATTCCCCTCAAATCATCCAAAGAGATCAAAGAAATAGGGATAGGGATGATAAAAAAATCCAAGCCCCTCACCAAAATAACCTGGTTACTGATGGAGAAGGGAAGGAAGACGATGTCAATCCTTAAATCTATTATCTTTGTGATATCTCTTCATCTCCTCATCTAAAATAATATGCATATGAAGAGTCTATCATTAATAGCTAACTAAATGAGTTGAGAAAAGGGGAAAGTACCAGTGGTAATACAAATAGATACAACCTAAGGTCAAAGAAGAAAGAGGGGAATATTGACCTGTCTGATCAACCTACTAGAAAAAAGAATCTTGTTAAGGGTGTGGCAACTAGAAGCAAAGAAAAAGAGGAACAAACCCCCCAACAAAGGTTAAGAGCCCTACCCAAGAATTGAAGGAGATTCTGAAGCCTCCCCCCTCTTTTAGCTTTGAGAATGAGATTCAAAATATAAAAATCTGTGTACCTTTTTTAGAGTTGATTAAGAATGACGAGTTAAAAAGGTACCTTTCCAAAATGCTGCAGCTTGAGCCTTCATATGATTCCACAGATTCAGTCAACCTCCAAGATGAAAATTCTTCTGCCATATTTGGGTCTTTAGTAGAGGATAGGGATGATTCTTCCCCAACTTTATGTACATCATTGAACATTCATGATAAAGTGTTGCATGACTGTTTGATGGATTCAAGGGAATCTTATAACCTCATGCCTAATATTGTCATGGATGAGCTTGGGTTGGAGGTTACAAAAACCTACCATGACCTATACTCATTTAATTCTAGGATGGTGTCTTGGGGTTATCAAAGACCTAGTTGTTTCCTTGTTCCAATTTCTAGTGAAGAGTGTGTTCATAGATATTGTGGTGGTCGATGTCCCCCTAAATTCAGGATGCTCTTGTATAGATATTGGATAAAAAGACTAGGATGAACTTTGCAGATGGATCTTTCATATTCCACTATTCATGTGTTTGGGGGAGAACATAGACGGCTTTATAGAGAAGCACAAATTGCTTACATTATCAGTGATGAAGAAAATCCTACCAACCACCCCATTTTTGTAGTAGATACTAATTAAGGAACCAATGTGTTGCAGCTCATTGATGTTCCTCAAACACCTATTGAAACTAGAAAGCAACCCATCACCTATTGTGAAGACCCTCCTCCCTATAAGTTTGGAAGATGTTTTTTTATGGAGCCTCCTCTAGGGAGAGTGTTAGTGCTGGGGTAGTTTTTATTTCCCCTACCCAAGAGACCATATCTTTATCTTATAATCTTGAATTTGAAGAAACAAAACATGTGGCAGAATATGAGGCTCATGTTTTGGGTTTGAGGGCTGATAAAGACATGAAGATTGAAGATCTAGCAGTTTTTGGAGATGTTGAGCTAATGGTTCATCACATCAAAAATCTGTATCAAGCTAAACACCCCAGGTTGAGGACCTATAGAAATGAAGTCTAGGATCTTGTTGATAGTTTATTCTTGGATTTTAATATCTCGTTTGTTCCAAGAGAGGAGAACATTATGGAAGATTCCATGGTTGTTTTAGCAAGTAAGTTTAGGGTTCATTTTGCCCCCAAACTCAAGTATGATGTGGAAGTAAACTATAGACCCTCTATTCCCGAAAATGTCAAACATTGGAAGGTTTTTTGGATGATCTTGAGATAAAAATATTTCCTGATATTGTGGATGAATTTTTTGATTTATATATTTATCAAGATCAGGATACTAAAGAAAGCCCTCATACTGATATTGTTCTGAATAAAATTGTTGACCATCATATTGTTTAGTTACTGAGTAACCATATTCCAAATGGACTTGTCCCCTTGGACAAATTGTTTGACAGAAACGATGTTGTTTTAAAGGTTAAAGGTTCAACTGAATATGATGATGTGACCGAATGCAATTTAGGAATAGAGGAAGATCCTAAATATGTCAAATTGTCTAGCATCTTGTCAATGGAACAAAGGGTTGAGTATGTCAAGATTTTGAAAGAGTTTGCAGATGTGTTTGCATGGAAATATGAATATCTAAGGACATATGAGACAAACATTATTGAGCATAAAATCCATTTAAAAGAAGAGGCCAAACCTTTCAGGAAGAAACTCAGACAGATAAACCCCATGTTGTTGCCTATTATGGAAAAATAAGTGAAAAAGTTGTTGGATGCCCGGATAATCATTCCTTTGAGATATTAAGAATGGGTGGATAAATTGGCGCCGGTGAGAAAGAAAATGGGAAAATCAGATTGTGTGTTGATTTCCAAAATTTGAACAGAAGCTCCAAAAAAGATAACTACCCCTTGCCAAAGATGGAGCACATTTTGCAGAGACTGACTGGCTCATCTAGCATGTCCATGACTGATGGATTTTCTGGCTACAATCAGATCTTTTTCCTACCTGAAGAAAGATAAAATATAGCCTTCACTACTCCTTGGGGAACATTCATGTATACTAAAATTCCCTTTGGATTGATGAATGCAGAATCAACCTTCCAGCGAGCCATGGACATTGCCTTCATTGGGGAGAAAGATAAATTTGTAGTCATCTATCTAGATGACATTACAGTATTCTCAAGGTATGATAAAGAGGATTGTCATCATATGAACAAAGTCTTCCTGAAGTTGAGAAGGTTTGGTCTCTCCCTCAATCCCAAGAAATCTTTGTTTGCTATAGAAGAGGGTAAATTATTGGGGTATATTGTGTCAGCAGAAGGTGTAGGAGTTGATCCAAGCAGAATAGAGGCCATCTAGACCTTATATTTTCCTAGATCTAAGAAAGAGGTTTAGTCTTTCTTGGATAAAATATATTTTCTAAGAAGGTTCATCTCTAATTTTGTTGAGTTGTTTAAGCACATTACAACCATCCTTAGAAAAGGAAGCAAGGTGAAATGGACTGTAGAGTCCAAAGATTCTTTTGACCAAATAAAAAGGGATTTGACTGAAGCACCTGTTCTCATCAGCCTAGACTATTCTAAGGAATTTTTTATATTTTCTTTTGCCTCATCTAATACATTAGCTTTAATTTTGCTACAAAAAATAACAAAGGGGTTAGAGTATCCTATTTCCTTTTTCAGAAGAGGATTGAGGGATGCAGAAATGAGATATGATATCATGGAGAAGAAGGAATATGTTTTGGTCAAAGCCCTCAAGGATTTCAGAGTATATGTTTTGCATTCAAAAATCATTGCATATGTCCCCTCAGCCTCAGTAAAATAGATATTGATCCATCCTAATATAGATGGGAAGAGAAGAAAATGGATTTCCAAAATTATGGAGTTTGACTTGAAAGAAATCCCTTTAAGTTGGTAAAAGGCCAATTTTTATCCAGGTTGCTAGCTGAATCAAATTGCAGGTATTTGGGTGTTAATTTCATGAACATAAACTCAGAAAATCAGTAAGATGATATTGTTGATAAATACTCTCATGTTAGTCTCAACTTGCCAGAATGCACCTAGTATAAAGACATCATATATTTTCTGCAGAAGTTGTGGGCTACTGATGGTTTAGATAAGAACAAGGTGAGATATTTGAAACTCAAATAAATCAAATATTGTCTCATCGATCAAGTTTTGTATTGGAAGGATCCTATGGGAGTTCTATTGAGATGTCTATACCCACAGGAGGCCCAAAGGGCCATAACTAATTTTCGTGACAACTTATGTGGGGGACAACATTTTTGGAGGACCACAACTTATAATATCCTCAGGGCTAGGTATTGTTGGCCTAGCCTTTTTACCGATGTTTGTGCAAATATTAGAGCTTGTGTCAAGTGCCAAAATTTTTCTTGAAATAAACAACTAAAATCCTTTCCTTTGAAACCTGTAGTGGTTTCTGGACCGTTTTAACAATGGGGTATTGACTTCATTGGGGAGATCCACCCAACATCAAGTGGACAACACATGTGGATTCTGAATGACACTAATTATTTCACCAAGTGTATAGAATTTATCCCTACAAGGGGCCCCTCCAACAAGGTAATAATTAGCTTCCTTGAAGATATCATGGCCAGATTTGGTTGTCTGAGCAAGATTGTTACTAACAATGTTGCCTCCTTCAAAGATGAACCATTAATCAAGTTTTGTGAACAATATGGAATTACATTAATCCCTTCCACTCCTTACTACCCTCAAGGAAATGGTTTAGCAGAGTCCTCTAATAAGAGCCTCATAAAGATCATCAAAAAATTGTTAGAAGATAATAAGAAAGCATCGGACTCAAACTTGAAATTTTCATTATGGGCTAATAGAGTTACAACAAAGAGGTCACTTGGTGTTTCCCCTTTTCATCTTTTGTATGGGGTTGAGGCTATTTTCTGTACTTGTCTTTCCTTGCCTATGGAAAAATTCCTCTAGGACTACCAATGAGAACCTGATGATATGGTCAGGAGGATACAGTAGTTGGTATAAGTACATAAGGCTAGGGAGAAGATACTTAATAAAGCTCAAGACCATCAGAAAAAGATAAAATGAGATTTTGACAAGAAAGTAAGAAAGGAATATTTGTAGCTAGGTGATCTAGTGCTCAAGTGGGATGCACCCAAGAAAGACAAAGGAAAACATGGTAAATTTGAAGCCTTATGGATTGGTCCTTTCAAGATTTCTAAGGTATTTTCAAATAACACTTATAAATTACAGAACTTGGAGGATTCTGAATTTTTTGGTGGCCCTATCAGTGGGAAATTTCTAAAAAAATATTTTTCTTAAGACATGATTAGCTTTCCATCCATTGCAAATACCACTTCCATTTTTATTTTTGTTTAAATAATTGATCCCATAGCCCAACGGAAAAGGCCACTAGATATGTTGGTTCTTGGTAGCTCACGGGGAGCATTCCATCCCCTGTGGATCCAATGTTATCACATGGAGTTGTCAAGGGTCACATGTTTTTATTGTTAAAACCCAAGTCTACACCCCTGCTCTCTCTCTCTCTCTCTTCTCATATGCCAAGTATTGAATTCATTCCCTCTGACTGGTAAATATTTTTTTCCTCTTTGTTTAACAACCTCATTTCCCTTGGTATCTTGCTTGACTAAGTCTCAGCTCGAAGCTTTTTTGTTTCTCTCGAAGGAGGAACACTCATCACCATTTTGTTTCAATTACTGGTCATTTTGTTTTCCTGAGCCCAAAAAAAGTCATCCAAGTCCTTGTTTACACAGGTAGAAGCCATGAACCCAAAGCACAACACTCAAAGCAGTCCATTGTGGGCTTGAAACAAGAAAATAGACAGGTCCAATTTTCAACGGTGGAGATCTCTTGTGCAATTCACATTAGCAGCCCTCAAAAATTTAGAATTACAAAGTTACAGGAGATTTAGTGCTAGAAAAAATCCCCATAATTAAATATCAAGTACCGCATGTCCTCCTCTAGTAGACATACACGGTTTACTTTGGAGTTCGGGTTTCAGGAGTTTTGGCACTTCTCCTCTTGATTTTATCTGAAGTTCTTTTCCTGTAGTGCATATATTTTTGTCACATGTCTATGCCATCAATGGTGAAGGTTTAACCTTATAATCTATTTGGTTCTCTAGAAAACTCTCGGTCAGTGGCTCCCCCACTTCCTTATTCCTGATTACATGGATCTCTGGTGCGTGTCCTTCTACAATGAACAATCATGATTTCTTCTGCCATTTCTAGTTTCAGGCGTTTGGGCTCCTCTCCTTTTGGTTTCCTCTAGAATATATTACCATGGAATGCATGTATATCTATGCATTTACTTCTCAATCTAGCGACTCATATCTGCTACAGACTCTAGAGCTTCGGCGTTCTTGCTCCCTCCTTATTTGCAATTTTTCGAAGTACTTCTTCTGTGGAGTTTCATCCCTTTCAACACCTATACATCTGGTGTTGATACATGGCACTCAGTCCAGACACCTTTGGGAATATCATCTACTTGTTTCCAAGTGACGTGTGTCACCCTCCTTTCCACGACACCTCATCACAGTGACGTCAGGTCACCACATCAGCTTCAGGAAGTCATCCTCCTGAAAATTTTCTTGTTCAACATCAAATATCTCTAAGACCAAAATTGGTCACCCCCAAGCATCAAGGCATGTCTCAATCCCGAGGAGATATCAGCTAATGGAAACACATTGATAGTTGAAACCTCAACTCACTCCATAAATAGAAGGCATGGAAGCCCTAGATGAGGAGACAAAACTGTCATCCCGAGGAAGATACACACACAGTCCAAAAAAGAGGGTACACAGGTGGAAATATTTGGATGGGATGGCTAGATCAAATCAAACTTGTAGCAGTTGAGGACTGATTTGCGTATAAGTAGATCAGTGTAAGAATTTGTTAAGGGGGTCCATGGTTGAGAATATCTCCCTATTTTGTAATATTTTGATACCAGAGTTGTTCTCTGGTTATGTATAAGACTTGAGACTTTCACATTAACAGAAGTCAGCTTCTTTTATCTTCTTGTTTAAACTGTGTTGAAACACTCATGCATGGAGGATCCCGACGAGGGTTGTAGTGGTAGTGTAATGTAGGTTTGATTATAATGTTGTTGTGACCTGTTCCAACACTTTCCTTTTGTTATCTTGTTTCCGCTTACGCTGAAATGTTTGTGCATGGAGGATCCAGACGAGTGTCATAGTCGCATGGTAATGAAGGTTTGATTAGTATTCTACTATGACATATTTTGGTGTCTGAAACTTGAGTTCAAGAGTTCTCTTGGGCCTGTGTTTTTCTTCACCAAGCTTCTTGAAGGTTGGATGATCATGGCAGAATTGTCCACCTTTCTCACTAAGTATTCCTTCTACTCACCTTTAACCTTAAACTAATGACTGAAGTTAATGAGGACCCCATTTCCTTATGCATTTCTAGTCAAGTTCCAGAGTTAAAATGTTCTTATATTGAGCTATGTCCATTTGACCTCCACTCATAAAAACTACCTCCACCAAACATTTATGATGGGTACTAGGCTTATCCTCTCTCAATATGAGGGTGAATCTCAGTGCTAACACACGCAATCAACTCTGTGTTTATGGATACCATTCTATCTAACCATAGAAATCTTTTGTGTACACAAAAAAGTAAAAAATTAGCACAAATATTTATCTCCGTGCTCCTGACAAAATGAGAAATATAAAAAAGGTTCAAAATACCTATTTTTTCCAGCCCCATTTCCCATTATTCTGTCTCTACTATGATTTCTTGTGAATTTGAGGTGAGTCTTACACTTTTGTACTTATTAAGAGCCAATTCTAGAAACTTCTTCACATTTGTCAAGTCATCATCTGTATACCTATGGCTTCCTACTACATCGAGCATATATTACTGAACGATCACACCTTGTGGAATTTTTTGCTTAATGAGTTCAGACTTCATCTCTTTCTGTAACTTCACCTTCTTTGTTGTCAGCTTCCTTGGTGTACATAATCCCTTGGATAGTGAACTGGAGTTTACCCTAATGTTGATGCTCCCCATGTTTCCTTCGTCACAAGTATCGATATCTCTCTAGTGCATTGTTTCTTTGGTTGTGACAGACCTTCTCCTCTCTTCAATGGTGCCTTTTCTCTCTGCAACTACTCGTTTAGAAACTAACTTCTTCTTCTCTATTTGTGTTCACTCGGATATCTACTTTCCCTTCTCTCTATGAAGATTCAAATGACGATAACTTATTTCCGACGACCTTTCAACTTCTTTTATCACTTGTCAATAGTTGTTACTTTCCCTAATTTCCATGTCCCAAACCTATAATCTAATTCAACCTGTACTTCACATTCAATTCTCTCCATACTCAGTAATAAATTTGGCTTATTCTATAGATCATAGTTGAGAACTTTCCATTCTATCATAGTCTCATTGTCATTTTTCATTTATGACTACGCACCTCCATTACATTGTCATTATGATCGCTTTTTAATGCATGTCCCATCATGTATGATATTTAATGTGTTTCTCGTCCTTTGTGTAAATATATGTTGCACTTCAATATTCCTTCCTGCACATACTTACTTCATCTTTCCACATCTCTGCGACCCTTTTTGGCTTTATCTCCTTCGTCATTTATCCTTATGCATCACTTCACCCTTCAAATTATTTTATTTCTTTTCTTTTCTTCTTCTTTTTTCCTTCTATAATACACTATAATACAAGTACTATGGTACACATATTGCAGGCTCCTACTAGTGTGCGGAAGTACAATTGTCACTATACAATTTTAGTCGACTATTTCTAACCATTCCTTCCAAAACTTCTCCATTTAGTTTCTCGAGTTGAACAATACCTGCATCTATCACAAACCTGATCACATATGGACCCAACCAATGCATCTAAAACTTCCCAAGGTGTTGCAAAAACGTGTTGTCATAAAGTAAAACCAAGTCTCTTGTCTAAAACTTATTATGTTTAATGTTCCTGCCATTCCATGCTTTCTTACATCTTTTCTAAACTTGATGATGAAAAATTGCGACAAATTAGTCCTCTTTGAGTTCTACTAGTTCTGAAAATATCTTCTCCACTATGCTAGAATTTGTAAGCTTTGTCAGCACAACAATGTGCAAACTCAGTACTATGAATTCCATAGGCATAATAGCTTCTTGGTCATACACTAGTCTAAATGGTGTTTTTCATGTCAACTTCTTACTTGTAGTCCTATATGCCCATAATACTATTGGAATCCTCAAGTCCCAGTCATCTCATTTTACATTACACAAGTTCGTTAGTGCTTGTTCTACTATCTTATTGAATGCTTCCACTATTCCATTTTCCTGAGGATGATAGAGTGTTTTTTTTTTATGATGAATATGGAACTCCTTTGTCAATGTTGAAATCGTCCTATTTAGAAAATGATTTCCATGGTCGCTCATAAGTATTATGGGGCATCCAAACCTTGTCACCACATTTTCAAGGAAGATTGTACAGCTATCTTCACATTGCAATATCTTACTGACTCTTATTCATCCCATCTTKTTAAGTAATCTATCATAGTAATGATGTATCTAGATCTTGATCTCTTCGATTGTGGATTGATTGGCCCATCAAATTCCACTGACCATTTATCAAAATCTTGTAATTTCACTTGTGCTACTAACGACATCTCATCTCTCCTAGAACACTTCCTAATTCTTTGGAAAAMATCATAAGTCTTATAAAATTCCTTAGTTTCCTTATGAAGGGTAGGCCACCAGAATCATGTGCACAAAATCTTCGAAGTTGTTGATTTTCCTACACAGTGTCCTCCTGCGACCCCTTCATGCACCTCTGACAAGAAAATATGGTTTTCATGTTCTAATACAGATCGTTGTAGAATACCATATGTGCCTAACTTGTATAAATCTCCTACTATGAGTTGATATTCTACTTCCTTCACTGCTAACTACTTTTTTTGCGCAACTATAAACACATGTGGGGTTACTCTTGTACTCAAGAAATAGACTATGTATTCAAAATAGTTATCAATAATTTGTACTATAAATAAGTGTGCTTCTATTAAGCTATCATCCAAATTTACTACGTTTTCTCCTGATAGTATGCGCGATAAGTGGTCCGATCGTGAATTAAATTTCCCTGGTTTTACAATTACCTCAAATTCATATTCCTAAAACAATAATAGCCATCTACATATTATCCCCCCAAAACACTAGATTATTGACCAAATATCTTAGCACATAATGGTCTGTGTACATCTTAAAGTGTGAACCCAACAAGGAATGTTTGAACTTTTTCAATGCATACACCATTGCTAATCCTTCACATTTTGTAGTTGTATAGTATGTTTTGTAGTTGACAACTTCCTGCTTGCAAATGCAATGTGGTGATGTATATCGCATTCTCCAGTCTGAGCTAATACTGCACCTAAAGGTACATATGACGTATTGACATGAACATGAAACTCCTTCTTCTAATCTAGAAATATCAAAATCAACACGGTAACCAATTTCTTCTTTAAATTATCTAAACCTTCCTCACATTCCTCACTTCATTGAAACTTATTCTCCTTCTTTAGAAATCTTTCCATCATGGTTTTAATCTACACATATCCTTTAATGAACTTCCTGTAGTACCTTCTATGACCCAATGTTGCTCATAAATGTTGCGCTAAAGTCAGAGGTAGTAAATCAATAATCACACCAATCTTCATAGGATCCAACAACAATCCTTTCTTACACACTACATGTCCTAGTAAGATACCAAATGATGCACAAAAAATGCACTTCATTGAATTTAAAGATATTTGAAACTTCCTACACCTATCCAACATCAAGTGAAAAATATCAATATGATCTTTCAACATGATAAACATCATCCATTTGTCTAAGTATACTTCTAATAACTTATGAATGAAGTCTTTAAATGTTGCTACAACCACCCTAGAAAATATTGTTGGTGTATTATTCAATCCAAAAGGCATCATTGTGTACTGGTAACATCCCCATTCTCTTGCAAATGTGGTCTTATATCTATCTTCCTATGCAATATTGATCTGATGATACCCTGAAAATCAATCTTTGAATGGATAGGATCCCTATCCCCCTACATTATCCAACACTTCATTTGTAAACGGTGTAGGAAATATATCATGTAAGAAGGAATCAGTTAATTTCCTCAGATCTACACATATTCTGATCGCTTGCGTCTTCTTATCTTGAACCACCATTGGAATGATTCACTTTGATTATGAAACATGTTCAAAAATTCTAGCTTCTAACATCCTGTCTATCTCTTGTTTCACCTTCTACTTATACATTGAGTCAATATGTATGGCCTCTACTTCAATGGATTATTATCCGGCTTCAAGGAAATCTCCATTTCTCCTAACTCCCCAATAATCCCTTTCATATTTTAAAACGTAGTTGGAAACATATCTTGATACTCATGCAGTAATTCCTCTATCTTCTCCACATTCTCATCAATCCAATAGTCTCCTATGTTTGCAAATTTGGGCTTATCTTCTGTACCAATATTTACATTACATGTTTTCAATGGTTTTTCATATACAACTAATTCAATTTGTGTTCCTTCTACTGTGCTCTCTCCTTCAATTTCTGATATTTTCACAATTTTGGGATCTTCATCCTCCCCTTGGTCATCTTCAACACCATTATAACAAAAAAAAATGTCTCTAATTGTCACATAATATCTATGTGCATGACATACAAGTACTATTTCTATCGAGTCTTCTACTAAAAAAATATTGTTCTCGATGACATGCAAATTTGATTCAATCAAAGGAGCATCCTCCTCAAAACTAAAAGTTTCCTTGAAATTCTATGTTAATTCTTCATAATTTGCGATTCCTGTATGTAGTTCTAGTTCCAAGTACCAATTCTTTGGGATTGTTTCCAAGGTGTGTACAAACAAATGTGTCCATTCTTCCCTGGGTACTTTATTCCATGTCACATTACATTGTGTAACATGTTCCATCGGGAAGCTCAATCTTGTATACTTATGCATAGTATCTTCATTCTTTGTCCCAAACCTAACCTGTCATAGTCTTCTACACTTCTTCCAATCTCTTATTCCATCCTTATGCGCAACCCACCACCTTACCGAGGTTTATTTCARTGCAACATCTAATCCTAATAATATTTGTTGATTTGATATTTGTAATTCAAACTATCTTATAAAACAAGATGCATCGATTAGTCTATCATACCTTGGGGGATCACATAAMTCAGTTCCAATCCATCTTAACACACAGTAATCCAAGCACATTTCCTTTTAGACACTTCGTGGAACCTCTACTACCAATTCTCCAATGCTTCTTTTGAATTTGACATGCATGAACTAATACTTCTCCAGATAAGTACACCATTGGTTGTAGGATTCACATAATTTTCCATCTGCGTAGTCATTTTATATAGGTTGTCAATCTCTTTTCCCTTTAATAGTTCTACATATCTTCTTCCTTCAGTAGGATCCAATGGCGTGTTGGAAAAACAGGACCGTGGAGAAATAAAATAAAACAAATGTGGAAACAAAACATAGACTATACACAATACAATAGAGACACAAATTTACGTGGTTCACCCAGTGTGGGCTACGTCCACCAGAGAAATTGTTAGGTCCTTCCTTTATTATTATCCAGCATATGAAGGGATACAACCTACAACAAACCCGTTGTAGCTTCCTCTTCTTTCTCTCACATTCTCCTATCTTAGAATACAATATTCGTCATCAACCATAGCCTCAATACATTTTCCTCATAAAAGAGGGCTGCCTTCTAGGGAAAAAAACCCTAACATAATTTCAACTGTTAGATCTGCGACCTTATAATGAATGGTCCAGATTTACAATGAAATTACAGTATACATTTACAAGGAAATTTTTTCTTCGGGGGCTTCACTCCCAAACCCCCATCGGGGGACACTGCCCACGAAATGCCGCTGGGGTCCCTCTTTCTGCCAGACCCCCCAG